>CM071872.1:3766110-3796003 GCA_036759665.1 Gynandropsis gynandra | reverse complement strand
TGCGACCCTTTCAACCCTTTGCGACCCTTGTACCCCTGCGACCCTTTCAACCCTTTGCGACCCTTGTACCCCTGCGACCCTTTGCGACCCTTTCAACCCTTTGCGACCCTTTTAACCCTTTGCGACCCCTTTCCCCTGCGACCCCTTTACCTCTGCGACCCTTAGACCCCTGCGACCGTTGCGACCGTTGGACCCATGCGACCCTTTCGACCCTTGCGACCCTTGGACCCTTGCGACCCTTTGAACCCTTTGCGACCCCTTTACCATGCGACCCTTGGACCCATGCGACCCTTTGAACCCTTTGCGACCCCTTTCCCATCCGACCCTTGGACCCCTGCGACCCTTTGACCCTTTGCGATCCCTTTACCCTTGGACCCCTACGACAACCTTTGATCTCTTTGACCCCCCGATGAGACTCTGTGACCCAGTGCGACCGTACGACTCTGTGACCCACTCTGTCACCTTTGACATTGCAATAAATATGACTCGTTTAGACTCGTTTTCAATAATTGCAATAAACACAAGAGAAACACGAAAAACTCACTATACATACCTGGTTTTTCTGCGGAACGTGCTTAATTGCAAGCTTCTTTGTTGACAACAAAGGATTTCAACCTATTGGCGGCGAATCTGATGCCGATTTCAAGCTACTCTTGTCGAATCTGTTGTGATGTGGAGGAACAGTAATTTTCGCGCCTCAGGAGAGAGAGAATTAGAGGTGCTCTAGAGGAGAGAGAAAAATTTTCGTCAAGGGTAATATGGGATTATCAATATTTTAAGGGTAGATTTGAAGTTGAAACATTTTTTTCAGCCAAGGTATTTTTGAAGCACTTTAACCCTACAGAGGTATTTTTGAAGTTCCCCCGATTTCCTACATATCTTTTGTTATGGTAACATTATGAATGACTATATCAAATATTTTTCTTGTATTCTTATTATTTGATTATAGAAATTTAATACTACAATTTTATGTTCGTAAAATATATTAGTCATTTTTTCATAAAATGATATAGAAAATATATTATCAACATCGATTTTTCATGTCTTTTATATGATAATCTGTTTGTAATATATAAATTTTAAGTTTTAATTGAAAATTGATATAATTGAATATTGTATTACCAAAATTCTGCGCTTACGAGATATAACAATATTCATGTGAAGTTTTAACGAATGAATTGTGATTAAATTTTTTTCTCTAATTTTAGGTCTCATACAATTGCATATTAACATTATTAGTTTTATATTATGAATTATGTAATTAAGAAGTTTTTCAATATATTTGAATTTTAATTAAAATTATAAATCAAATCAACAAAAAAAATAAAAAGTATATTATTATAATTATTTGTTAAAAAATCTATCAAAAATATTGCAACTAATTACAATAATATATTTACGCGCATCACACGGGTTCAATTCTAATATATTAAATATATGGATTAAGAATTAAAATATTTAATGTATATGCTAATGTTAATGTTTAGTTTTGAAAAATTATTTAATGTATAATAATGCATATGCTAATGTTAATATGTAAAAACCTCAAGGTCACGTGAATTGTTTTAAAATTCATATTCTACGATGTAATGTGTAAGGTGTCGTGGTGTAGTTGGTTATCACGTCAGTCTAACACACTGAAGGTCTCCGGTTCGAGTCCGGGCGATGCCAATTTTTATCTAGTTTTTATAAGTAAATTGGTCACTCCTAATTACTATATTTATTAGGAAACCCGCTATTCTTTTTCACTCCTAAGCTCTAATCTTATTATTTCTTTCAATGATCAAAATTCAATTTAAAACACCATTAGTCAAATAATCTTCGTTAATTAACCGTTAAAATGTTTTATTAAATTCATTGTTTTCGGTTGACTCTAAAAATCCATATGATTTTGATTCGATGATAATCCGATTTGAATCGGTTTTGACACGATTACATTTTGAAATGTTAATTTTAGACAATTAAATGTGAATTACTACAAACATAAACAATTTATGTTAATTTTTCAAATAATTGCGTTGAAATCAAGTGTATCGGATCAATTTTATTGATTTAGGACTGAAATTGGATTCAGTTTAGTTAATTGCACCAAAATTGGATCAAATTGAGTTAATTAATTTAATTGATTTCGAGTTGAAAATTGGATTTAAGATTGTTAATCTAAATTGGATTAATTAATCTGATTAGATTAACTCGATTTGGATTCGCTTTGGATCCGCTTTTACCCTTGTTTTTATTCGGTTTAATCCAATTTTGACTCGGTTTTGTTTCGGTTTTAATTCGATTACATTTTGAAATGTTAATTTTTAGGTAATTGGATGCGAATTTGTTACAAATATAAACCACTTGTATTTTTTTTAGATAATTGCATCAAAATCAAATTAATAGGGTTGATTTAATTTATTTAGAGTAAAAAATTAGGTTCAATTTAGTTATTTGCATCTAAATCAAGTCAATTAAAGTGATCCTTCAAATTTAATCTGATTTGATGCAAGTAACTAAGTTGAACCTAATTTTGGCTCGAAATTAATAAAATGGATTCAATTAACTTGATTTTGAGTCATAAATTGGTTTGATTTAGTTATTTGCATCTAAATCGGGTCAATTAAACTGATCCTATCAATTTTGATCTGATTTGATGCAAGTAACTAAGTTAAACTTAATTTTGACTCAAAATCAATAAAATGGATTCAATTAACTTGATTTTGAGTCATAAATTGGTTTGATTTAGTTATTTGCATCTAAATCGGGTCAATTCAACCGATCCTATCGATTTTGATCTGATTTGATGCAAGTAACTAAGTTGAACCTAATTTTGACTCGAAATCAATAAAATAGATTCAATTAACTTGATTTTGAGTCATAAATTGGTTTGATTTAGTTATTTGCATCTAAATCAGGTTAATTAAACCGATCCTCTCGATTTTGATCTGATTTGATGCAAGTAACTAAGTTAAACCTAATTTTGACTCGAAATCAATAAAATGGATTCGATTAACTTGACTTTGACGCGATTATCCAAAAAATTAACACAAATTATTTATATTTGTAATAATTTTACATCTAATTGCCTAAAAATTAACATTTAAAAATGCAATTGGATAAAAAATCAATTCAAAACTGGGTCAAGATGAGTCAAAATTAGATAAAAAAAATTGGATCGAAATCGGGTAGATTTTTAATGTTTCGACTTGTAATAGTCAATTTAACAAAGATTTTGACAAATTCTTAACAAATAGGTTTAAGATTATTTTTTTCATAGCTGAGAAAAAAAATATGATTACAATTAAAAAATCGATGGGATTCAGATGAGAGTCAAAGTCAATGGAGAATTTAACTAAAGTCATATTCTCGTTGGAGAAATGATAATATTATGGATAATAAATAAACTGATTTGATAAAAAATTAAATATGACAAACAAGTTATGTTAAAAAAATCCGAATAAAAAGATAAAGATAAAATCATTTAAAAATAATACAAGAATTTGTATGTTTTTTATATTGTTTTTTTTTTAATTTGTTTTAATTGAGAATCCAAATATCCGGAAAACCAAAATTTGATAAATCTAAATCCAAAATGGATTCGGATTTAATTTGTTTAAATTGTTTTGAACCCTAATTACACGATTTCAAATCGAACCAGACCAAATAATATTTCAATCCAATTCAATCACATATTTTCAGGATATCCGAGGAACCCAAAACGAGATCCGAGATGCCACCCCTAATATTGGATACTGAGAAGTGAAAGAAAAACGAAGTAAAAACTATGAACTTCTCTCTGGCTATGTATTAAGACGATGAGAGTAATCACATTTACAATTCATTTCTTTTTTTGGGGGGTTTGATCTAAAATGAACAATTTCATGAGACGTTTCTTGAGCTTTATGAGGGTTACTTCCTTGCGTCATTCGAGACTATACGGCGATGATGACCACCTCCGAGAGACTCTCGTCTTCAAAATGGTAGTAACCCCCTTTGCAGCGATTGTACCGCTCTGCCCATCTCAATGTACAAAATAGGACCCGATTTCCAAACTGACTCTTGCGGTTTTTCTACCGTCAGCGAATGCCTAGGCTCCTGCACACCCGAGATATTATTGCCCTACGACAATATGAACCCTACCTTCCTATATGCAAGTTTTAACCAGATTGATATCCATTTACCCTATACACATCCCAAAACTCAATCCAGTTTTGAGTAGCCTGAGATCCAATTCATATATTTAAGCCGATTTTTTGGCTGGCAGTAGCTTACCTCCTACCAGTCGTCTGCTGGCTGGTTTCGGGAATGATCCCGTTATTACCACATTGTATCACGCGTCCAGCTGAAGAGATCAAGGACCCCTTAACCTTGCCTGTTATCTGTAAAGATTTTGTCATCAACATAACAAATCATAAGAACCCGACTCTAGTGATTGGTTAAATTGTTGATTCCCAATTCGGAGCTTACCCCATCACCTGCTTGGAAAACGTTTAGTCTATTTTCCTTTGAGCCCTTGCAACAAGAAGAGATTGCAACACAATATTATTATACTCGTTTCGTTTATCTTCAAAAGAAAGAAATCAAATGCAACTATATTCACAAGCTGCACCTTCACTAATTCAGATGTCTGTAGAGGGAACTTCGAGCGAGATCCATTGTTTGGCTGGAGCTCGGATGATATGGAGAGCTGCAATTCAAAACATCACGTGAAAACGGCAGGAGAGTATCAGATATGTAGAGTGCAATATACAAATATGACAATCATTTGGAGGATAGTTTTTTTGACTTTGATAACAGAATATTCAAGAAATCGGTGTATCACCGACAACAAAGCTATCCTACCTTACTGAAAAGGTCAGTTGGCAGATCCTGTTGAACCTTCTTTTCTGCATGAACATTAAATTCCTGAGATGAAATCCAAACACAAGTTGAGTACTCTTCGACCCAAAAACTCGATCATTCAGACAAATATTAGCGAGCAAATATTCATCTCAGGAATAGCATACCAAGGGTACGGTTGTTTCTCTCTTGTAATTCCTGAAAACACCGGTATCTCCTCTACTTGAAAGTATCTGTTTGACAGAATTTAAAACCTTAGCAGTGCACCTATCGGTATGAATTTAGCAGAATGCAAACCGTAACTCGAGAAAACATGATACCTTTTTGTTAAGAGGACGAGCTTTGAAAACATGATTTCCATTGGGGACATCATGCTTAGAATTATCCACCGTGACTGGTCTGAAGAATATTAGGATTGCATAAAAATTAAAATCAAGAATAAGTTTTTTCCTTTTAAAATCAAGCATCCTATTATATGTTTCTACATTATCTGAAATGGTGGTACCTCCTAGTTTCCCTGTTAACGCCGTCGAGAACAATTCTTGTATTGGTCTTCCCTGATCCCTGTCAACAAGAAACTTCAATGTCTTTAGTAGCAGCGCTTTAGGAATGATCACATTATCTTGATGATAGATATAATCACTTTGATCACAGGACAACAAAAAATATGAAATAGCCTTGTAAGTTTGACAAGTTTTACATGATCTGTTCCAGTAAATGGTATAACCTTATCAGAATCATTGCATTGATACGACACTGATGTAACAGCCAATGAATGTTGCATAGCCCTTTCCGAGGTCTTCAGGTGAAATTCCTGAGAAGAAAAGCCACAAAAATATAACTGAAATGTTACCCCACCAAAATATTGTTCAGGAACAATGAAACAACTTAGACAAATTTAGTATACGATTCTTACATGAAACTCTGGCAGTTTTGGAGTGCTCTTTTTCCGAATAGGCAATGATGGAGCCTCAAAAATCTACAGATCGCAGACATAGGCTTTAGCTGAGACATAATAATGAACTACATCTGTAAATGTTTTCTCATAGCAAATACCAACTTTTCGGTTGAAGGGGCGCGCTTTGAATCTATATACAGATGCTGATGCCTCTTCAGTCTTACCCTTATTCATGGGCCTGAAACAATCATTAAGCAACAGCCTGTAAGATAGGACCCTTCCTGTTTACAACATACGGTTGGCCAACACCCAGGAACTAACCGTATCCTGCGTGACCTCTGCGCTGTTGCAAGGTCAGGTTCTTGTGGGACAGTTACTTTTGTCCTAGTATGTTGCAAGTTCCTATCAAGAGTTGCATCCTACAAAACCATTCAACAACTAGTTATATGATTTACAACTCAAAAAAATATATCCTTTTGAGAAACTTTGAGGCTTCCATATAGAATCTATAGGCAAGTTCAGGGGAAACAATGTTAGTTATTTGTTAACCTTCTTGGGTGTCTTGTGGACAAAATTTATCTCCTGCCTCATCTCAGCAACCTGCAAAGACAGCAAAAATTACTATCGCACAATCTCGTTAACTTAACATGCAATCCTGATATACATATTGCATTGTTTATAAGGACCTAGGAAATCTTTAGTGAAAAGCACCAAACCAAGAAGACAAAAGGAGGAAAAATGGAACTGCTGACCATTCTACCTTACGAAGTACACCTTCTTCAAGCCTCTGCCTTTTAGCAGCTTGAAAGTCCGACCCAGATGAACCATAAAAGCCTTTCTCATTAATTTGTTCCACTTGCATACGGAGTCTATTAGACCAACAGACAAAGTATTATTAATAGAACTGGGTTGACAGAAAGAAGATCACAAGTTCCAGAAAGTCACCTGGAATAATTTTGTTTCGCTAGTTGACTAGCAGTAGGTTTCATCAATGTGGAGCTCCTAGGTATCGGCTTGATGCTTGACTTTGATCGACATTTTAGTTTATCAGTGTATATACGATTGCTAAATGTTGGTCCTAATACAAGTAGAAAGAGGCAATGAACAGGTAAAAACATTAAACATTTAAAAGTATCAAATGTAAAGAATCTTCCTAGAGGGGCAACAAGCATGACCAATAAATTAGAACACCAAATACGGCGAGAAGTAGATTATGTAGTATATAGAAAAGCACCAAAAAGACAAAGCCATGAAGCACAATAGATTTCCATAATAACTAACAGTACGCGAACATCACAAATAATTCTCACGCATGTGCATTCAAGGAAAACAGTAAAGTTATCACCTTTATACGCGGTCTGGTTTGGAACTTTCTTTAAATTCCCACCTTGTAAATTGGTAAAAATCCCATAACGGATTCTATTTCCTGGAAGAAAACATGACATAATAAAAAGTTTAAACATGGGGTCTTCGTTTTCTGCGTTTACTTCCAAATCCAAACAATGTAGCTTTTAATCAATGGCTAAATAATATCCTACATATATTCACCTGTCTGATTCATATCTCTGTCAGTATTGCAAATGTCTGTTGTAGGTTCTCCATCTTCTGGTTTTGCTGAGAGCTCGGTATTGTCCTCAGAAAGATGTTCTCTAAGTAACAACTTTGTTGCAAAAGCTGAAAAAGAGAAAAAGAGAAAAATAGAAAAGATAATACAAAAAACACCCCAAGTCATTTATCACTTCAATCTACAAAAGTATAGTAAAATTTAGCATGCATTTCTCATTAACTTCTCCCTTAGCATCGAGCACTAAAGGGAGTGTGATAAGAAGTTATGAAGAACATATCCCCGAATATAAAGAATCTTGAAACTGTTCTTCACCATGATCAAAAGTAAAGCATATAAAACGCGGTTATAAGTAGATAAACACTGAAATTGCAATCCCCCAAAGCATGAATACTAATGAACTCCTAAACGAAGAAAAGAAATTCCGAGAATATGACTATTTATCATATTGAGAATAAAATTTCGATAATAGAGACAAAATCAAATCCTAAAAGGCCACGTAAATTTAAAATCCACTCTATCCGTACACTCCCCATGAGCTCAAATCGCAAAGTAAAATCCCCAAAGGCAACCAAAGCAGAAGCAAACAAAAAAACTCAGGATAGCAGAGTGAGCGATACTCACGAGAAGGCGGATACGACTGAGCGGTCTCAAACCAGAGCTCGGCAACCCGAGCCTCCGCCAGTGATTCCTCCCTCGAGAAATCGTACCACCGAGCAGCGTCAAACTCGTACTCCAGATCAATCTCTCTCACCTCAAAAACCACCGGCTCAATCTCCATATCCTCCTCCGTCTCCATTGTTCCCTCCTTCCGACGATCACTTACGCTGGCTGAGAACACAAACTCCAACTCCCCCGTGAACAATCAAAGTAAACCAACAGCGACCTTTCCTCGCTACCACTAAAATCTGATCAGAAAACCCTAATTTTCTCAGAACCTCTGATATATCGGTTCTGATGAAAGGAAGTAGCAGAAGGAGAACAAAGAAGGAAGGCAAGTCGGGAGAAAAAACGGCAATTCCACTGTAGGGACAATTACGGTGATGAAACGACACCGTTGAGCTAAATGTACAACCCCTCGATGCTGTCTTAGGTACAACAACTCGATGCACTTTCCTAGGAGGACGCTCCGGCTTTTGTAACGACTCGGGAAATTTTGAATATATTGGACCGATTAGATTAGAGGGATATGATAAAAAGACAATAATATCCTTAAGAGGGTATATTCGTAATTCTTTATTAGGTCAGTGATCCTTACTTTTCCTTCCCTCTCTCGAGGCGCGTCTGGGACTCTGAGCTTTCTTGTCGTTCGAGGAGACTGAAATTCCGGCGGAGTTTAAGATTTACCCCTGAGTTTTGTTGTAATTCTCGATTTTGCCACTAACGGTTGATGTTCGTTTGTCCGGTGAGCCCCACATTTCTCTATAATATATTATTGAAATAATATTACTTGATTAATTCGAAACTGGATTAAATAAAATTATTCTATTTTTTAAAAAATATAATAATCAACATATTTATATTTTTATAAATGTAGTAGTAATATGGAGAATTTGAGTCACAATTTGAATATTAATTAGATTTTTATAATAAATTTTTATTATATATAATACGAATAGTATAAAAATTAATGATAAAATGAAAAATATTTCATAAATTTTTACACATTTTCTCCAAATATTATTAAATATAACTTTTAGTGGACTGGTTTTTTAGTTTTTTATTGAATAAGTTTCCAAAAAAAACATCATAAACAATTAAAAGAACAATAAAAAAATACATAATGAATGTATTTAAATATCATAAGAAAAATAATAGGCAGTTCTGAATTTAAAAATAAATGGTTTGCGTGGCGGAATATCAAATATATTTTCATAGGGATAAACCGCTTCAAAAATATCATTTCCTAAAATAATAATTAAATCGAAAAAAAACTGGAGAAAATACAAATTTGTCCTTAATTTTCGAACGTGAAAAAACTCACGTTCTGCAGTTTTTCGACGTGAAAAACTGTACCGTGTCAACAAAAGCAAGAAAGAATAAGTGATTTCGAACTTGAGAGGGATCGATTTGAAGTTGGCAAGAAGGAAATGGCTAGAATCAACCGCAACAGTGAAGAAGAGAGCACGAGTCAATCTTCAATGGCGTCAATAAGTGTAAGTAGATCGATTTCTAGGGTTTTGCAGGTTATCGAACCGCAAAATGGTTTATTGATTTGAAATGGGTGTGAGTGTCACTGAGTCGGTTGAGTCGCAAGAGTCGGTTGTCTCAGTGAGTCGGTTTGGGTTGCAATGGTCGCTTGAGTCGCATGGGTCGGTTCAGTCGCATTTGTCGCTTGAGTCGCATAAGTCTCAGTGAGTCGGTTGAGTGTCGCAGAGGGTCCGAGGGTCGTTTGAGTCGCATTGATCGGTTGAGTCGCATGGGTCGCTTGAGTCGGTAGAAGTATAATGTATTCTTAATTAATTGGTCATTTTGCAGGTGGCGCCAAAGCCAAAGTTTGTCTATGAATTCAAACACATGGACAAAATGCCAAAGATCACCACCAAGTGTTATCCTCACGAGATAATAACGAAGCTGAGAGGAATCTTAGACGAATACGAGTTGCATTACTTCGAGAAGGAGTCACAATTTAGGCATTTATTCCATTTCCAATATGACTCCACATTGACTAAGGTTCAAATGTCTATCCTCCTAAATCACTCTGTGATTGTACGGGACAAGAAGGAGTTGTGGTTCGTCTTAAACGGTGTTCTCATCCGGTATTCTATAGTGGAGCACACACTGATTTTCGGATTGAAATGTGGACCATATCCCAAAGGATGGGAGTCCAAAGGGGTGATACATTCAGGCAGAAGAATTTCGGCCATGGAAAGGTGACCCCCGCACAAATCATTGGAAATCTTGTGAAGGCGAAGAATGCCAACGACCGGACGAGGATGGCAATTTTGATGTTGTTGGCACAAGTTATGGCTCACAAGCCTTCATTAGACAACTCTATTAGCCATGATCTCATTGACATGGTTGATAACTTGGAATTTTGTGAAGTCTTTCCATGGGGGCATTACACTTCGAGAAGATTGTGGATACTTGTCGCAAGCATGTTAGCGGGGAATCACCGAAACCAAAATGGTATTGTGGCGGTTTCATGATCCCACTAATGGTAAGTTGTATATATTATTCGAATAACTTGAATGTTTTCGTACTTTTTGCATTCTTATCATTTTGTTTTAATGTTTCAGTTACTTCCATTCGAAACCATCATTAGTTTGGGCGGGAAGGGATGGTATGTTGATGTTATGGATGCGGATCCATCATGCCCAAGAATGTGCAAGAAGATGGTTAAATCCAGTAGTAACATGAAGTATGTAGATGTGATAAGGCTGATCGGAGATTCTAAGGTAACAATTACACAAGGATCACAAGGAAAACAAGGGTCACAGAGGGTAATAATGGTTATTTTTGTTTTTCAGGATATTCGAAGTATTCTTTGTGCTGAATACGAAGAGGAAGGTTTACTTTTTGATCTGGACGATTATGAAGGATGCCACGATCCCGATGTTCAGATATGGATGGAACATATTCGTAGAAATCCAAAGTATATTTGTTGGGAGGACATCTGTAAGCAAGAATTGCTGACGCGAAAAACAGTTCTTGGTGATCAAAAGAATGGGAAAAGGGAAGAGGACTAAGAGGAAAAAGAGCGTGGAAGAAAAAATGATAGAGATTGAAGACTCAGAAGATGAAGGAAGGGTAGGTGTTGCTGAAGCTGATGAAGAAAGAGATGGTGATGCTGAAGCTAAAGCTGAAAGAGAAGGTGAGGATGAAGCTGAAGGAGAAGAAGCTGCAGTTCGTCTGACACTGGAGGAGAAATTAATGAAGGAAATAAAGAAGTCGAAGAAAAGAATCATCAACATCGTAAGAGATCTTCTAAGGAAATAAAGAACTCGAAGAAAAAAATCTGCCGAGAAAGATGAGAGCACCAGCAAACCAATCTTCCGACATTGTTAGAGATGATGATTTTGAATTTCTTCAATATCCATATCCAATGTCAAGAAAAGAGCCAAGCGAAGAGCCGGTTGAGTCAGAGTCTTAAAATGTCTCTAGAGATGACTCAGAAGAGGATTTGGCAAACATTTCGAGATTAGTTAAAAATATCGCATATGCCGCCACCATTCCTCTAACTGAATACATTTCCAGAGAGGTTACTGCAGTCGTTGCTCCTGATAAAGTTTCGCCAAGTAAGTAATAAATAGTGAAAAAGTTCATTTGAGTCAATTTCCGTCGAGATTCGGCATGTGTCGCAAGGATCGCATGAGTCGCAAAAGATGCATAAGTCGCACGGTCGTATAAGTCACACGGTCGTATAAGTCCAAGGATCGCTAGAATCGCGTCGGTCGCATAAGTCACACGGTCGTATAAGTCCAAGGGTCGCATATGTTGCACGGTCGTATAAGTCCCATGGGTCGCAAGGGTCGCATTTAATGAATGAAGTAATTTTATACAGATGCTCCAGTGGTTACTGTCGATGAAGTCGCCGACGAGGAAACTACAGTCGGTCCAGTCCAAGAGGTCTCCCCTAAGGAGGTTCCTTTTGAGGAAACTACAGTCGGTCCTGTCGAAGAGGACCCCTCTAAGGATAAGGAGGTTCCTTCCGAGAAAACTACAGCCGGTCCTTTCGAAGAGGCCCCCTCTAAGGATAAGGAGGTTCCTTCCGAGGATACTACAGTGGATCATGTTGAAGAGGCCCCCTATAAGGATAAAGGGGTTCCTTTCGAGGATACTATAGTGGATCCTCTCGAAGTGGTCCCCTTTAAGGATATGGAGGTTCCACCAAGTAAGTACAGTCACAAAGGTCCCATTGGTTGTATGGGTCGAATGGGTCACAAGAGGTCGAATGGGTCACAAAAGGTCGAATGGGTCGTATGGGTCGAATGGGTCACAAAAGGTTGCATAGGTCGTAGGTCTGCATAGGTCGCAGGGTCGCATTGGTCGCCATATGTTTAATGAAGTAAATTTTATGCAGGTGCTGGACCTTTATCGAAGGAGTCTGCGACATATGTTGAACCTCCGCTGGTACCTAAACGAGTTTTAAGACCACGGAAGGCATATGTTGAACCTCCACCGGCGAAAAGAGCAAGAACAGTGCGAGGGAGAGGGCGAGGGAAAGATGTTGGTGGAGTCCAAGAACCCGAAAAGAAGGTTGTTCAAGAACCCGAAAAAAAGATGGTTCAAGAACCCGATAAAAGGTGGATGAAGAACCTTCGTTCTGGTGGAAGCCCAAAGGATTAGAAAAGGGCTCGATAACCTGAGAACCTTCGTTCGTTGACGCAAGTGGTGAAAGGTTGACTGCTCTATATATTTCCTGACGAAACCTGAACATGAGAGTTGGTGGAAATCTGATCTAGATACTCCTCGGGGGCCATAGTTTTGGGAGATTATATTAAAGCCCGACGTATGGTTTGAAGATGATGTAAGTTTTTTTAAACCCGAAGTCATAGAGGTCATTTTGTGTCATATGTATTCATGTGTGTTAATTTATTTTATTTTTTGCAGCAATTGGATGAGGCGTTGTTGATGCAGTATTATCGCATGAAGACATTCCCCACGATATTTATGAAACTTTATGTTTATTCTGTTGTTTTCATGCAGATCCTCAAGTTGTGGTCGTACGATGATATGGACACTTTGTCGGAATTTCTTAGTGAATGTTTGAATGGAAAGTATCCATTCAGAAGTACGAAACCAATGAGTGATTTCGAAGGCTTTGTCTCGGTTCTAAACATTCCATCGCTCACTAGTATATATGTAGGATTTCATTGGGTAGCCATCAAAGTGGATTTCAAACCCGATGCATCACGGTATACGACTGCCAGCGGAGGCTTAAGAAAATGCATATCGATCTGGTGAATGAGAATCTAAGAAAAACTATCCTCAATATGTTCATTCTCGGAGGGTTTCCTTCTTTCGCTACTGGAGAAGATGAATGGAAATATGAGTACTTTGAAGGTCTAACACAGAACAAAAACAAGAATGACTGTGGTACTTACTCCTATAAATTCGTAGAAGTCTCGGTAATGAAAGCACGTAATGATTTGCACTGCATTTGCGACGAAAATGTTTTTTCCATACGTGAGAAGATTGCGGCTGAGGTATTTAGTAATAGAAAATGTATCCCTCTACCCTGAGATTAACTTGATATTTGGTACATTATTATTTTTTTAAAATTTCTTCATAATAATAAAAGGAGTCGCAGGGGTAAAAGGATCACAGGGTCAAGGTTCGAACGTGTACAATGGTCCGAGGGTCGCAGGGATTCGAGGGTCGTAGAGGTACAAGGGTCGTAGAGGTTCAAGGGTCACAGAGATACAAGGGTCGCAGAGGTACAAGGGTCGTTCAACGATTTTACCCGTTCGACCCTTGACCCTGTGACCCTTTTATCTCTGCGACCCTTGGACCCCTGCGATCCTCGGACCCCTGCGACCCTTTTATCTCTACGACCTTTGTATCTCTGCGACCCTTGTACCACTGCGACCTTTGTATCTCTGCGACCCTCGGACCCCTTCGATCCTTATTATTTACAAATAAAATTATTTACAAATAATATGAATAATTTATTATTTCTTATTTACAAATATAATTATTTACAAATAATATAAATAATTTATTATTTATTATTTAACAATATATTTACAAATAATATGAATCATTTATTATTTATTATTTACCAATACAATTATTTACAAATAATTGACTCAAATCTCTGCGACCCGTGTCCATCGGCGACTCTCGGATCTGTGCGACCCATGACCCTCTGCGACCCTTGTCCATCTGCGACCCTTGTCCCCCTGCGACCCTTGGACCCCTCCGACCCTTGTCCCCTTTCGATCCTTGTCCATCCGCGATCTTGTTATAATAATAGTAAATCCACAAAAACAACGATACTACCAATAATACTTACTATTGAATAATTGTAAAAAAACCAAACAAATATAAACATGAAGTTCAAGTCCGAAAGAATGTTCTTGTTCAAAGGAGGCTCAGAGCAATCAAAGTACAACTGAAATCAAACTCTGTTATTGTTAGGCCCTCGTTGAGGGAAAAACTGAATACAGTTCGACTTCGAGGGTACAACCCTGTGTCAGTCCATGGTCTTGACAAAACTTTCTTCAACCCCTTCTGATGGAAGCGCCACCATGTGCCACGGGCCTTAGATATGCCTTCAGCAGTCCGTATCCTTTTATCATATATATCTTACATCGTCTATGGCAAAGACCTCTCGACCTCACAAACCCTATCGGAAGTGTCTGCGACATCCGTAGAAAGGAATAAAAATCGTGAAAATCCTTACCCAAGTCGCGACATCACCAAGTCCGTATTGAGGTCATTTACCAAAGCGTCTACGGCCAGATTCGAACGAGTGACTGGTACCACCATGACAATCCTCTGAGCAAGAGTAGTGAAGGTGACGTGAAAGACCATGTCACCTTCATGACAGAAAAGTAAGTAATCTCCAATACGTAAGTGTAGGTCGTTGGAGAAATCGTTCCACCCATTAGTGAATCTGGAGCCATCCAACTTAACTTCCCATGTTCTGTTAGACCCATTCTATTTAAGCGTTGCCGTGTTGTTATCTCTCGTTTTGCCGTAAATATAATCATCAAAGAAGATCTTCGGGATGTCCTGTAACAAAAAATGAACAACAAAGTCAAATCTGTACATTCTCTACATGTAAAATAACGACAGATGAAGAAAACTACAATGTAGTTCTCCATATAACATGGAAAAATATCTTTGAAAAAATGAGGGAAATGTGGCATTTTTGGGAAAAATTGATGGAAGATGATGAGAGTTAGAGAGAGAGAGTGTGTCGTTATTGTAAAAAAGGAAATTGATGGAACATGACCATGATATCGAATCACCATCAGATGGAACTCAAAAAGAAATGATTGCGGAAGTACAAGGGTTGTAGACTTTACATTTTTTCATTTTTTTTTCAAATTTGATGAAAAGTTCGACGAAAATTTTGGTGACGGAATTTTCGGCGGGTCGCATGGGTCGTATATATGCGAACATGACGAGTTTACGGGTTAACAATGATAAAATGTCAAAAACCAATCAAAACAATACATTTACAAAGTCAAATTAATTAATGCCAATTGAGGGTCGCATGGGTTGCATGGTCGCATATAAGGATCAATACATACAAAATCGACGAATTTACGGGTTTATAATGATAAAATGCCAAAAACCAATCAAAACAATACATTTATAACGTCAATCAATGGTTAAAATAGATTATGACCCATGTGTCCCTAGTTGAGTTGTGTATAACCAATGTCTGTGCTTCAAAAGCGATAGTAGTGTTTTAAGAACTCGTCGGATGAGTTTGACAAAATTTCAAAAAATACATTCAACATTTTTTTCAAATGTAGATATTATTTATATTATTGTCTATATTGATTCTAAATTAGACGTATACAACCTAAATATATTGATAATGGCATGGGTCGTATGGTCGCATATAAGGATCAATACATGCGAAATCGACGAATTTATGGGTTTATAAAGATAAAATGTCAAAAACCAATCAAAACAATACATTTACAACGTCAAACTAATTAATGCCAATTGAGGGTTGCATGGGTCGCATGATCACATATAAGGATAAATAAATGTGAAATCGATGAATTTACGGGTTTATAATGATAAAATGTCAAAAACTAATCAAAACAATACATTTACAATGTCAAACTAATTAATGCCAATTGAGGGTTGCATGGGTCGCACGGTCACATATAAGGATCAATAAATGTTGAATCAACGAATTTACAGGTTTATAATGATAAAATGTCAAAAACCAATCAAAAGTGATAGTAGTGTTTTATTGTCTATATTGATTCTAAATTAGACATGGGTCGGAAGGGTCGCATGAGTCATATTTGTTCACATGAGGTCGAATGGATCGACTGAGTCGCACAAGTGGTCATATTGGGTCGCATGAGTCGGATGAATTCTAATTTAATCCAATTGAGGGTCGCATGAGTCGAATTATAATGAAGAATTTATCGAATTATAATGATGAAAGTCACAAAAGGTTTAATCAAAATAATACAAATAAATAATATCACACAATCACTAACTAACAAAACTTTCTTTTTTTTGAAGTCGACGTTGTCTCGGTTGTCACGTTCCAAACACTGTCAGTGATGCTGACTTTTGAAGATGGGGTTTGTCTCGACGAAGAAGATGGGGTTTGTCTCGACAAAAATGAGGTTTGTATCGACGAAGAAGATGGGTTTATATCGACGAAGAAGATGGAATTTGTCTCGACGAAGCAGATGGGGTTTGTCTCGACGAAGATAGGATACTTCTCCGAGCCTCACCGGGTCTAGGATAACGATTCTCTTTAGGCCTACTGCTTTGCCTTTTCTCAGCCAGCATAGGAGGTAGAACCGTAACTTCAGTAAATTGAGGAGGAATGTCCCAATCATTGCAATCAGGAACCAGATACACGGTTTCTTGGTAAGTCGAACGCCATGTCTCCCGAAGGTAATATTTTGAACATAGATCTGGTATCTTGTGACCTTTACCAACCTTATGTGCTACTGCAATTGCGTGACTGCATGGATACTTATCCATATCAAATATTTTGCATTCGCACGTTCTTTTTTGAAGACTCACTACAAATCTTCTACCCATCTCATTTCTCACCTCATACTCATCACTCGGACTGTTCAATTCAATAACATCATACTTGGATGCTTGTCCAAACCGTTCATGTAACATTTTCTCAACGTAAGGTGTTAACTTTTGAGAATCATCACCGGTAGCTACTTCCAATCTATACCTATTGAACCATTCCACTGTCATTCCCAAACAAATATCTAAAAGCCCTAGGATCGTAAATTTTTTTTACTTCTTCAACGTTGAATTATTGACTCGGTGCCATTAGTGGTTAATAAGTTGTACCTTTTCCCCTTAAATTTGCATCTTGTTCACTTAACGAGATCAAGTTCCTCTTTTTCCAAATACTTTGCAACATTAGGATACTTGTGCAAATGCCAGAAAGGCCAAAAATGGCCACAAAGGTCACAACAGTCACAAGGGTGACAGAGGTACAAGGGTCGCAAAGATACAAGGGTCGCAGGGGGTGAAAGGTCGCAGGGTTACAAGGGTTGCAGGGGTACGAGGGTCGCAGGGGTACAAGGGTCGCAGGGGCACAAAGGTCGCAGGGGTTAAAGGGTCGCAAAGGGTAAAAGGGTGGCAGAGGTGCAAGGGTCGCAAAGGGTACACGGGTCGCAGCGGTCACAAAAATCACAAAAGTCATTTTTGTACATGCCTTAAAATCATTCAATAGCATTTCAAATTCGTTCTTCGTGTATTATGCTGCACATTTGAAGAACATTTCTGCCACAGTATCACCCTTTGAAGTCTTTCTACCATGGCTTTTATTTACGTAGCTTTTTATATTTTGCGATATATGATGCGCACAAAAACCATGATCAGCTTCTTTATACTCTTGTTTGATTGCTTTGATCAAGCTTTTATGGCGATCGGATATCACAACGACATCACGTCCGTTCGGTATCACCTCTTTCAATCTTGACATAAACCACGTCCATGATTTATCCTTATCTTTGTCGACTATTCCCCATACAATAGGATATTGGTGATGTTAACCATCTTGCGCGGTCGCCACAATCAATGCTCCCTTGTACACTCCTGTCAGAAATGTCGCATCCACAGCAACCACTTTATGCATTATTTCCATCCCTTTATAGCAGCTCCAACAACCATAAAAAGGTATTTGAAGCTTTTCCCATCAATGTCGAGCTAAAGATTTGCGACAGATGCGGGATTTCTTTGTGTAAACATGTGCAATCACCCTGAAAGCCTCCTATAATGTTCAAAGTCATCACCACGAATCTCATTTTGAGCACCGCATTTGACACTTAATGCCATCAAATACGATACATTGTCACCGTGTTTTGATTTTACACGAGCCATCAATTCTTTTGCTGAAGGTGTTTCATAATTTCCGGTATATTCCTCTTTGAAATAATCCTTAACCATTTACGTTGTACCCTTTGTAGCTTCGGTCCATTTAGATACAGGTGAACAGTTATGAATGGGATGGTATGTTCTCACACTAAACCGTTTGGAATTCGGGATCGCTGCCACACGTAATTTCCATTTACAACCACTTCCGGCAAACTTGCATCGTACTTCCCACAGTTTCGTATCAGATCTCAATGTTGTATATCTAAACGAAGCTTCGATTGAACCCTTCCTTATAAATGCATGTACATCCTTCTTGCTATCAAACTATTGCCCAATTTTAAGATCCAATCTATCTTCGAACTCGAAGATATTATTTTAGCTATCGTGAACTACCATTTCCGAGTTTTTCTCACCATCACCATATTTATGCTCTGTTGGCACATCACAATCAACTTTATTACTGCCACAAACAACTCCATCAACTACCACATTCATGGCACACCCACCATCTTTTCTTAACCCGCTTGTATGTTCACTATCAGAATTATCCTAATCCAAAATATTTATTGTTTCCGGATTACTCTCAACTCTACTTTTGTTATTTGGACCTACAATAACACAGTCATCATAATCTACAACACATCGATCTTCACCTTCTTTAGCAATGCTTCCAAAAGCAGGAATTAGAGGCTCAATTTCAATTTCACACTTCACACTTGCCGATTCTATCTCCACATACAACTGTGGTCGAATTCCTCTTATGTGATCGAATAGATAGCAAATAAGATGCTTGTCATTCATTATATATTTCGGCTTCCTATTTTCACAAATATTGGGCAAATAGCTTAACTTCAACTTCGTTGTATTATTTCTCACCATCATCTCTACACATAACTCATCAATCAGTTGCTGGTTTGTCAGACTAACCGGAGGACATAAAAAAATACTCTCTGGTTTTCCTGAACTCTACCAACCCATTCAGATTCTCCATTTTGGTTTTTTTCCCATTTACCATCATACAAAAATTAATCAGTGTGATTTTCTCATCCACCGTATCCATTACACCTGTAACAAAAACATAAAAAGATGGGTAAATTTTGTGACCCACTGCGACCGTGCGACTCGATGAGACTCTATGATCCAGTGCGACCGTGAGACCCTTGTACCTCTTCGACCTTTGTACCTCTGTGACCCTTGACCCCTCTGCGATCCTTGTACATCTGCAACCCTTTGACCCCTCTGCGATCCTTGTACCCCTTTGTGACCCTTGTACCCCTCTAACGCCCTTATACCTCTGTGACCCTTGTACCCCTTTGCGACCCTTGTACCTCTGCGACCCTTGTACTCATGCGACCCTTGGATCCCCGCGACTCCTTTCCCATGCGACCCTTTGACCCCTTTGCGACCCCTTTATCTCTATGACCCTTGGACCCCTACGACGACCTTTGATCCCTTTGACCCATCGATGAGACTTTGTGACCCAGTGCGACCGTACGACTTTGTGACCCAGTCACTAATTGCGATTATTTGACATTTCAATAAATATGACTCGTTTAGACTCGTTTTCAATAAACGAGTCTGATATTGACCCAATGTTTCATAACTCACAAAAGAAACAAGAAAAACACAAGAGAAACACGAAAAACACATTATACATGCCTGGTTTTTCTGTGGTACGTGTTTAATTGCAAGCTTCTTTGTTGACAACAAACGATTTCAACCTATTGGCAGCGAATCTGATGCCGATTTCAAGCTACTCTCGCCGAATCTGTTGCGGTGTGAGAGAAAAGTAATTTTCGCGCCACAGGAGAGAGAGAAACAGAGATGCTCTGGAAGAGAGAGAAAAATTGTCGACAAAATTAACATGAGACTATCAATATTTTAAGGTGTAGATTTGAAGTTAAAACTTTTTTTTCATAAAAATATATTTTTGAAATATTTTAGCCCTATAAAAATATTTTTGTAGTTTTATGTGTAGCTCATTCATTTATCATGATTTTTAACCCCGTGTTCTTGCAATAAATTCCAAATTCAATACTAATTAATTAATAGTTATATATTTTGAATGTAATGTTTAAAAATATGTTTTACTTTATTTAATTAAACCAAATGGGCTCACATCTCATTAATGAATTGTCATAACAAATAAATGTAATTAAAATCACGTAAAGCGAAGATAATTTATGAACATGATTTTCATTTGAAGTAAATAATGATATATATATATATATATATATAAAGAAAAAACAGAATAGGATTCTCCAAATATTGACAAACTGAGCATTAATGATGCTTCAGACAGAACATAAGAGAAGGGAGATTGTGTTTTACAGCAACAATGGTTCCTCTTCTATCTTCATCACAGCGAGCTGTTGTTTAGCATATCTTGTGACCATAATCATTGTAGCAACAGTTGCTAAAAACCCTATAACGTTGACAAGAATTTGTGTAAAATATAAATTTAAATTTAAATTTTTATATATTGTATTAGACAATACTAAAGTCTTAAATTACTTTTTAGACTGAATTAAACCTCTAAACTCATTTAACATGATGTAAAAGCCAATCCATCTTATTCTAATCTTATTCTAATTTGAACATTTTGTTATTATATCCTAAAAGAATGTTATATTACATTATATGACATTGACTAAGATATAATAAATCATAATATATGATAATGGACAACCGTAAACTTTTGAACGAGTTTTTAGATTTCATTTGATATAGTGAAATTAACAAAAGATAAGAGAAGCGGTAGAAACTAACGCATGTGTAGATCGCGACAAAGATCTCGGGTATCATACCCAACAGAGAACCCACGATGTAAGGACCGAAATTAACACGAGTTGCCACCGCACAGTAATTGTAAAGAATGTAAGGGAATGGAGAAATGTGTATTAACGTTACCGCCCGAAATTGGTGAAACCAATTGCCTTCACTGGCGGCTCTTAACATCGCAGCTTTATCAGGATATCTTTCCAACCATTCCTACATCATAACAAATCAAAACATTTTACGCGTATAAATCTTTATATAGTTCTAATACTAATTTTCCATTCCCATAAACCCTATATATCATCATAAAACAGCATCAAGTAAAGATCAGAAAGGTGTAATCCAATCTTTTGAATCAAGTAGTAGAATGATTCAGGGTGCGAAGAATCGAGCAAACACGTACTTGAATTTTGTGGCAAAAGAGATGTTAAATGAAGTATGGAAGGGATACACCAATACTTGCAGCTGTAATAATCAATAGAAAGCCATAGCCATAACCAAATGTCATCCCGGCAATCCACATGGATGGTGAAGATGGAAGAAATATCGTAGGGAAAAGTGGCACAGATGCAAATACAAGAAAACCGCAAACAGGATGCGTGAACGTCTTCATCTCCCATTGTATAATCGGGATAAGTCCCTGCCACGGGATAAATAGACAATGCCCTAAGCAATCCCCGAAAACAAAAGCAATTGTTTCTAGTGAAGACTTCATCAATATGGTAGAATCAAGCAATATAGGCAGGTCAAACTCGATACACACTTAAAACCCTTTCCAACCTCGTATAATTCGAGCAAAACGAATCCTTCAATTGAATGCAAAAGTGGTGCAAATATTGACTTGGATCTAACTAATTCCAAAAGCTAATTTAAAATTTTAGAATTTAAAGGAATCCTTGATTCATTTCCTATCGAATGTCGGACATCGCAACATAAACAACGCTCACTTTCCAAGATTCGGTCTTGAGACATGGATATTGTAACCCAAAATCGAAATATTCAAATTGTGACCAACATGCTTTAATATCATGTGACTAATACAAAATTGTCAAATATGAGTTTGAGCAGAACTAATTCCAAAAGCTAGCTCAAAGAGTTTAGGCTTGCCCAAGAGCAAGGTCCATGATTGAGCAATAATATATACGTAGTACATAATGATTTATGGGCTGACCGATACAATGACAACACAAGATGATGTACACTTGGTTCAATTCCTAATCAAACATGAACAACCCATTAAATCTCAAGATTAACGATGTTGGAAATGTGTAAAGAAGTAGAAGCATAGAGTTTGAGGAGTTGAAACTCTCAAGATTAATCATTAGGAGTTGAAACTCTAATTAGATCAGACCCCATAGATAACATAACATAAGAAACAGCCATGGATATTGAAAATCAAACCTTATCCATGATTAATGGTATCAACCATTTGAGAACCACGACAGCTACGAAGAGAAGAACTAGCTTGACCCAGAAGAAGATGGCGACGGGACCCTCAGTTCTTCTGCTTCTTCTTTTTCCTCGTACTCTGCTTCTTTCCAGTTGTATAATCCTTCTCCTAATTTCACGTAATGCCCTTTCTCCTCCTCATCGTCTTCGACTCTCACTCGCAGCTCCGGTGTCGCCTCGTCGTCTTCGCGATAAGTCATTGAATTCAACCAAGACACATAAACAGACACAGACGAATACCGTCAAAAGCCCTAAAATTAGAGGCCAAGAAAAGGGGAAACCCGGTGATCGGAAAATCGAGCAGGTATCAAAATTCTTCAACAAATCAGTAAAAATCTTCTCGCATGAAGGCAGAGATTAATGCAACTAAAAGAAGAACAAATAGGACTTCTTTGTTTCCTATTTCTATTTCAGAAAGAAAAAATAGCTCTTCAAAAGATTTATCGTTGGCTTATTAATATATACTTTTTTAGTTTTGTTTTCTCGTCGGGTTTTACTTTTTCCATACATTTTCGTTTTCTATTCGGACCGAGGGATTAATATATGTTTTAATAATATTTCCTTTTACAAGTAACCGTATATAAAAGTATTATTTTTACCAAAAGAAAAAGAAAACATTACTCGAGTTGGGCAAAACATTCGAAATATTCGTGCTCTATTCGTATTCGATCCGAAAATATAAATATCTGAAAGAATAAATACAAATACAAATATCAGAAATTAGATATTCGACAAATAAAATACAAATAATATATTCATTCTTTGCAATTATTCGTATCCGTAAATATTAAATAGATAATTTATTTAATATATAGATATATATAATAAAATTAATTTTAAAAATTAAATTATAAATAAAAAACATTATTATAATTTGATTTTAATACCAAATATAAAATATATAAATAAATAGTTATTATATTTAAATTTGAAGGATTAAAAATATAATTTATAAACTTTTTAACTCTAATGTTCTAGTGTTGCCGCTTCCTTCCCTTCTAACCTAACTGTTGTCGTTTCCCTTCTAACCTAATACTTACTCCAAACGTCTACAGATTGCTACATCACTCCCTAATAATCGAAACCACCATCCACAAACCTGATGATTGAAACCTTCGTTCGCACTCCCTCCGTTAGACGCCCTCCTACGTCGCACTCCTTCCGTCAGATGCCCTCCTTCGTCTCACTCCCTCTGTCAGACGCCCTCCTCCGTCGCACTCCCTCTGTCAGACGCCCTCCTCCGTCGCACTCCCTCCATCAGACGCCCTCCTCCGTTGCACGCCCTCCTACTCCTTCGCACGCCCTCCGTTTCGAGTAAGTTTGTCGTTTTTTTCTAGCTTTGTCGATTTGTTATACCTTAGTCGATTTTTTCAGTTTTTATTGGTTTAGATGTATATATCGTAATGTTCATTGGCCATTTCTAAGTTTTTATTAGTTTGGTCGCAGTACCTCTATCAGATTGGTCGCATTACATAGCCCTCGAGTTCAAGCCATCGTGTTCATCTCGCATAACTTGGTAATGTCTATTCGCATGTTATTCGTATGGTTTATAATCAATAATGACCAATTTGTATATTTTATAATCAATAATGACCGATTTTTTGTTGTTTATATATGTAGTGTAAGATGGAGTCTACAACAGAAAACTCAAAGGTAGCAACTAGAGTTGATAATCCAATGCCGCTTATAACTGGAATGGAGACACAATCAGAGGATAATACAGAAAAGGTAGTTCAATCTCAGCCTCGACCTCCTTCAGGGGTTTGGGATAATTTTGAAAAAACAAAAGATAAATCAAAATCTAAATGTAGTCATTGTTCAGGACTCATTAGTTGTAGATCACAAAGAGGTGCCCCAACTAGTGCAATGCTTAACCAATTGTATGAATTCTTGTAAAATATACCCGATGAAAAGATCGAAGGAAAAGTGAAAAGATAAGAACTTTGCATCATCGTCTTAAGAGAAAAGTCGACGATGTAGATAATGCTACCTCTTATTCACAATTTGATCCTAATGCATGTCGTGAGGCTTTGGTGAGGATGATAATTATTGATGAGTTACCTTTTCGGCATGTTGTAAAACAAGGGTTTCTAAGGATACACACATGGATTGCAACCTTGTTTTTCAATACCTTCTCGAAGAACTTTAGTTAGTGACTATTTGACTATGTATGTGGACGAGAAGAATAGGCTGAAAAGTTACTTTAAAGGATTCAAGGGTAGTGTTTGCCTCACCATAGATTTATGGACATCTACTCAAAATCTTAGTTATATGTCATTGACGACACATTTCATTTATAATGATTAGGTGTTACGTAATCAGATCATCAATTTTTCTCAAGTATCTAGTCATACCAGTGATATGATTGCGAAGACAGTTGAAACATGTTTGCTTGGTTGGGGAATTGAGAAGGTATTTACTGTGACTGTTGACAATACAAGTGCTAATGATGTGAGGATTAGATACTTGAGTAGAGATTAAAAGTTTAGAGAGGTTGTATATTGGATGGTGAATATCTCCATATGCGTTGTGGAGCGCATATATTGAACTTGATAGTGAAAGATGGTCTAACAGACATGAATATATATATCTGTCGAATTCGATCGGTTGTGCATTATGTAAGATCTTCTTCTATAAGATTGTTGCGTTCCAAGGGTTGTTTAGAGAAATAAAATCTTCCAACAAATACTAGTCTAGAGTTAAACGTAGAAACACGATGGAATTCTACTTACACTATGTTGGAGTCAGCTTTAAAAGTTAAGAAAGCTTTTGATTTTCTTGAGGTACAGGATGAGAAACATGGGGATGAGTTCAAGATGAATGGGAAGCTTTACCGCCAGAAGATGATTGGTCACGTGTAAGTGCTTTGCTCCTTTTTTTGAAAGTCTTTTACGATACTAGTTTTAAGATTTCTAACTCTCGTTATGTGATTGGAAACTTTTTCATGAAACGGCCCCGAAAGGGGTGGCCGAGTGGTTCGGCTTGGGTTGAATTTCAACAAGGTCTCGGGTTCGATTCCTTCTGGGATCGTTTCCCTCCCAAAGTCCCTCCCTGCCCTCGGTGGAGCCGGTCGGCCCACGGGTCGATTTATATGGGCTACGTAGTTTGCCGGCTATTGCATAGCTCTGTGGGGTTTATCGTGCGCTCGCCCGAAGCATCCGAGGAGTGCGGGTTCCCCGTGTCAACAAAAAAAATTTGTTCATGAAAGAGATTTTTACTGTGGGAGTACGTATCACTGTCATGAGTTTGTGTGAAAATGAGATAAAAAAAGAAGATTGCATTGAAGATGATGGATAAGTTTTGAAAGTATTGAGGAGATTATAAGAACTTGAATCCATTGGTTTATCTTGCAACTATTGTTGATCCTCGTTTGAAGATGGAATGGATAACTTGGGTTATTGAGAAAGTTTATGAGCCGCACGAAGCTAGTGAGATATTAGAGATCATTGAGAAAACATTCCGCAAGATGTTTGAAAGTTATGAGTGTCATATTGAGCCTAACCATTTGATTGAAACAAATCAATCAATAGGAAATGAAGTGTTGAGTTCTAATAGTATGGATGAATTGATGATTGGTTGCTTCAAGATTATTTGAAACATAAAAATCAAGGAGTAGGGGTTGTGAAATCAGAATTGGAAAAATATTTGTTAGAAGAATGTGAAGAAAATGTTGGGAATTTAGATATTTTGTATTGGTGGAGGACTACGGGTGCTAAGTATAAAACTCTTTCTTTGATGGCAAGAGATCTTTTGGCTATTCCGGCATCTATAGTTGCTTCAGAGTCGGCTTTCAGTACGGGAGGTCGTGTGATTAGTCCGTATCGTAGTTGTCTGACTGCTAATATGGTTGAAGCTTTAATTGGCACTCAAGATGTGATTCGTAATCTAGGTGGAATGGATAATGTTATGAACACATTGTAAGATATCGAAAAAACATAAATTCGTAAGTATATAACTTTTGTTGTAGTTTATTTTAATGTATTTGATATTTTATATGATAATCTAATAATTTGTTACGTTGTTTTAGATGAATTGGCGAAGCTACTGGAGTCATCCACAAAGTTAACTCTACATGATTGAGAGACTGATGCATCGGAGTTTCGTTTATTTATATTATGTTTTTTGTGTATTTGTGCAATTTAAAGATTATTGATGAATTATATTTTGATAATTATTAACTTTTTATAAGAATTTTTATTATTATTTTTTGAATTGATTTGGATACGATATTGATATCCGACGAATATCCGAATTTATGAATATCTGAATTTATGAATACGAACACGAATACAAATAGTAAAATCGAATATTCGACAAATACGAATATAAATAGTCGGATAGTTACAAATATTCGCTATTTGCCCACCCTACTCGATATGATGAAGCAATTACACATATTGATTGTTTTTCTTTATAATAAAACACCCAATCTTTGAGTTTAGTTTTAGAATATTTATATACAATGACGTATGGTATCTAGTTCTTTAAACACTCGTGTTATTTTGCAATCTAACTTTCATTATAAATATATAAAACAATTCAATTTCATATTTTTTTCAATTGGTATACAAAGGAAAATAAAATTACTTACATTATCCATATTTAAAATGTTATAAATGAAAAAAAATATTTTTATATAATTATTCTATATATATATATAATCAATTCTATAAAAATGTATTTGAACTCTATAGGAAGGATTAAAAAAACGAACACACAATGTCTAGCGTCTAGTCTAAACGAAAACGAATATATATACATATATATAATATTTATATTTTATATAATTATAATATAAATACTTCAATCCAAATATTTATGACTACTTATTTTATAAAATACAAGTATAAATAAGTAAAATTAGTATTTATAAAAAAACAATTATAAGTACTAAATTCATAATATCAAATTCACGAAACAATATAAAAAAACAAACTACAAAAATGGGCAACCAACGAAGGCGATGTCAGACGAAAGCGAGGGCAAAAACGAGAGACGAAGGCAGGGGCAGAGATGAAATATGGACGAAGATGAAAAATGAAGGTGATAACAAGAGATGAATGCGAATACGACATACGAGAGACAACTATAGAATTTGTAGAACAAAGATGAAAGAGCGGAAGCAAGAAAGAAAGACTAAGAGCGAGCGAAAGATCGGAAGCATTAGAGAGAATAAGAATAAGTATTCTCTTATGTATTTCTTTAGAATTAAAGGTACCTATTTATACAAGTAGAAAGGGTGAAAACAAGAAAAATACAAGTCCACATGCAAGGCACAAGTTTAGATGTAACATGCATGAGCTGGAGCGGTCAACAAGGCATAGGAGATCGCGGAGGTCATAAAAAGCTTGACTGCGGAGGTCATAAATAGGCTTGACTAGGTCGTAGGTCGCGGGACGCAGGACGCGAGACACAGAGAAGAACGAGACATGGCTCGGGGCGCGGCTCGAGACTTGAAGAAGAGCGGGACGCGGATCGAGACGCGATACAAGATGCGAGACACGGCCCGAGGCGCAGAGAAGAACGAGATACGGCTCGAGACATGAAGAAAAGCGGGACACAGCTCGAGACGTGATGCAGGATGCGGGACACGACCCAGGACATTGAGAAGAATGAGACACGGCTCGGGACACGGCTCGGGATGCAAAGAAGAGCGGGACGCGGCTTGGGACGTGGAAAATAGCAGGAAACGGCCTTTCTTCTTAACATTCCTCCTCAAGCTTAGGCTTTCAAAAGTAACATAAATGCAGCCTCATTAAAACCTTTTCGGGGAAAACCCAATTGGGACAAAAAAACCCGACAAAGGAAAAAGAGTACAACAGCTTATGAGCTCGAGGGACGATCGACTAAGCTTGAATGCGATGCTTTGGGTCTAAAGATATCAATGACGCCGATCCGATAATGGAGATCTTTGCAGACTTTTTCATTTGTGGCTTTGGTGAAGACATCGACCAACTAATATGTGTTTCTTGTGTATGTGAATTCAATGACGCCAGCTTCGAGCTTCTCTCGAACAAAATGACAGTTACCTTCAATATGTTTTGTTCGTTCGTAGAATACCGAGTTGGATGCAATGTGAATTGTCGCAATGAATCATCATGGCTTGTAAAGGTTCGAGGCTAAGATCTTTGAGGAGAGTCCAGATCCAAATGAGCTCACATGTTGTATTTGCCATAGCTCGGTACTCGGTCTCAGCGCTGGAACGAGAGACCACCGATTGCTTTTTGCTTCTCCAAGTGACAAGGTTCCCCCTGACAAAGGTACTGAACCCTGTCGTTGATTTCCGGTCTTTGCGGTCACCGGCCCAATCTGCATCACAATACCCAATTAAACTAGTGTCGTTATTTTTACTCATTAGTATACCTTTTCCTGGAGCGTTCTTGATGTATCGAAGGACTCAGTCCACCATTTTCCAATGTTGTTCCTTTAGAGCATGCATATGCTGGCTGACCTGATTCACAGCATAACACAAGTCAGGTCTTGTTATCGTGAGATATATTAGCTTACCGACAAGGTGTCTGTATTGTTCTATATCATAAAATGGTTCCCCCCACGCAAGTCTTTGTATTTTTCTTCTATGGGGTCTTAGGCCGGCTTAGATCCGAGTTTACCCGTCTCATTCAAAAGGTCTAAAGCATATTTTCGTTGAGAAAGAAATAAAGTATCATTAGATCTAGTTACTTCAATTCCAAGAAAGTACTTAAGTTCACCTAGATCCTTTATATCAAATGTGTCTTTTAGAAAACATTTAACACTTTCTATTCCTTTATTATCATCTCATTTTATGATAATATCATCAACATAAACTAAGAGAACGATGATATCAGAATTGTTTTGAATGATGAACATGGAATGATCAGCCTCACTCCTTTTAAAACCATACTTTCGAACAACATCATAGAGCCTAGTGTACCAAGCTGGTGGAGGACTGTTTGAGTCCATAGAGTGCTCCCTTTAGTTTGCATACAATTCCTTTTTCGGTTTGGAGGCCCGGGGAAGGTTTCATATAGATCTCTTTCTTTATTTCCCCCTGAAGGAAAGTGTTTTTAACATCCATCTGCCACAAACTCCAATTAAGGTTAATAACAATAGAAAAGATAATGCGAACATAATGAAGTTTAGAAACAGGAGCAAAAGTCTCAGTATAATCTTCTCCATATTTCTGATTATACCCTTTGCGTTACAAGGCAAGCCTTGTAACGTTCTACCTCACCATTACTTTTATATTTGATTTTATATACCCATTTGCTTCCATTGGGCTTCTTTTCTTTAGGAAGGGGGACAAGGTCCCATGTTTTATTCTTTTCTAAGGCTACTAGCTCCTCAACCATGACTTCCTCCCATTATGGCTTCCCTTTGGCTTCTCTATAGGTTTGTGG
>CM071872.1:3754117-3765848 GCA_036759665.1 Gynandropsis gynandra | reverse complement strand
CTGATCCTCATTTAGGTTATGATCATGGATTTGATCTTCATTCTCACGATTTGAGACCCGAGATTCCTCCTCATGATTTTGCTCAGAATATACATCATGGCGTTCTTGTTCTTCATTTTCTGATATTTCTTGATCATTTTGGTCTTTATGACGTTCATGTACACTTGGCAGAGGACCTGTTTCATTGTTAGTTTTCGAAATTGAATTTACTAAGTTTCTAAGGTACAAACCTATGTCATTTGGTTTCGAGATTTCTTTAATCTCTTCCCAGCTGATTTTATCATGAAAGCTCTTGTCTTCGAGAAACATAATATCTCGAGACACTATTACATGTTAAGATTTTGGATCGAAACACTTGTAGCCTTTTTAATTTACTGAGTATCCGATGAACATGGCTTTAATGCTCCTTGGTTCTAACTTATTTCTTTGTGAGTCAGGAACACACACAACCAAAAATTCTAAAATACTCAAGATCAGGTTTTATAGAGTTTAATACCTCATAAGGTGATTTGTCCTTTAGAACCTTTGTTGGAATTCTATTAATGATGTGACATGCGGTCATGACCGCATCGGACCAAAACCTTTTAGGAACATCTCGATCGAACATGATAGTTCTCGAGACTTTCATTAGATGTTTATTCTTCCTCTCGGCCACTCCGTTTTGTTGCGGAGTATAAGGACACGAAGTCTGGTGTGTAATGCCTTGTTCTTCAAGGTACCTGCGAAACTGAAAACTAGTATACTCTCCACCATTGTCAGTCCTTAGACATTTTACTTTAACATTATATTGAGTTAAAACATGCTTATGAAACTTCACAAATACATCATAAACACTACTTTTAGACGAGAGAGTATAAAGCCATGTAAACTTTGATTTCTCATCAATGAAGGTTACAAAATATTTCTTTTCATCACAAGAAACACATGGAGTTGTCCAAACATCTGAATGAATCTGCTCAAAATAGTTTTTATAAACCGAAACTGAGTTTAGAAATACTTGTTTTACGTGCTTTTCTAAGATGCAAGCTTCACATGTTTCATGTTTATCTTTAAGATCGGGAAAAATGATATTAAGAACTTTACTATGAGGGTGTCCAAGTCTTGCATGCCACTTAGAAACTTTATTAAAATTTGATTTGATAAAAACACGGACTCTGGATCACAAGACATAGACTCGAGAACATAAAGACCATTGAGGAGCTTTCGTTTTCCGATTACTTATTTACTTTCAATATCCTGTATCCAAAAAGAGTTAGAATCGAAACAAACATGACAATTAAGGTCTTTTGCAAGCTTTTGTACAGAGATAAGATTATTAGAAAATTTTGGAACGAGGAGATCCCTTGTATCATGACCGAGAAGCATAAGCTTCCTAGTTCCTTTAATTGGAACACTCTCCCCGTTCGCAATAGAAACAGAGCCACAATGAGGTTTTATATCTTTAAGCAAGTTATGAGTTTTAATCATATGATTTGTAGCTACAGAATCTAGTAAATTATGGTTTCGAAAAGCAGAGAAAGCGGAGATAACTTTACCTCCTTCTTCATCTGCTTTGTTTATTTGATTCCCTGCCAGAATCATTTGAAAAAAACCCTCGAGGTCTGCCTTGGAGACAAACTCAGACTCAGAGGCCCTATTAGCCTTACCTTGATGATTATGGCTTCTACTCTTCAAATGGGGATGAAGAATCCAACAACGATCCTTTGTATGACCTTTCTTTTTGCAATACTCACAAGAGAACTGCTTTTTGAAAAGCTTGATCGTAGTGGCATTTCCAGAGGAACTTTTGGAGACATTAGCTTCCTCAATCATTCCTTTAAAGAGACGGTTTTCCCTTTCCCTTTTAATCATCATACAAACTTCGTTAAAAGACGGAAATATGTTTTGGTGAAGTATATGATGAATAAGGTCGTTGTATTTGTCGTCGAAGGAGAATAAAAGGCTAAAGACTTAATATTGGTTTGCTCTTTGAGCAATTCCCACAGGTTCCGCAGTAGGAGGCCTTAAAGTTTCGAGTTTTGACCATAATTCTTTAAAATCACCCAAAGCTTGGTTAACAGGCTTTCCCTCTTGCCTTAGATTATTAAGGCCTTTCTTTATCTCATACACACAGCTAAGATTGGATTCATTGCCAAAAACTTGTTTCAGATCGTCCCAAAGCTCCTTAGGAGACTCTATGTGCCCATATGTATGAAGGATATGTGATTCGAGGGAATTTTGTAAAATAACCAAGGCAGTGAGTTTATTTTGTTCCCTTTCTGATTCGGTACTTTACTTTACCGGTTTCACATCCGATTCTGTCACGAAACCTCAAAGACCTCGCATACCAAGATATGTCTTAGCAATCTTCGTTCAAATAGAACAATTGTTTCCATTGAACGAGATTGAGATACTTTTGGTCGAGTCCATGACGAGAAATCCGAGTAAACAAAGGGAAACAAAATAACAAAGAGAGATTAATTTTTTTTTACCAAAAAACAACTTTTGAAAGAGAATAGATTTCAAAAGAAACAAAATCTATAAAAAAAAATTTCTGAGACTCGATCACCGCTCTGATACCATGTAGAATTTTTAGAACAAAGATGAAACAGCGGAGCAAGAAAGAAAGACTAAGAGCGACCGAAACATCGAGAGAATTAGAGAGAATAAGAATAAGTATTCTCTTATGTATTTCATTCGAACTAAAGATACCTATTTATACAAGTAAAAAGGGTGAAAAACAAGAAAATTACAAGGTCACATGCGAGGCACAAGTTTAGATGTAACATGCATGAGCTGGAGCGGTCAACAAGGCATAGGAGACCGCAGAGCTCATAAATAGGCTTGACCTGGTCATAGGTCGCGGGACGTAGGATGCGGGACGCGGCTCGAGACACGATGCGGGACGCGAGACGCGGCCCGGGTCGCGGAGAAGAACGAGACGCGGCCCGGGACGAAAACGATGCAAGACACGGGACGCGGCCCGGGACGCTGAGAAGAACGAGACATGGCTCGGGACGCGAAGAAGAGCGGGATACGGCTCGGGATGTGGAAAAGAGCGGGAAGCGGCCTCTATTCTTAACAACAACAAACGATAGCAGATGAAAACACGAGGATGAAGGTAAAAGTGAGGATGAGAAACGAAGGCAGGGACGAGAGACTCGAGTGAAGACAGTAAATGCGAGACAATGCAATAGATAGAACAAGACGAATGCGACGATGAACGAGAAAGCGACAAAAGATGAATCGAGGATGATAACCGGCTTTATTTTTTTAAAATACCAAAACGATATCGTTTTGATGTCACTATTTTTTTTAAATGATCGCCTAGAAATTAATTGGACGTTCAGCGTTTGGACGATCGTCTAGGGTTTTGAAAAATAAAAAATACTTAAAATTTGATTTAAAAATAAATATAAAAAGATAAAAAAATATTTGTTTCTTCTGACTTTGATTAGATTTAAAAACCTTCAACTAAAAATAAATCAAAAGTAAATTAATTAACTAATTATATATATAGTATTAAATCTTTTGTATTTATCATATGAAATTATTAATAATTAATATGTATCCTCGAAATAATGATTTTATAGGTGCAGTTAATTTTGAATAAAATATCATGTTCAATAAAATAATAGCCGAGTTTTTTTTATTAATTGAACTTTAATATTATAATAAACTAGGTGATACCCGCGCTACGCGCGGATGTGTAATCATTAAGATGTGACCATCTTATGGTTGTATAAAACTTATTAAATTGAGCATTGTCATTAGATTTGATATGCACACGGATCAATATGAAAACAAAAAAGAAAAATTTCGATATATGAATTTGATATATAAATTTATAAATTATAGTGAAAACCAATAGTGAATTTTTCTGCAACAGCCGATGCTTCTTCTTGTTATTTCCTGTCAAAGTTTATCGGTAGATCTCTTGTCTTCTCTATTTGGCCTCACAAATTGGTGCTCTTTTTGAATCAGGTGAAGTTCATAGTGTGGTCTGATTGTATTTTGAGTTAAACAGATTGAAGAGAAGTGAAGATAAAATGTGTTTCGATTTGTAGATTGAAAGAAGAAAAGACGGATTGTTGAATTACATGTTGTTCTTAAGACTAACTCCAACCCTACCAAACACTTTCATTAATGTTGCTTCTCTTATTGTCAATGGCCCTTATCATATATTCTTCCTTACTACTTTCATTGGATTGATTCATGCTGCGTATATCACTGTTCGGGTATGAAATGTCTTCATCTTTCTTTCGAGAAATCGATGACATTAATCGTCTCTCTCTTGACTTATATGGGCCTATTACAGTCTTGGATTTCCCTCGGGGAGTTGCAATCACTCGTAGATCTTTACGATTTCAACTCGACGGCCACTTTGCTCCTTGTTGGCGTTGTGTCTGTTACCCAACCTTAATTAGCAAGAGAAAAACCATAACAGAAGATGGAGACAGCCTCAGAATCAACAAACTCAACCCTTATGTAGATATCTTTAGAACAAATCAGAGTCTATTATGTTTTACCACTTGTTGTCTATTTCATAATAAAATTTAACAGAAATCACATTCTCATTGTGACCCAAGAAAAAAGAAGCTTACTTTTTCATTCAACATAAACTCAATTGTGTGCAAATGTAACTACAGAGGATGAAAATTCACTTTTTTTCATGTCAAATTCATGACAAATTATTAAAGTAGAACACTAATGTAATGTAACACAAGCACAAAAAAATGTATCATCATTATCAAAACCCTATGTCATAAAAGGACCAGAATCGATTGACAGTTACCCTGAATGCCCTAAGAGAAGTTATCAGGCGTCCAGTTATCCTGCTGATGCTTAGTCCCAACACGTGTTTGCACAGCTTTCTTGCGAGTCTGTTGCTCTAGCCTTTCTTGCAGCAACTGATGGACTTTTCTGCTTTCGCGGCTTTCATTGATACTTCCTAATGAGCTCAACCATGGCATACGGGAGGAAAAATGTACCAGCGACATGTTATGGGCCAAAGAAGCTTCAGTAGACTGCTCTGATTTGAACACTACATAAGCATAAGCATGGACACTGCAATACCAAACCAATCGACATCTCATCAACACTAAAACAAAAACACGAACTACAAATAGTCTAAAGGACGATTCAAGCATCAGAATCCGAGCTAGAGTTAAAGTTTATATATTGATGCATTTTCATTGCTTTGCTTCTGATTTGAACACTACATAAGCATAAGCATGGACACTGCAATACCAAACCAGTCGACATCATATTCTCATCAACCCTAACACAAAAACACGAACTACAAGTACTCTGAAGGAAGATTCAAGCATCAGAATCAAAGCTAGGGTTAAAGTTTATACCTTGACGCATTTTCATTGACTTCTGATTTGAACTGCAATACTAAACCAGCCGACATCATCTTGTGCAAACCACTTCTACATTTACAAACACTTATGCGAAGGCTTCTGCTTACGACTCTTGATTAACATGCTAGGCCATGTGACTGTTGTGCTCTTCTTAGCACTTGAAACAGATATTATTCATAATTGGTAAGATTCAGTACTTGTACCTCATAACCATTTTCCAGGACAAATGATTTAACTGAGGGTTCCTTCAATCCGCTTCAGAAGATATTCATATTCAGTAAAACAATGGCCAAATAGTGGAAATATCACATGGGCACGCTTTCCATCGTATTTGTATTCACAACTGAAAACAATGTCCGTAAAGTGTCTTGAAATATTCATAGAGGCCGAATCTGCAGCCACCTGGAGCACTATATCCAAAAAGCTTCCCCGACCAGCCTCTCCAGTGGTAATTAAGGCCATGTTCTCTCATAGGAAAACCTGAAGGGATGCGTTGAGAATAATTAAGGCCATGATCTACAGAACAACACATGTTAAGACAAAGAGGCTGAGAAGAATAGAAGAAAGAGTATCGGTTAAAGCAAGAGGAAAACCGAGAAGTGCAAAGACAATAACAGCCGCAGTTCTGGTTGTTTCGTTTCCTTCAACTTAGTCCAAAAACTGATTCAGCTGGCTCTTGGGAATGTTTAAAGACATCTACGAACTTAAAGTTCAAATCGGTCCCTCTATGTCATTGCCATTCCTATGTCTGGGAAAAAAGAAATTAAATCTCCACACTAAAGTGTCGTGTGTCACTTTTTTTTCTCCTAACACGGCATCAAGAAGATGTCGAATATCTTATGTTCAGCATTTTGCATAAAGATTTATATCCAAATACGATATTAGATCAAACATACACAATATCATATGAGAATCACACATACGTTGGAATCAGTTCACTGACACAAGAGTAAATCGATCAATATTAGTTCGACTCATCATCCTCGTGAACAAACAGAACCTCAAATTGGATCTAAAATTTCGATGGCGTTAACTTCGGCGCACGTTTAGAAAAAACAACCCTAGCTCCGAGCAAGCAACAATCACAACTACGGACAAACGAAACCGAATTCAAGAAGAGGAGAGATAACGGTACTACTAAGAGGCATAAATGGACACCACACACTAAGAGGCATAAATGGCCTGAAAACGGTACTCCTAAGATTCAAATCATATCAGTTCTTTAGAGCACGAAAGCTAGCAATTCTCAGCAGCATGAACATACAATGTAACCAAAATATCATATCATCCTCCCTTTATATAAGCACAGACATACACAAAGAAACTAATCAGATAATCCTACGACAAATGTACCTGTCAGCCTCATCTGTCCATGAACATCTTTGTAGCTGTATTGCTGTTGTCTTTGCCTTTGCGCATCTGTTGATGATGGATGAGCACTACTCTTCATCTGGTTAGTCCTCTCTTTTCACAGATGCTTCAAAGGGGATGAAACTACGGATTCAAGCAGCATAGGTCAATAGAAAATTGGAACCACATGAACATTAAAAGCATGAAATCTTACTGCCCATTTGATGTATACATCAACTTGGCGGCTCATCCCACTTACTATTACCATACAAATCCAATTACAGATTCAAGACAGCATCGATGCATGAAAATTATCAATGTAACTATTTCGTGATACTATATAATGAAGAACAGAAAAAATAAATTACCTTTGAGCTACTTTTGGAGAAGGAGGCATGCTTGGTTCGACGGTGATTAAAGATATATATGCTATGTCAAAGAAAGTGAAAGATATATAGACATAAAACCTCAAATTTAGAATTTCATGATTTACCTAGTCCAAGCGCGGCTCAACTTTAGAATTTCATGATTTACCTAGTCCCAAGCGCGGCATGGAGCTCAATGGTCAAGTTTTCTTCTTCTTGAGAGAAAGCTCCTCTTTTCAAGTCAAGACAGTATTTTATCCACCATAATCTACAGATCTTTCCACATCTTTGCAAACCTGTGAATTAAGACAAATGGTTTGATGAACTTAAAGGGAGAAAACACAAAAAAGGGTAAATTGTTACTATGTTAAGACACAAACCTGCAAGTTTAGGAAGAAAACACCCGTGCTAGCGTAGCGCTAACTGCCCGTCCATGACGGAATGGTATACTCTCCATCAGCAGACGACCGACCATATGATTTCTCGAGCTTTCTGCCCTCTTCCTCGGCTTTCCACTCCTCGAGCTTCTTCTCCGCATTCACACGCCGCAGCGTCCGGCCATCCCAAGATTCTTTCACATGCCTAAGCCTCCGGCCATCTCCACATTCTTTCGGTCATCTAGGCATATTCAGTTCTTTTAATACATTGACCAATAAGCGTAAATCCTAGAGGGGAAAGAGAGCACACCATATCTTCAGGCGCTTCGACTTCTCGGAAGCTGCGTCCATCTTCCCCTTTCTCTTCCCGCTTTGGAAAGATTCTTGCCTATACTTCTCCACGAACTTCTGCGCCTCCCCGTTTCCAAGGCCTTGCTTCCCTTTCTTCGAATGCTTTTTCAGGAATTGCCCCGATTACTCGAGCTGCCTATCCTCTTCCTCGGCCTTCCAATCCTCGAGCTTCATCTCCGCGTTCACATGCCTCAGCCTCCAACCGTTAACCGTACTCCTCTGCTACCTATTAAATCCAAACATAGAAATGAACCGCGGAATCATAATCAATTAGCTGATACATCTCCATGGATATGTCACAACACCGGAAAGTGAGGTTGATACAGATTGTACCAAAAATACCCAAATCCATGCTTACTTTCTCATCTTCTCTGTTGGAGTCTCTTTAAAGTTTGTCGGTTGAAGCTTCCTTGTCCTAAGATCGTAGATGGCAATCGAGGAGTGCAGCTTGGTTTGCTCTAGGGTTTTGAGATTGCTGACAACAATCGAGAATTCCTGAATCTGTGGTCTTCCTCGGTCCATGGAATTCCTGATTTTTTACAAACACGATAGAGAAGAATCAGGCTATTGATCCATAGCCAAAGTAACAGATTTCTGTCTGTTACCCAACCATGGAGTGAAGATAAAATGGATCTTAAATTACCTAAACCGAGATCGGAAATCCAGTGCGAGAGAGAATGGTCTGAAATTCATTGGAAATTCAGCGTGATTAAGATCGTCACCCTCATTTAAGTTCAGCATCACCATCACTTAAGACCATTTAAGAATTGATTCTTACCGCAATGGAACTCTGCTTTGAAGCCAGAGATGGGTGCACCCCAATCCACTCGTGGGTACAACATCTGAAGGATTCGAGCATTGGTCGTTGAAAGAATTAGACTTTAAGTCGCCATCATCGTTTTGGGCCTTCAATGGAAGAGGGGGCAATGAGTTGAGTTTACGCATCATGTGCTGTGTTTCTCACTTTTACTCTCTTTGTGAACTCAGAGAAGCCCAAGAAAGGGCTGGCTGGGAATGTAGGGGTTGAGTTCAATGACACCATGGATGGAGGTGATGCCAAGGATGTGGAGCCAGAACAGTCAAACCCAAATCATCTGATCCTAAATTTGATGCTTGAAGAATAGGGACCCGATGAAACCAATAAAACAACAGATCAACAATGTATATGTGAGAGACAGAGAGAGGCAATACAACAGATCAACAATGTATATGCTCAATGTGTGAGAAAGGCAATTCAGACCTGAACAGGAAGCTGAGAGGCTCTTCCATGGAGGCCACAAGGCTCTCCTGACATTTCATGCGCAACAGATATCATTGGATACCTCGGAGCACGTGGTCTCCAGTTGGTCTGTTGTTTAAAGAACAACCTAGTATCTGCAACCAAAGTACAAGCACCATGAAGACGAAGAAGCCATCGATTTTGAAACAACAAAAAACCATGGAAGTTGTGCTATATAAAGAGGAACACCCAGTTTAATTGGCACTTAAAAGAACTCTAAGAAATCGACTGTAAATATCAAACATGGTAACATATTGTCGTAGTTCTTCGTTGTCATCCTCAAAGTGTGGCTTCTTCCACCCGAACATCACACATCTAAAGCTCATTTTCTTTTGTCGTGATAATTTACAATTCAATGGCCTACAAAAAGTTATTAAACGACTCGAGAATGATGTTACAACCTCATTTAGAAATATGTATAGCAAAAAATAAACTGAAATTGTCATTTCAAAGTGGCTAATGATAGGGAAAACCCGGCAAGCAAAACAGCAACGTAGCAATATTCGATTGATAAAGAGGAACACTCAAATCAGTCACCTTTTTGTCACAATTCAGAGCCTACCATTCAAGATGACCACAATTAGTGACATTGTCATACCTGCAAAGACGTATCAGATTAAACAACGAAGAAGTTAGAAATAGAATAGAGTCATTTAACACAACAATAATTTCTGAAAACTCACCATATAGCAATGCTCCAGGCACAGACAAATGCATGACCTTTGTTGGATGGCCTAAAAATGGATTCAATGTAGGATATACTGGTGAAATGGGAAATGGGGGATATGGAGGTCGATGGACCTCGAAGCCTTGAACGCAATATCTACGATTTTCTTCCCGGCTCCACTCATTCAGTGGCAATTTACCAGTCTCCACCGTCGAACACCGACTCCATTAGCAAACACGCCTTTCCTCTTCAAATATAGAGCATCGAGGAGCATAAAGCGTAGAGTCAGCAGTCTGTACAACCGCAAACAACCATCAGAACCAATCCATTACTAAATAAATCCAAGTATGAACACAAAACCCCCAAAATTCATCACTAATCAGAAAACCTAATATCAAAACTTCGAAGAGCTAACCAAATTCCACGAAATCGGATATGCAGTGATTCAAAATTTAGGAAATGGGAAGAAAAAAAGACCTGACTGAGGCTTTGCCATTCCATCCCAATTGTTGGGCCTCGAAGCCTTGAACGCAACAACAACGATTTTCTTCCCGGCTCCACTCATTCTGTGGCGATTTCCAAGTCTCCGCCGTCGAACACCGACTCCATCAGCAAAAACGCCCTTTCCTCTTCAAATATAGAGCAGCGAGGAGCATAAAGCGTAGGGACAGCAGTCTGTACAACCGCAAACAACCATCGGAACCGATCCATTACTAAATAAACCTAAGTATGAACACAAAACCACCAAAATCCACCACTAATCAGAAACCCCAATATCAAAACTTCGAAGAGCAAACCAAATTGCCACGAAATCGGGTATGCAGTGATTCAAAATTAAGGAGATGGGAAGAAAAAAGACCTGACTGAAGCTTTGCCATTCCATTCCAATCGATGGACCTCGAAGCCTTGAACGCAACATCAACGATTTTCTCCCCGGCTCCTCGCATGATAATACAAACTTGAGTTTAACCAGGATCTTTCACCATTTTAGTTACCAAAAAGGTATATTCCAGAGAGGTAAATGACGACTTACAGAAGAGGTACGGAGAAGCCCAGGAATAGAACGACCAACTCCATCACTGTTACTACTGAATCCAAGGTTTCCTATACCCTCTCTGTTAGCGACTCCCGAGTGTCCATGAGAGCTGCCATGAGGTAACTACAAAAGGAAATATGACGACATGAATGAAATAGAGCTACAAGTAAGGATCATTATTTCACAGCAATCAGGAGAATTACAGCACATGTGCTTGTATGTACATGAGAACATGATCTTTCACCATTTGAAGTTCACATACCGACAAAATTTGACGTTCACCGTCGCCGGTGCCGCTTCTTTCTCTCTGTTTTTCCTTTGACCCGCCGACGACAGGCGAATGATCTCCCATCGGGGCTGATTTCCGCTGGTTACGGACCCGATATTCAAAAGGGTCTTCACGAAGCCGATAGGAGGCAGTGCGGGGAGCACCAATTGAATCCAAAAGCAGTTCAGATGAAGTTCACATACCGACAAGATTTGAAAGAGGGAGATCTAACATGTTCTCCGTGAGTAGTGCCCTCAGCGACCGGATGGCAGACCGCTGACCCCGCTGCTCCCGTCTAAGTCGTCGGATCGATCAAAAGAGGAAGATGAAGATCAAAAAGAATCGTACCTCTTATTGAAGACCTTGCAATTTCACATTCTGCAACGATTTGAAGGGAATCTAGAGCGGAATCGGTGGTCATTCTCTCGAATGTTTCGGCGAGTCCATGTCGTCGCCTTCGTAACAGCCGCCACCGCAAGGTTCTCTCCTCCGCCGCTGCCGTAGAACTCTAGAAACATAAGCATCACTTGGTCGGTGGTAGCTAGGGCGACACGGGATCGCACGCATGGCTTTGGGTCTTGGCCGGAACAGGGAGAAATGATCGAGTCTAGGGTTGCGACTTTATCGGTGATATCGTCGGCGGTGCGGGGATGATGGAGCACACTCTTTCGTTCGGTGCCGACGATGCATCCG
>CM071872.1:3713784-3754079 GCA_036759665.1 Gynandropsis gynandra | reverse complement strand
GGCGGTGCGGGGATGATGGGGCACTCTCTTTCGTTCGGTGCAGACGATGAATCCGAGGAGAATGCTTCAATGGACTCGGATTCGATCGGTCCCGTAGAAGATAAGGATGAAATCAAGGTGGCTTTTAATTTTGAGTGTTACGTGAAGGGAGAAGATGAATATGATTTTGATGGACATTAAAGAAGAGGAGGAAGAGGGAAGGGGAAGACAGATGAGAAGAAATTAAAGGCGTTTCTTAGTCGTGGATGTCCATGTGAAAAGGGGGTTTTTTCCTCTCTGGCTGACGTGGCAGCACGAGAAGGGAGGAAAAAACCTCCCTTTTATATATATATGATTTATATAAATTATTCAAATTAATTAATAATATTCATTTTTTAAAAGACGATTTAGATTGCATCTAGTATTAAAAAATCATTCAACATCCAATTTTCTTTAAATATTACTTTTTAAGTGTTAGACGATCGAAATATATGTGCATATGATGTAAACAATTTTAAATGTTTCTTAATAATTTAAATATTTCAAAATAATTTTTGTAATTAATAAATATTAATTTTATAATAATTTTTTTTGTATTTAAGTTGAATAAATAAATGCTTTTGCATTTATATTTTTATGAATTATATTATCATATTATTAATTTATTTCAAAAACATTCATAACGCGTATAAGATAATATTTTTTATATATTCTTATATGATTATAATATTTTTTATTTTATTATTTATATTATATAATGTGTCTATTCATTGTCTAAATATTAAATAAAATTATCGATTTTAACAGTTGGATCATAATCTCTAACTTATTCTTTGAAACATTGATAATATGTAGGATTGACAATGAAACTGTTCGGATTATTTGGATTAATTTTTTATTGGAATTAATTCATATTCGGATAATTCAAATTTAAAACAATTGAAATTGAAATAAATTCAAATTTAATCTTGATTTTTATTTGTATTATTCGAGTTTTGGGGTTTAAAGTTCAAATAATTAAGTGTTTTTTACTAAATTTTTAAAAACTAAATTGTTCCGTAAAATATATAGAATTTACAATTTTATATATTCTTTTAATTTAAATTTTATATTTTTTAATGATTGTTCAATTCTTATGAAACTAAACGAAAATAATAAATTTTGAATTTTAAAACCAAACGAAACTTAAAGTTTATATTCATTTGTTAAACTTTGTTTTGGAATCAAAACTCAAAGTTTTAACATGAAATTTACAATTATGTCTTTTTTACGCTGAAATTTTAAGTGTTTTGATTTGAATTCACAATCCAAATATCTAAATTGTAAAAAAAATTAGATTTTTTTAAAAGTTAAACAACCCAAAATTCTTGTGATTTCTCTATTCTTTAAACCCACGGACCAGAAATAGCAACTCTATCTCTTTTTCTCCCTAGAGTTTTGGCACATGTCACGTATCCATAAACTATAGGTATCTGAACTCGAACCTGAACGAATATCATTTCTTTTACCCGAACTCGAACCTATCATAATGGGTACACAATTTTCAAATACACGAAAAAATTAGTCAGGTACTCGTGAGTACCCAACCTGAAGACACAACAAAGGTTTCGACGAGCTACATATTATGATGTTGATTAACGTGGCACATATAGGAAAACCGACGGTAGATGTGTTGTTTTTCGGATAATGAATTATTTTGATGACTTCATGAGCATATTCATACCCTCTTGTAACTGGTGCAAACTAAAAAATAAATTGTGGATTTGTGGTCTTGTGATTGTTGTATGGCTTATGGATTTTGAAGGTTTTTTGGCGTAGTGTTTTTGGTGTTTCAGAAATGATAATTTTTGTGAATGTGATACTCCTCACATCCTCCCATTAGCATATATGGGCTTTGAACCCAAATACATTACCCACAATAGAAGTAAACATGTTAGTAACCGAACCTTCTTCAAAAAGGTCTAAGGGGTAAGCTACATAAGCAATATATTGATTTTCTTCTCCTGGAACGGCCTCAATGTGGTAGCATCGTCCTTTGTAACGATCAAGTCTGGTAAGCCCATCGGTCCACACAGTTGTCCATGTACCAGTAGAAGATTCAGCAGCTACCGCAGCCCCTGCTTCTTCAGGCGGAACTCCAGGTTGAGGAGTTACTCGGAATGCTGCCAAGATATCAGTATCCTTGGTTTCATATTATTGAGTCTAATCAGTCAATTCTTATTCTTTAACACCAGCTTTGAATTGCTTTAGTCTCCCGGAAAGCACCTCTCTGGGACAAAGAACATCAACACCAAGCCGGATGAAACCATTTCTTTCGTATACTAGAAGAGTAATAATGGTATATGATTTATATTGATAACTGTTTCTGTGCATCCAGTTTTATCCATTAATATCATGATAAGAATCATACCACCTAGCGTGCTGATAAGTCTTTCACCTTCATCAGTGGTGTAATTTCATCTAAATTCAGTGCGTCAAAGCATTTATGCGGATATTTTGTTTTCAAAGCTTCATTTAAAATCTCACTGCAATTATTACATGGACTTGGTGTATAATGTTCTACACATATTTGTTTGATTCACATAAACATCATATAAAAGTTCCTTGATTGTTTTAAAGAAAGACGAAAAACATAAGAAAGGGTTATTCATCATATAACTAGGAAAGATATCCTCTTGGAAAAATATACCTATAAAGAGGGTAACGAATAATGATATGTCAGACTGAAAGCAGGGAGATAAGACTCCATCAGAGAGAATCTCTGGAACCCTGAGAACTTTTCTATGTAAAACATGGATGTTTCTGTTCATAGAACTAGCAAGATCTAAAGACTTGAATCCTAATGATTGTCGCCGTCATGTGTCACTCTGGATTCGGCTCTTGGTCAGCGTCGAGGGGGCCAGGTGCATTTCTTACAAAAGATTGAGCTTGACCTAAGGGAGAAACTCTTACAAAATTACAGTTCTATAATACTAAAAATAACCATTACATATAGCATTTGACTTCTTTAATTATCCTGCATTTTTTGGTCTTTTCTTCTTATTTACTACTACTTTTTTTTTCTATATGATCCCTTGTTTTCTTCATGTGTATGGACTTCTGCGAGTTGGGCTTCCGTTGTTGGGCTTGCTGATCTGCTGGGCCGTGGTGATTTGCTGCTGATGGGTTTTGCATGGACGTCGGTCTTCTCGTGTTGCTGATGGGTCTGGAGTAAGATGTGGCCCACCTAAAATATTTCTTCTCTAGCTTCTCGAAGAATCCTCCTTAGTTGTCACTTTCATACCTTATCGATCCTTCTCTCCTCCTTCTTCACATCATCGTCGGATACAAGCTTCAGTCTCCCTCTTAACCAACCATGGTGTGATTCCGATTCTCTCCCTCATCTCACGGAACCTCACCGTCGGAAGAGGATTCGTAAGGATATCGGTTAGCTGGTCCTCGCCCTGCACGAACCGTAAATGTACTATTTCCTCTGTTTGTGTTTCACGAACAACATGAAAACGAATTTTAATGTGCTTAGTCCGCTTGTGATCTATTGGATTCTTTCCAATAGTTATCACGACGATATTATCACTATAAATCGGAACCCCTTATGCTTGTGAAACCCTAACTCCCCAAATAACCTTGATAACCAAGTCGCATGATTTGTTGTTGCATTTAAAGCCATGTATTTGGTCTCTGCTATAGATTGAGCCACAATCGTCTGTTTCTCAGTCTCCGAACTGAATATAGCACTTCCTATTATAAAATAAAACCTACTTGTACTTCACATGTCATTTATACTTCCTGCTAGGTCTGCATCTGCATATCCGATGAGTTCTATATCTTCAACTCGCTTGAACCTTAAACCATAGTCTTTAGTTTATTTATTATATCTGAGTACCCTCTTTGCATTTTGTAGACTTGTTACTGTCGGTTTGCATTGCTTCGTGACAGGTACGAAGCTGGAAAGGCGAGATCGGGACGTGTAGCTGCAAGGTAGAGGATGAAACCCACAATACTTTGGTAACCAGTTTGATCGGTAAGTTCTTCGTCGTCTTCTTTTGATTTGTAGTATGTAGTCAAGGGGCTACTTACTCCCTTAGAGTCCAGCATCCCATACTTCGCAAGATGTTGGGTTGTATATTTCTCTTAACTAATATTCCATCTTTGAGGTAATTAACCTCAAAATCCAGAAAATACTTAAGTAACCCTAAGTTACTCATATCAAACGTGGAGCTTAGTTTCATCTTAAATTCCTCAATCAACTTAAGACTGTTCTCAGATAATATTATATCATTAACATATAAATATACCACCAAAATGTTGTCTCCCATCACTTTGATGTACATGTCTGCATCACAGTGACTCTTGACACACGCTTCTTGTAAGAAAAAGGTGTTGATCTTGCTGTACCAGGCCTTGGGAGCATGTTTTAAACTATATAATGTCTTTTTCAATCTTAAAACTTTATGTTTATAACTGTGTACCTCATATCCTGGTGGCTGCTCCACATAAACTTATTCTTCAATTTCCCCATTCAGAAATTTTGATTTTATGTCCATTTGATGTAGTGGCCAATCCTTCTGAGCTGATATTGCAATCAAAGTCCTGATTGTACCGTATCTTGAAATTGGGGCAAATGTTTCCCCATAATCAAGACCATACATCTGTTTAAAACCTCTGGACATCCGTCTGGCTTTAAGCTTCTTAACTTTTCCTTCTTCATCAGTTTTAACCTTGTATATCCATTTAACCCCAATTACTTTCTGATTTGAGGGTCTCTATGTGAGATACCGAGTCTGATTTTTATGTAACATTTCCATTTCCACATCCATTGTTTATATTCAATCTTGATGTTTTTTTGCTTCTTCATATGTTGTAGGCTCGACCATAGCTAGGTAACACCCTTCTACAGTCTGATCCCCTTCTTTATTTTCTGTGTTTTCCTCAATTCTGTAAAGCTCACTGAGTCTTCTTGTCCTATGTATCTCTCAGGATGACTCACTGGTATTTCCAGTGCTTTGTTATTGGGATGATGGGCTGTTAGACAATGAGAATTGCATAGGAGTTCTAGTCCGTGTTCTCATTCTGCTATTCTCTGTATCTTTAGATTATTGTTGTCCAGATGAACTTCCCACTTCATAGATTGTTCTAGGAGCTCCCTCTAGGTTCATAGTGTTCTATGAATGTAGGAAACTAGGAGGTATAAACTCTCTCTCATCCTCCAACCTAGTCTCCCAATTTCAGCCTTTCTCCTTATAAAAAATAACATCCCTCAAGACTTCAACTTTTCCTGATTCAATCACCAAAACCATGTATCCTTTGCTTTGACTGCTGTAACCCACAAATACCTTGTATCCAGCTTTTTCCTCTTCTGTGTTGGTACCATCATGTGGCACAAACACCCGAAAACTCTTAGATGTCCAATAGAGGATTTGTGTCCACTCCATGCATCCAAAGGGGTTTTATCTTGTAGAGCTCTTGTAGGTAGCTTATTCTGAATGTATGCAGCTACCCTCTGCCCAAAATCTATTAGGCATTCCCTTATCCTTCGGCATACATCTAGTCATTTTCATCAAGGTTCTATTTCTTCTCTCTGCAACCCCATTCTGTTGGGGTATGTAAGCTACACTCAGTTCCCTTGCAATCCCTTTCTCGGCTAAATACTCAAAAAATCCTTTGAATTGAATTATGTCCCCATATATGACCTCAACTTCTTAATCTTCTTGTGTAAATGTCAACAGATAAATACTCTCATCCAATGGAGATGCCTCCATTGGTCCACACCAATCAATATGAATCAAACCTAGAATCTGTCTGCCTCGTAGTCTGAACTCTTTGGAATCTCTTGTCTGTGTTGCTTGCCTTTTGCACAAGCTTCACAGACCTCCTTCACCATTGTCATCTACGACAAACCTTTCATCATGTTATCCTTCTGTAACTTCTCCAAGTTATGCATTCCAGTGTGACCTAGTCTTCTATGCCATAAATCTAATATTCCATGCCTTTCCTCAGCAGTTCTAGCCTCTTCTTTGGCTATTTTCCATCTGAGAAGATAAGCCTTTTTAACCATAGGGACCTCCACAACCTTGAAGCCAACCTTATCTTTGATCAAACACTCTCTTCTATAAAGATAGCCTTGTATCCATTCCTAACCATCTGCGGTACACTTAAGAGATTCTTATCTAACCCTGGTTCTAAGAAAACATCCTTAATAACTCTGATTCCTCGTCTGAACTTGAATGTTTCCCTTACCAATAGTATTTAAAAATTCACTATTTCCAACTTTTATAGGTACTCTAAAGTGCCTATCTAGCATTGTGAAATAACTTTCTTCTTTAGTCATATGATTTGTTGTTCCACTGTCAACTAACCACTCATCATCCTAAAAACTTGATGTGTTTACTGTGCTGTCGTAAACAAGGAGTTTTCTTCTTGTTGTTGTTGATTGATTTGTGTTTGATTTTGTGTTGGCATTTTGTTTCTGCATTCTGGGGAGAAATGTCCTAACTTGCCGCAAGTGTAACATTCCTTTTTACTTTTAAACTGTCTCCCTTGATCTCATCTTTCTTGTGTCTCTTTGTTTCTGAAGAAACATTAACTTTCCACGTGATTATCCTTCTTCCAAATGTTGTAACCCTTCTTCCCCTAAGACTTGTAGTCTGGTTTTCCAAATGATTTCTTGCTTGACTCTGGTCTGTTATTTCCCTTAGACTTGTAGTCTGTGCTCCCTCTCGATCCTTAGAACAAGAAGGCTCTGATACAAATTGTTGTCTTATTCCTCATGAATTATTTTGATGACTTCATGAGCATATTCATAACCTCTTGTAACTGGTGCAAACTAAAAATAAATGGTGGATTTGTGGTCTTGTGATTGTTGTATGGCTTATGGATTTCGAAGGTTTCTTGGCTTAATGTTTTTGGTGTTTCGGCAATGATAATTTTGTGAATGTGACACTCCTCACATCCTCCCATTAGCATATATGTTCTTACAAAAAAATGAGCTTGACCTAAGGGAGAAACTCTTACAAAATTACAGTTCTATCATACTAAAAATAACCATTACATATAGCATTTGACTTCTTTAACTATCCTGCCTGTTTAGTCTTTTTCTTCTTCTTTACCGTTACTTTTTTTTTCTATCTGATCCCTTGTTTTCTTCATGTGCATGCGCTTCTGCGAACTGGGCTTCCATTGTTGGGCTTGTTGATCTGTTGGGCCGTGGTGATTTACTATTGATGGGTTTTGCTTGGACGTCAGGCTTCTTGTGTTGCTGATGGACCTGGTGTAAGACACGATTCAAGTAAAAATCATACTAATTTCGGGTTAAAAATCGAACAAACCGATAAGAATCGAATTTTGTTCGAATTTCGATTTAATTTTGTTGAATTTTATATTGATTCAGATTGGATTTGAATAAAAATCAAGATTGGACCCAAATTATGGTCAAAATTGAGTTTAAACCGGATCAAAATTGGATCTAAATTCTAGTCAAAATTGATTTTTAACCGGATCAAAATTGGATCTAAACCGGTTTAAAATTGACCCTAAACCGGGTCAAAATTGAAATATTTAACGGAGTTTAAACGAATAGAGATATATGCAGAATTGTAAAAGATAAGGGGAGAATATGATGAGTGCGAAACATGGGAGTAGAATAAAATGAATGTGAATCAAGAGGACGAAATAGATAAAATAAGTAAATATGAGAGAAAAATATGAATTTTACCAATAATGGTTGTGAGATAGGATAGTTCAAGAGAGATGGAAGTGGAGATAATCTAAAAAATTGTTGAAAAAATATAATTTATAAAGAAAATTATATTTTAATAATTTTATTTATAAAATTCTAAATTTAGATTACAAATTCTAAAATCTACCAAATTTTTTATTTCAATTTTAAAAAACAAATGTTTAAATTTAATTATAAATTTAAGCTTTTCTTTCGCCAACATCTATACTTAAATTCTAAATCTCCAAAAGAATATAATCTTGAAAATATGTATCTTTTGTACTTTTTTTTTTCCATATCGTTCCATTGGTTTCTTTTAGGAAATAAAAAGGGAGATCTGGGAAAGTGTGGTCTGACGGTGTCGTGGAGTTTGGTCTGTACACGTGTCGACCATCGACAGCAATTGCTTTCGAAGGTGGTTCATGTCGTTGTCCGGAAGGTCATCCACTTTGTTCGCGTCATACTCGTAAGACGATGTGCTTTAATTGGATAGATCGGTGAAAAAATCTCATCAACCAAATAAAATAAAATGATTACAAAGAGAGAAAATATAATTTATCAAAAACATTCATTTCTTTATTTGTTATCTTAATTTTTATTAAAAAAATAAAATATATAAAAATGATAAAAACGGTTTTAAATCTATATTTTTAATAATTTCTTAATTTTATGTCAATGCATAAAAGTATATAGAATATATAATTAGTGTTCTGTATTGTTGATGCGATTTATTGAAAATAGGAACATTTTTAATATTTAGATGTTTATTTAAAAGTAATTATACATTCCAAAGATTTCTAAATATATTAATAGATTTTTTTGGTACATTCTACTTATTTGGAAAAAAAAATCGAAATTATCAATATTTATTTAGTGATTCTAGAGAGAAAATAAAATGTCTCAGTTCTTCCTGGCGGACCGGTGGTGGGTTCTCTTGAGCAAAGAAAAGCGGCTAGTGCGATGTCTCATCTTAGTCTAATGGTTCGAGCCACCCTCTTCGTTTAACTATGTTTCTCTTTGATTAGAAATCGATTCCATTTGATCTGTGTTCTAATTCTAGAGCCATCTAGGCTTAATGGGGTTTCGATCCAGGTGGTTTAGGGTTAGAGTTTAAACCTAATTGATTGAAATGAACAAGAAAATGTAGTAATTAGGTATGCTCATGATGTTTGTATTGATGCTTGTATTCGTTTAGCGATGGCTTTGATGATATGTTGAGCATGTTGGGTTACATTTCTAGGTTTTTACATGTTGTCTGATTCAGACACCTCTTCTTGTGCTTGAGCATGGTTTTTTGACTGAGTTTCTTGAGGTTAAACTCACTATATCATGACATAAAATACCAAGCTTTACTCATGATGACATCAGCATCTTACTAAAGGTTACTTCATCTCAGACATCAACCCTAAATTCTCTTGGTAGAGCTCTTCATTCTCTTCCATGATAACTTTGTTCTTCACATACAACTTCTCGTTGTTTCGGTTTCTCTTCTTCACATATGCTCTTACAAATGTGCAATCTACTATAAAAATATGAGTTTTACGAAAATAGTATTTGTTATGACAATCGAATTCTTGATCTTAACAGCCGACACTTTCCCTTTAAGGAAAAGGTAGAACGGGATGGCATGTCATCTGCAGGGTTCAGGCACATGTGAAGAAAAGGTAGAATCTTTGTAGAGATTGTTGACATGCATTGCACATATGGAACATATCCTATTTATATACATATTTTGATGATATTCAAATCATTATAAGATAAAAAGAGTATATTGTAATGATGGCAGATTGGACTGAATAAATCACACGGTAAACCATACGAAGCTGATGGATTCCCCGAAGGTGTCTTCCCTTTTCGTCCCTTTCATCCTTATATTTATCGAATTATACTTGGTTGATTCAAGATCGAATCTTTACAAGACGTCGAAACTGATGTAATCTGAGTTAGTAAAACTGCCAAATTAGATTGAAAACGTGTACGTATTATTAGGTCTCAGCCTTGTTTAAATAGAATTACAAACCCTAATACGACTATGCGTAATTACAAAAACACCCTTATACATAATTAACCCTAATACGCCCCCTCAAGTTGGAGCATGAAGATCTCGAATGCCCAACTTGGAACGCAAATAAATACATAATTAACCCTAATAAAAACGGTTGTTTTGCATAGGAAATGTGGCATTTTTGTGGGGCTACTCCTCAAAGTTACTCACAAGACGAAGGCCAGAAATTTCACTTCACAGAAAACGGCAAGAAGTCTGATGTTAAAAACTGAAAACATCAAGGCGTCTGATGTTAAAAAATGAAAACAGCACGCATTCGTCTACTCCTTCAATCCATTTCTTTCGGTAACTTGGATTGTGAAGCATTTGAGAGTGGGGACATGAGCACAACCACTTATACCATGGGCTTCTCATGATGCTTTATTTGACACAAAATCTAAGGGTCTTTAATGGCTATGATGATTGTAAATAAGTGTTGAACTGAATAATGGTTTCATGTAATTTTTTTTTGTTTAATGTAAAAAAAAAACTTAAATAATCAGAATTTTTTGTTTATGAATGTATTTATTTAGATTCCATAACAAACTGTTTCATATGTTGTAATGTAAATTGATGTTAAACCAACGATAATGATACATATATATGCATGATAATATGTTATAAGGCTTGTTGCATTTGTTAGGAAACAACACGTTTAACATCGTCATGATCTATTATTATATAAAATAAATTTAATTAAATTACCATTATGGTCAAGGGTTGTCAAAGGCTTAATCTAAGCCTATGAGACTGTTTTTATTATATATAAAAATAGATATTTTTTAAACAAACCTAATATTACATAATTCGGTTCTTGCCTCTCATGGTTTCCTATACTTCTTCCATCATCCTATTTTTTTTTTCAAAATAGGAAAATTATATTTTTTTATATGGACACTCTGCATAACAATTTTTTTATTTAGTCAAATATTACTGATTACCCATTACTAAATCACATTTTTTGTTGCAGATAATCTCGAAACTGTCCCTCAAAAAGCTGATCTTATAACAACAAAATGGAAATTTCTTATTATTTTGAAAAATAATCATTTCCCAACCAAAAAAGTAAAAATTGCTGAAAAAAGGTATTATTATTTGTGTTGACAACGAAAAGGAGAATAAGTACATTTTCTTATTCGTAAAAAATGGAAAGAAGATGTACTTTTACTCTTTTCGCCTCCATGTTATACAATATTAACATTACTGTATTCCATCATTAACCGTCCGATCATCTGATATTGACGTCAAGTAACGTCAGCAGAAGCATCGGATGGTTAAGAATTATCGATGTTAAGTGGAACCGTCAGTACCTGATCATGAGAGAAATGGAAACCGTGCTTTATACGCATTTATTATATATACGCATGTATGAGCAATCAATGTTTACGTGTTCCTTTCTCTCTCTCTCTCTCTTCCTTTCACGAGGGCGAGGGTTTTGTTTTGATCAATCGAAGAATATCTCTTAAATCTGACTACGGATTCTTGTAAATCTTCTTCTAAATAGTAATAGGAAATTGAAATTGTGGATAAGTTCCTTGGGAAATTGTGAGAAGCTTTGATTCTGGGTTGAAATTCTCCGTGATCTGACCAGAAAGGTAAATCTAAATCTAAATCAGCTCTGGCTTTGTTTTGTTTGATCGATGAAATTTTGAATTTCGTGTTTGGTCCGTGTTTTGTTGATCGATCGATAGATCGGTTTGAATTTTGTGGTTTTCGACGGAGAAACATGTGAAATTCTTGGGTTATGGCTTGGAAATGTTTCTTATTATTAGGTTATTTCTCTCAATTTGATTCCACCAAGAATTTTCAACGTATTGCTTGAGATTGAATCGTTTTGGATTTCCTTAAGATGGAAGGATTTTCCTTCCATTTCTGGGTTGAATAGAAAAGTAGCCCCCTGTCAGAAGAACCAGCAATCTGTGGTAGATGAAACATGTCCAATGAATCATCAAAAAATGAAGGATGGAGATTTTTTTGTTAGACAAAAACTGAGTTTTGTTTTCCTTTTTTTGAAAAGGTGAATTCGAAAAGAACAAAGATGGGCTCTGAACAAAACGACAGTACAAGTTTCCCACCTTCTGAACCGAAGCTCTGCGCTAATGGTTGTGGCTTCTTCGGGTCACCGTCGAACATGAACCTCTGCTCAAAATGTTACAGAGACCTCCGAGCCAAGGAGGATCAGAACGCCGTGGCCAAAGCCGCCGTCAAGAAGTCTTTTAAGCCATCATCAGGTAGTTTCCTCTTTCCACAACAGGCTGAAAAAGCCGAAACATCTTCGGCGGCCGATGCTGTCATTCTTGGTTCAGAGACAACGTCTGCAACGGTTGCCCCTGCCTTAGCTGACCAAGGAGAATTGCCGAGACCTCCATCCAACCGATGCTTCAGCTGTAATAAGAAGGTTGGGATCATAGGATTCAAGTGCAAATGCGGTAGCACGTTTTGTGGTGATCACAGGTACCCGGAGAAGCACGAGTGTAGCTTCAACTTCAAAGAAGCTGGTCGTGAAGCAATCGCAAAGGCGAATCCTTTGGTTAAAGCGGATAAAGTCGAGAGGATCTGATGCAATTCCGTTCTTGAGAGGTGGCGTGCAAGTATGAATGGGTAGATAGATATGTTGGTTGGTTCCATAATAAGGTGAATCAGTAGAACAAAGACTTGCTTCGCTCCGTATTTGCTTTTAATGGATATTCAGTCTTACATTCTTCCACATATCATATCCTTCTTCTACTACTCTCTCTATAAACATTATATACAGCAATGCTGTCACCAGGGTTTATGTCTTGTTCATCTTGGCTGCTTCTATTCCACTATATGATATTTCCACTCCATCATTCTTTCTCTTTTCTTGAATTTAAAATTAGACTAAGTTTTAATTTGGAATTAAATTTTAAGTTGTTTGTTTGATAGAGTTAAATTTTAAATTCACTTTAATTTTTTCAAAAAAATTAGAGTTTGAGTCAATAAATTACCAAAATATATATTTGACATAGAAATTGTATTTATTAATCATTTTATTAATTTCACATAAAAATTAAAATGATTATAATAATAATAATTTTTTATAAGTTACATTTAAAATATATATTTTAAAAAATTCAAATTAATCATATATAATATTAATTATACAATTTAATAAAAATTGTCAATTTTGATATTTTTTAAAGATATAAAATCTGACCCAAAGTTTTGAAAAAGAACATGTATATATATATATACATATAACCAAATAAATGGATTATATGTTATACATGTCTTTTAACACTTGCATGATTTTCCCAATTAAAACCATTTGGCAAAAAGTATATTGACTATTTCTCTTTTAAAGTTAATATGTTTATGTTTTGTTTATTGTGTGTTGATTCACCAATACCTTTTAATATCAAGTTTTTTCATTTTTTAATATTTTTTTTCAAACGATTTTTTTTCCTCAAAATCAAATATTAGATTCTATCTTTCTCTCATTAAATATAAAATTCCCAGTCGTACTCAAAACGATTACGAAATTCAGTAATGCAGCAGAATCAAAATGTAAAACACTATGGACCCACCAGGCCTATGTTCTTACATTAACTGGAGCTGATCAACTAAAGTGGGCCAAAAAAAGATTTTTTAGTCACAATTTATTAGCCTTTACACAAAAAAATCGGAAGTATATGTTCAAAATAAATAAATAAATAAATACTAGATATTATGTGAACACAGCACATATTTAATGATATTTTATAAAAGTTAAAATAATATTCAGTAATTAAAACATAATATTTATATGGATAATATACGAAAAAATAACATATTCTCCTTTCGAAAATACTGTTTTAGTCTTATTCTCCCTTTGATTTTGACTGATTTTGATTTTAATTTTACTCGAATCTGATTCAATTTTAACTCAATTTTGACTCGATTTAATCCGAATTTGTACTTAATTTTGACCCGATTTTTTACTTAATTTAACTCGAATTTTAATAATAAATCAAGTTAATTATTCAATTTAATCGATTTACTTGATTTAATTGATTTCGAGTAACTCGATTTGACTCGATTTAATCCGATTTTGATTCAGTTAACAAAACCATATTCAATTTTGATTGGAAATTAATTAAATCGAATAAGTAACTTGATTTTTATGAAATTATCTAAAAATTAACATTTATTTTTTTATGTGTGTAGTAAATTCACATCTAATTTACTAAAATATAACATTTAAAATTAAATCATGTCGAAATTAAGTAAAAGTTCGGGTTAAAATCGAGTCAAAATTGAGGTCCAAATTGAATTAGTTTCGGGTTAAAATCTAGTCAAAATTAGGGACACAATTAGGGTTAAAATCGAGTCAAAATTTGACTCGAATCCGACCCCAATTTTTACCCAAATTTGACCCCAATTTTGACACCATTTTAACACAAAAATGATCTAATTTTGATCTAAATTGTGACCTCAATTTTGACTCGATTTTAACCCTAATTTTTATTTATTTTTAACCCGAAATTACTTAATTTTAACCCGAATATCAACAATAAATCATGTTAATTATTCAATTTAGTTGATTTTGAGTCAAAGTTGAATACGATTTTGTTAATTATATCAAAATATTATTTTTAGATAATTTCATAAAAATCAAGTTACTTATTCGATTTAATTAATTTCGAAACATAATTGAATACGATTTTGTTAATTGTATCAATTAAATCAAGTAAATCAATTAAACAATCTGATTAACTCATTTTGCTCCAATTTTGATTTAATTAACAAAATCGTCTTCAGTTTTGACTCGAAATTAACTAAATTGAATAATTAACTTGATTAATTGTTGTTATTCAGGTTAAAGTGAAGTAAATTTTGAGTCACAATTAGGTGAAAATTCGGGTTAAAATCGAGATCACAATTTGAATCAAATTTAGATCGATTTTGGGTTAAAATTGAGTCAAAATTGAGGTCAAATTTGGGGAAAATTTTTATTCAAGTAAAAAATGTACTCAATTTTACTCGAAATTAATTAAATAAAGTAAATCGATTAAATTGAATGGTTAACTTGATTTATTATTGATATTCAGGTAAGATTAAGTAAATTTTGAGTCAAAATTAAGTACAAATTTGGTTTAAAATTGAGTCAAAATTGAGATAACAATTTGGGTCAAAATTGGATCTATTTTGGGTTAAAATTGAGTAAAAAATGGAATAAATTTTGGGTAAAAATTGATTTCAAGTAAAAAACCGTACTCAGTTTTATTCGAAATCAATAAAATCAAGTAAATCGATTAAATTGAATAATTAACTTGATTTATTATTAAAATTTAAATTAAAATTAACTAAATATTTTGGTCAAAATTACGTAAAAATTCGGATAAAATCGAGTCAAAATTAGATCAAAATTGAGTCAAATTTGGGTCAAAATTAAAGTCAAAATTGAGTTCAATGTTTAAAAAGCGAACAACGCGAGGAACCCGTCCCGAAAACCAAATGGATTTGTTTGGATTCTATTTTCTAAAATCCGAAGAACCCGAACTCGGACCGAACCCGAGGAACCCGTCCCGAAACCCGGATTGCCCATCCGTGGTTAAAATAAAAGGGGAAATACGACTAAAGTAGTATTTTTGAGGGGATATGTTGTTTTTCCATAATATTTTCACTAATAATCTAATAAAAAATTTAAATAAAAATAAAAAGTAAATAATTGAAGATACACATATATTGGAATTTTATATAGTTTAATAAAATTAGTACAAAAAATTTTGGATGTTTTTTATTATTTGGGTAAGTATTTTGAATTCAGATTGATAAAACAATGTACAATTGATCGTGTGAAAAAACATCCAAAATTGATATTAACTAAAAATCACAATAATAAATTTAAATTAATTTATAGAGATCATATTTACTTTTAAAATTTTAGTTTACATTTCTAATTTTAATAAATTGGAATTCAAAATTTTTAATAAAAACAAATTATTTGAATAAATGAAATGAAATATTATTTTATTTATAATAATTGATTTGACATATAAATAATTAAAATTTTGAATTAATATGTAATGATTTTTTTTTCAATTCTTTTATAAAAACAGAGAGAGAGAGAGAATTTTTTTTTGTAAAAAATCATTTTAATTTTTTAATATATTATTTTAAATGTAAAAATTTAAAATAGAAATAACATAAAAAGTTTAATATGATCTTTCAAAAAATAAAGTAAAAAAGGCTTGCCAAAAGAAAGCGAATCACAAGGTTAATATAAAATGTTAATGATATTTTATATATAATAATTAATTTTTAAGATATTAGAAAAGTTATATTTTTAAAAATAGTTTATAGTTATTACTCATTGAAAAACTAAACGATTTAAATTTTATATAGATAAATTTTGAAACAAAATTAAATGATTTTAAATATTCTTAATTATTTATAATGATAAAATTAAAATAAAATAAATTAAAAATATCAGACACGATTTTATTATTTAAACTAATTATTATTTTTGGATGATAAAAAATTATATTAAAATTTAAATGCTTTAAATTTTATTGAAAATGAATTAAACATTAATCTTTTTATGTTTGATATCATATTAAAATTTAATGGTGTCTAAATAAAATATTAAAATTAAATAGATAAAAATTATATTAAATTTAGAAATAATATATATTTTATTTTAAATAAATTAAATTATTAATTATTTTATATTTGGATAAAAATATCATATTAAAAGTTTTGATTTGATTTTATTTTTATTTTTAAATTTAATAACTATATTTTTTAAAATAGTATTAAAAAATAAAAAATTAAAATTATTTTTCAAAATTTTCTCTCTCTAGTTTTTATTTTAGTAATATTAAGATTTGGCCATTTTGGTTATGCTACTACTTATTCAATCCACACCATCAAAATATCATTTAAAAGAATTTACAAATTTGAATCTATTGATAAATAGAGGTATTAATCCTGAAATTTTCTATGATTTGTAATTGATGAAATGATGAAATAATTATGCAAGTAGAGCCGTTACAAAAATACAAATTTTTCAAAGCAAATTTGTGTTGGTTAAAAACTGAATTTTCAATGAAAATATAATTTTCCATGGAAATTTAATATATTGCTAATCGACAAGCATTAGAATATTGTTAATAACTTAAACGTTATTTTAATGTTAATAACTTAAACGTTATTTTAATGTTAAATTGTCTTGCAATGTCAAACGCTACTCTAATGTTAAATATAATCCAAAGTTTGTATTACATAACATTATTGATACAAAGGTTTATATATAAGAGGATGACAATAGATTTGTCCTAACTGAATCTTTAGATTAAGGTAATTAAATATATTCTCTATATTCTCTTATATGTCCCCTCAAGATGAATCGTTATTGGTGAGTCCAATCTTGACAAAAAATTTGTGGAACGTCATGCGTGACAGAGGCTTTGTTAGCCAGTCCGCAAGCTGATCAACAAAAGCAACATGCGACACTCAGAGAAGTCCATATAGTACTTGATTTCGAACAAAATGGTAGTCTAACGTTATGTGTTTCATCTTGAGTGAAAGAAAAGGTTCTCGAAGAGATAGATAGTACCAATGTTGTCACAATATATCACCAGTGAGCTCGACAAAGGAACACCAAGTTCTTAGAGAAGATTGACAGTCCAACAAAATTCGCCGGAAGTGTCTACAATTGATCTGTATTCGACATCAATCGAGGATTGAGAGGTTATCCCTTTTGCTTATTCGATGACAAAAAATAGGTTGTTTTCCGAGATAAACTATATAGTCTCATATAGATGCAAAATCATCCTTGTCGCACCCTAATCCACATCACTAAATGCGTGTAATGTTATAGAATTACTGGCCGAGAAGAATGTGCCCAAATTTTGAGTGCTAGATAGATACCGTAAGACACGTTTCGCTGCTTGCCAATGATCCATAGTCGGAGCATGCATGAACTGTGATAGACGATTGACAGGAAAACTTATATCCGGACGAGTAAGCGAGAGATACTGAAGACTCCCAATGACCATCCGATATCAGTAGCATCCAATATAGATTCCTTTGTTGTGAGACTGAGTCGAGTTGTGGATGCAATAAGTGTTATGATAGGGTTTACATTGGTCATGGTCGTGCGGTGAAGCAGATCAGTCACATACTTTGTCTGTGTAAGAAGAACACCGTGAGGTATCCAAGATGCTTTAATATAAAAAAAAAATAAAAAAGTTCTCCAAGATCCTTGATGGAGAATTGTGAGGAAAGGGAGTTAACGAATGTATGTACCCTGGCAGGACAACTCCATGTGATTATTAAATCATCGTCATAAACTAAAATAAACAATCGTGTGTCACCATCTTGTAGGATAAAGAACTCATCTGCAAGGGAATTTGAGAAACCAGTCGAATGAAAAAACTGGCGTAGCTCGGAATATCATGCCTGAGGCGCTCATTGAAGGCCATAGAGAGCCTTTTTGAGTTTGCACACAAAATCAGGTCTACCTTTGTCAACAAAGCCCTGTAGTTGTGCGATATAAACCTAGTCTGAGAGATTGCCTTGGAGAAAGGCATTATTAACATCCAACTACCATAAAACTCAGCCACATGAGATAGCAAGATTGATGACAGTGCGTATTGTTCTAGGTTTGACGATGGGGCTGAAAGTTTCATGAAAATCGATTTTCGGTCTTTGATGGAAACCCTAAGCCATGAGTCTGCTTTAATCGATCCACAGTCTCGACTTGTTTTCGTTTAATGCCAAACACCCACTTGCATCCAACAATATCATTTGCCCCTATTTTTGGAACTAAGTCCCAAATTTGATTGCACATAAATGCATCAAATTCTTCACTCATAGCATGACGCTGCTGCAGGTTTTGAAAAGCTGCAGACACTATCGTAGGTTTGTAGTCTTACGAAGAACCATAAGTTGAGTAGGAAAATTTTTTATTGGGCTTGATGATATGATTCTTACCGCTCGTAGTCATCGGGTGAGTATTTTGGGCATGTGTATTTACTGAGACTACAACACCATTAGAGGAACATCCTGTTGCATCGAAGGGGAGCTGACCTGCTCTATTTTAGCAGAACAAGGTGGATGATGTTCAGAAGCATCCTGGGCCTGTAGAAATGGTGAAGGATATGTGCTCAGAGGCGCATCAGAAGATGATGGAGAGACGATACCGCCATAGGTGTGATGCGGGAAACAATAAGGGACATACTTGTGTGTGAAAGAGATGAGGATCTAATAAGGAGTTTGAGATAGAGAAAAGATACAAAAAGTAAGTGGGAAAATATTTGAATGGAAGAATGGATTCATGAAGCTCAACGTGTCGATATATGTGTAGTCGAGATATGTGAGGTCAAGATATATATAAGCATTTTGTGTTATTGAGTAGCCCAGGAAGACACAATTTAAGGAACGAGTGTCAAGTTTGTGTTTTGCATTTTGGTCGCAGCCACGAGTAACAGAGGCATCCAAAGATACAAAGTTCTGTGTAGTTGAGTTCTTTGCCAAAGAGACGATGATAGGGAGACTTAAAGGACAAGGGTTTGGTATGATAATATGTTGATTAAGTAGACTGATGTGGACATAACATAGGACCAATAAGATAATGGAAGGGATGCGTGCATAAGAAGGGATAGATCTGTCTCCACGATGTGTCGGTATTGTCTTTCCGATATTTCATTGTGTTCCGGGGTATGTGGAGGTGTGGTGAAGTGAGATATCCTGTGAGTTTGGAGAAAAGATGCAAAAGCCGGGTATTCGCCCCCTCCCCACCATTGTCAGTATATAGAGATGATATTTTGTGTTTGAAGTATGTTTCGACGAGAATTTTGAATCGGATGAATGTGTCGAGAACATGGGATTTATATTTTAATGGATAGAGCTAGGCATATCGTCTTAAGTGATCAACGAAGATTCCATCGAAAAAGTGAATAAGCGAGGTCCATACATCCGAAAAGATTATTTTGAGTAAAAGAACGAGTATATGAGATTGGATAATTGGAGTTGTCTCTAATTACAACCATCTCTCCGTCTGTGTATGGATTGCGGAGCGAGAGGTTGTGAAGATCTATGGTGATATAATGCGAAGCACTGCTATCCAGAAATCAAGGAGTAGCATCGTAAGAGGAGACTATAATATTGTGAACCCTCGGTTGCCACGATCGAGGAGAAGCAGAACATGGAGATGTGGGATTGTGATTTTCGCTAGGGGTCACCGCCAAGACCAATTGAAATTGTGGACAACGTTTGGCACTGTGACCAAACACTCCACATGTTTGACACTTCCCTTGATATCAGCGGGAGCTTGAGCCATTGTTTCGTGGCCATTGTGTGTTACGACCTCGAAAGGTTTGTGGTCGATATTAGTAGAAAGAGTACTTACTGACAGAGTAGTAATGACAGGGGTAACTGATCATCTCGTTTTCATACGTATTTTTTGCACGATTTTAGAGATGTTTATGATATAGATGCGATGCTTTACGTGTGATTCCGTATCCGTTTTACTTGTTTTCGTGTTTTCATGTTCTTACAGTTTTTATGCGTACGTGTGATTCCGTATCCGTTTTACTTGTTTTCGTGTTTTCATGTTCTTACAGGTTTTTATGCGTATTCGGTTCACTTCGGAGCTAAAAGACATGCACTCAGTTTTCAGTTCTTGATCGAAGAGAGAGTAGAGGGAGAGAAGGAGGTTATTGCGAAGGAGACGTGCAAGGAGCATTGGAGATCAACTCAAGACTTCGGTTTCGTTTGGTTTTCATGTTCCTTAGACTTACTATTTCGATTATGTTTGTTTACGGACGCATGAGCGAGTAGTTTGTTTTGTTCTAGGTGAAGGGATTAGCCCATGGCTATCCCGGAACCACTTTTGATTTATCTTTGAATGCATCTTCCCGTTTTCGTTTATCTATTCTTTATTTGAGTGCTTAATTTGCTTGTGTTTGCGATGTCCACGTAGATGCATGTGTTAGGGATTAGGAAAAGGACCGAAAAGAGAATTCTAGTCCTAGAAAATCAGGTTTAGAACAACCAAGGTTAGGCCACGAAAGTAGGGTAGCAGCGGTTGAGGGTAAAACGGATGAATCACAGATCTTATGGGTTTAGTTCAAGGTGTTAGCCATGAAAATAGGGGATAACTTGACTAGATCACGTGTCTATGCCTCGAAAGAGGGTTGATATCATATTAGGATCATCTGTCTTAGATAACTTGACTGGGATTGCATAATAGATAGGTTGATTGTTGGTTTCGGTAGTCTTGTGGTAAAACTGGATTCCTAGAACGTTTGTCTCATTGTTAAGAACTAGTTTGTTTATTTCGTTTGTTTAGTATTTCATTCTCAATTCCCATATTTCGTTCGTTAGCAAGTTTGATTCGTAGTTTTAGTTTAGGTTGTGTTGCGTAGTCCTTGTGGGATCGACACCAGAAGTACTACACACGTGCCGTGAACTTGCGTGTAGTGCACTTGTGAAGATCTATGGTGATATAATACGAAGCACTAATATCAAGAAATCAAGGAGTAGCATCGTAAGAGGAGATTGTGATATTGCGAACCCTCGGTTGCCACGATTGAGGAGAAGCAGAACATGGAGATGTGGGATTGTGATTTCCGCTAGGGGTCACCGCCGAGACCAATTAAAATTGTGGACAATGTTTGGCACTGTGACCAAACACTCCACATGTTTGACACTTCCCTTGATATCAGCGGGAGCTTGAGCCATTGTTTCGTGGCCACTGTGTGTTACGACCTCGAGAGGTTTGTGGTCGATATTAGTGGCAAGAGTAGTTACCGACAGAGTAGTAATGATAGGGGTAACAACGTGACTTTTGGCTTCATGGTTCATAAGCCTTTCATGGAGCTCATCAAATAAATGATAGTATCAGGAGCAGTCACAATCGACTGTTGGTTTATATTCTTCCGGTAATCCATCAAGGACATACCCAAGAACGTCCTCGACATGGAGTGATTTGCTGAGAATGGTGAGCTCCTCTCTTTTGGATTTGATGAATCACATATATTCATTGATGGATTGTATGCATTTCTTATACCTTTTGAGTTGATCTTTGAGTTTTTTTATATGTCCTTGCGAAGCCTTTCCATAGATATTTCCTCGTAGATTCCAAGCGTCTCGGAAGAAAGATGCACGGGCCAGTAGAAGGTGGAATGGATGGGAGATGTCGTCGAGCAGAGCAAAGAACAAAATCTTGTCCTGTTTTCAAAATGGCGTGAAGACTGGGTTGAGATGATGGATCCCGTAAATAAGGAGAGTTGCCGGCGGAACAAGGGATGAGTCACTACTAGAAAAATTAGATTTAAGGGCTCAAGAATCCGTCCCTAAACGTGTTTAGGGACGAATTAGAGACGGCCAAGAGTAGTCTGCAAACGAGCGTCGCCAAATGATATTCATCCGCAAATAAAGACGAAAATTTCAGTTTGCAAATCACCCGTAATTATATACCACCATGCGGTCCGCAAATCGACGAGAAAAGTTGGGGAAATTTTTTATAAAAAAAAAAATTATGGATGGACAAGTCATCCGTCCATCCGTAATTTAAAAAAAAATTGAAATTTTAAATTTAATTTAATTATATTAAATTTTAAATGTTTGTACATAATAAATTAGAAATCACATGTGTTTGGAATGGACGTTATCGGAACTCGGGACGGTCAGCGGAACTCGGAACGACCATCAGAACTCGAGACGAGCGCCAGAATGTGGAACGGTCATCAGAACTCGGGATGACCGCCGGAACTTGGGACGACCGCTGAACTCGGGACGGTTACCGGAACTCCGGAAAGCCGCCGGAACTCGAAAGAGAAAGGAATTGGCGAGAGAGAAAAATTGGACGAAATGAACAATGGGGGGGGGATGGAATTTATAGCATTTTTTCCGGATGGTCGAGAAAAATCGTGCGTAAACCGTCCGCAATTATGAACGGAAAGAAAACGGGTCGTTCGCAATTACAAACGGAAAGAAAACGGGTCGTCCGCAATTACGAACGGAAAGAAAACAACCGTTTGTAATTGCGGACGGAAGAAAACGACAGTCCGCAATTACGGACCGCCCGACCGTCCGCAATTACGGACCGCTTGGCTGTCCTTAGGCTAGCGGGACCACCGTGGGCTAGCGGCTGTTAAATCCATTAGATATTATCTATCGATTCTCGGTGAATCGGAATACAAGGTGAATCGGATCCTCTTACCTGGGAACTACTTAGCTAACGCTTAAGGTTATCACTTGCATCGTAAAAAATGGGGTCTAACAGCAGTATGTTTCCAAATGTTATTTCTTTTCCCCATTATGTTGATGTATTATGAAAAATGTTTGATTGCGGTGAAAATCCCTCGTGTGATTAAGTCAAGTTAAATGCCTACCAATGAGTAAGCACTTGTCAAGACAACTTTTAAGAAATTGCTCTTGCATATCCTATTCATATAGATGAGTATGATAGAAGAGTATTCTTCGACAATCTTGCTCTTGCATATCCCATTCATAAATATATAGACGTCAAGTTAAATGCCTACCAATGAATGAGCACTTGTCAAGACTTAGATCGATATGTATAAAATTGCCAAAGTGAATTACCACATAATTTAAGATAGTGACTGGGTATACAATTTGCTTATATAGTAAGATATTGGTTGATCGAGATAAGGATTTTTCACGAGCTCACAGATTGAACTAGATGAGTATGATAGAAGAGTATTCTTCAAAAATCTTGCTCTTGCATCCCATTCATAAACATATAGACATTTTGAGTCTTTCACCTTGCCATCAAGCGTTCTTTAGTATAAATAAGGAAATTGAGCCAAGGACATACAAAGAAGTGCAAGGGAAGGACGAATGGGAGGAAGCTATGAATGCCGATGAGCCGTCCTGAAACCATCCCTAAGAGGATTTGTGGACGTCCCGGATTAGGGACCGCAAAATCCGTTTGCAATCTTCAAATTTTTAATAGTTTACGGACTAAGAAAAATAGTCGCTGACGAGCCGTCTCGAATCCTTCCCTAAATGGATATGTGGTCGTCCCGGTTTAGGGATGACGACCGACCGGTGTCCGCAATTTACGGATGGCTCCTTATCCGTCTGCAAAATTGCAGACGGACGATGCAGTCGACACAAATCGGGGACACCCTTCAGCGGTCATCCCTAATCTGGGACGCTCTCCAAATCAGTTTTCAATCCATTCGCAAATACAGACGATTTAGGGACTCTTTATCCGTCAGCAAATTTTCGAATGGATTAGGGACGAATTTCTTTTCCGATCCCTATTCTGTCTGTAATCCGTCCCCAAATTTAGGGACACACTGGTCAGTCCGCAAAATCCATTTGCAATCTTAAAATTTCTAGTGGTGAGTCTTGAACGAAGCATTCAAGATTATGGCTTTCGAGAAAGGAGAAGACTTGAATGCTTCAAATCATATAGTTGGAGGAGGTAAATTTTGTGATGTTTTCCATATTGGTGCTGAGTAGGACATGTTGTGGTTCCTAGGATTGAAAATGAACGTTTGTGTTTCGTGGTGGGTGTTGAGTTTTCAATCCGAAAAACACAGGAGGATGGGGTCGCGATGAGAAATCCATCGGGGTCGCTAAATATAGAATCTACGCGTTAGTCAATCAAAGAAACCAAATCAACAACATAAGCAATCATATAATCTCGATAATTTGATTTGAAATTTATAAACTTAACCTTCTTCATCGTAACCAAGTAACCAAGAACGCACAAATTAAGACTTGAACGTTTGACGGTAAGAGACGACTTCTGTATTTGTTGAGCACACGCGAGCCGTCGCTGAAAGAAGACTCTGAAACAGCTGTGATGATCAAAATACTTAGGATATCAGAAGGCATAGACGCTAACTCAATACCATATTTCTTAGTGTTAGACTTCCAGAACTGCAATACATCCATATGAGTGTGATCTTGCATGCGGATCTTAAGATCACACAAGTATCTCTTAAAACTCGATGTCGATGACTCATCACCATCACAAATGTATGCATCCTAAAGAAGTCAATAATGAAAAGAATCAATCATATTACTCATAAAAATAAGATTCGGGAGGCTGTTGACCGAGAGGGAGAGAGAGAGATTCAGATGGGTGGGTGAGCGATTAGGGTTTGCATTTCGGGCCAATTTCGGGCTCGGGCAGCCCATGGGCCAAGCCCGGCCCAACCCGAATTTTGCAGACCGAGTTTTTTCAAGCCCGAGCCCGACCCAATTGTTAACAAGCCTATAATTTTCGACCCAGACCCGCAATTTTCGGATCGGATTTCGGGCCGGGCTAAAAATTGACATCTCTACACGTGGAGGTGCACGTCATGTGGTGACCACAAAGGAAAATAGAGTTGGCGACGGTTAGATTGAGGAGGTGATTTTAACATTTGGTTCTGATACCATATAATCTATATTACATAACTGTTGATGTTTTGTGCGTGAACTAATATTTGATTTCATGAGCTCTTAACACCTTAATCCTTGTTGTGCATGCGAAAATAAAAAGAAAATGGATTTGTCTTGTTTGATTGTGCTTGCCGTGTGCTTGAAGAAATGTTTTGTTTAGAGAAAAATGGAAGAACACACGGCTGAGTAATTTTGGATGTGATACTCTTTCACACCCTTCCTACATTTCATATATATCCGATTACAAAATATTACTTGCCCTTACGGGGACAAACTCTTACAAACCCTGACACTACATCCCTCAAAATAGGCCTGTGAATTAGCCTTTTTCATGTGCAATGTTCCTTACATATAATTATCATGTTTTACCGTTAAACTATTTTATCAAATTGACCTCTCTTCTTTGTATTTCTCGCATGGCTTCTGCTGGACCTCAAAACAATGGGCTGTTCGGGCTGCTGCGGTCAGGCTTGCATTCGTGGGCTTCTACTTCTACCTTGGTGCGCTTGGCGAAACACGCGGCCCACTTCTTCTCATTTTCCTAAGGGGTTCCAGAGTATTCCTCAGAACCCCAAACGCTCTGCTCCTCTCGATGTTTCTCTCGAAGCTTCTCTCTCGTCGTCTCGCTCCCACATCGTTCAGAGTCTACAATGTCCCTCTTGAGCGGCTGTGGGGAAATTCCGATCCTCCTCCTCATCACGGTGAACCTCTCTGTGGGTAGGGGCTTCGTCAGGACATCAGCCAGCTGGTGTTCCCCGCACACGAGCCGTAAGTGTATCATTCCCTCGATATGTGCTTCTCAAACCACATGGAATCTTATCTTAATGTGTTTAGTCCGCTTGTGATCTATTGTATTCTTTCCAATAGCAATCGCAACGGTACTATCACTGTAAATCGGAACCCTTCCCTGCATGCAAAACCCTAGTTCTTCGAACAAACGTGATAACCAGGTTGCATGATTAGTTGCTGAACTTAGAGTCATAGATTCTGCTTTGATTGTTGATTGAGCCACAACATATTGTTTTTGTGTTTTCCAGCTAAACACAAAACTGCCTATAATGAAACAAAACCCGCTCGTGCTACGCATATCAGTCGTGCTTCCTGCTAAATCTGCATCTGCATATCCCACGAGTTCTATATGTTCCACTTGCATACATTTCAAACCAAAGTCCTTTATTTCTTTGACATACCTTAGCACTCTTTTAGCATTCTGTATACTGTGTACTGTTGGTTTCGCATTGCTTCGTGACAGGTACGAAGCTGCGAAAACAAGGTTTGCTCGTGTGGACGCAAGGTAGAGGATGCCGCCTACCATTCTTCGGTACACAGTTGCCTCGGTAAGTTCTTCACCGTCTTCCTTTTCTTTGCAGTTTAAGGTCAATGGTATAGTGACTCCCTTTGAGTCAATCATACCGAACTTCGAAAGAAGTTGGGTCGCGTACTTCTCTTGACTTAGAAAAATCCCATCTTTGAGGTAATTAACCTCCAATCCCAAAAAATATTTAAGTGATCCCCAATCACTCATATAAAAAATTGAACTCAACTTGACCTTAAATTGTTCGATCATTTTAAAACTGCTCCCAGATAGAATAATGTCATCAACATATAAACAAATCACCAGAATATTACCTCCTTCCACTTTGATGTACATTGCTGCATCACAGTGGCTCCAACACATTCTTCTTGTAAGAAGAACGTGTCAATTTTACTGTACCAGGCCCTCGGTGCCTGTTTTAAGCCATATAACGCTTTGTGAAGTCTTAAAACTTTATGTTATGAACAAATTACCTCATATCCTAGTGGCTGCTCCACATAAACTTCCTCCTTAATTTCACCATTCAAAAATGCTGATTTCACATCCTCTGCTGTAGTGGCCATCCTTTATGAGTTGCTATTGCAATTATAGCCTGAATTATATCATGTCTTGAGACTGGGGCAAATGTCTCCCCATCGTCAAGACCGTAAGTCTGAGTGAATCCCCGTGTCACCAATCTAGCCTTGTACTTTTTGATTTTTCCTTCTTCATCCGTTTTTATCTTATAGATCCACTTGACACAATAACTTTCTGACTTGGTGGTCTCTCGGTGAGATACCAAGTTTGGTTTTTATGCAACATATGCATCTCCACATCCATAGCTTCCTTCCACTCTGGATGTTTTATAGATTCTTCGTATGATGTGGGTTCAACCACATCTAGGTAACAACTCTCTTCTGTCTGTACCCCTTCTGTGTCATCCTCTATTCTGTATAGGTCGCTGAGTCTTCTTGTCCTATGAACTTCTCGAGACGATTCATTACCAGTGCTAGCTCCTTGTGAAGATAGTGTATTTGATAGTGAGAGTTGCAGTGGAGTTGCTGGTGGTGTGGTCCTCCTGCTACTCTCACTTCGCTTTCCAGAAGAAATCTCCACTTCAAAAGTCGTAGGTACTCCCTCTGGGTTGTTAACTCCCTATGGATGTAGGAAACTCACTAGACTCTTGGCTCCCTCTTCTCCTCTTTTGTTTCCCAATCCCATCACTTCTATTCATAAAAAATAACATCTCTTGATTCTTCTATTTTTCCAGTCTCAACCACATAGACTCTGTAACCCTTACTCTGGCTACTGTAGCCTACGAAAACACAAGTCTGTGACTTGTCATCCAATTTTTCTCTTTTCTGTGTTGGCACCATCTTGTAACATAGGCATCCAAATACCCTTAAATGTCCAATAGAGGGCTTATGTCCGCTCCAAGCCTCTAGTGGGGTTTTATCTTGTAGTGCCCTTGTACGCAGTCTGTTTTGAATATATGCCGATGTAAATACTCCTTCTGCCCAGAATTTGTTGGGCAGCTTCTTGTCTTTAAGCATACATCATGTCATCTTCATTAGGGTTCGGTTCCTCCTTTCTGCCACCCTGTTTTGCTGAGGAATATAAGCCACGCTTAACTCTCTCATAATCCCCTTTCAGCTAAATAATCTAAGAATTCCTTCGAATTAAACTCAGTTCCTCTATCAGACCTCAACTTCTTTACTTTCTTCTCCACTTGAGTCACGAATTTTCTGAATATTCCAAACACGTCTGACTTAAGCCTCAAAAAATACATCCAAGTCATATGAGAGTAATCATCTATGAAGGTTAACAGATAAATACTTCCATCTAACGAAGGTGTGTCCATCGGTCCACACAAATCTGTGTGAATCAACCCCAGTATTTGCTCCGCCTTATAGTCCGATGCCTTCGGAAATTCATGTCTGTGTTGCTTGCCTTTCATGCACGCTTCACATATTTCCTTCACCACAGTTAATTGTGGTAAGCCCTTCACCAAGTTACCTTTCTTCAACTTTTCAAGATCGTGTAGTCCCCTGTGACCCAATCTCTTGTGCCATAAATTAGATACCCCATTTTTTTTTCTTCTACAACCCTTGCTTCTTCCTTGACTATCCTCCATTTAAGAGGATATTCTTTCTTAACCATAGGAACTTTCACCACCTTTGAGCCCGCTTTATCCTTTATCAAAGATCTGTCCTCGGTGAATACAACTTCATACCCATTCCGAACCATCTGCGGCACACTTAATAGGTTTTTGTCCAACCCTAACATTAAGAAAACATCTTTAATAATTTTAACTCCTTTTTTCGTATGAACTTGAATATTTCCCTTACCGGCAGTGGTCAAACCTCTTCATTTCCAACCTTTATAGGTACTCTAAAGTACCTATCTAGCGTTGTGAAATACTCTTCTTGCTTGGTCATATGATTTATAGCACCACTGTCCACCAGCCACACATCATCCTCGAAAACCTGATGCGTTAAGTGTGCTGCCGTGAACAATGAGTTTTCTTCTTCTTCTTCTTGATTTATATGTGATTGATTCTGGGTAGGTCGTTTGTTTTTGCATTGTCGTGAGAAATGGCCTAACTTGCCACAAGTGTAGCACTCCTTCTTGCTTTTGTTCTGTCGATTTTGATCTCCTTGATTGTTTGTTTCTAAAGAAACATTGACTTTCTTGATGATTATCCTTCTTGCATATACTGCAACCCTTCTTTCCTTTAGACTTGTAGTCTGTTTATCCATACTGCTTCTTGCTAGACTCAGATCGGTTGTTATTGACCTTGAGCCCCTTAAACTTTGCCTGGAATGCTCTTTACAGACCACCCCCGTGTCTATCATCCAGTCTAGACTCTTGAGACTGCAATGATATGACCAGCTTCCCCACCGTAAGTGTAGTGAGGTCTTTTGTTTGTTCAATGACCCCAACATATGGGTCAAACCTTTCCTGTAATGAACACATGATCTTCGAGACTAGAGTATCCTCTCTAATCTCATCCCCGAATGCTTTCATTTCATTTGCCAACTCTGTCACCTTGTTAGCAAAATCTTTGATACTTTCCTTCTCACCTTACCTTAGCGTATAATAGCTAGCCCTCAATCTCTGTAGTTTTATCATCGCCGTCTTCGGGTCTCCTTGGAATCTCTCCTTGAGTAGATCCCAGGCAACCTTCGACGTCTCACATACTGATACGTGTGCTGCAAATATGTCATCCGATACTGCGCTATACAATAGTTGCAAGGCAGTCTAATCCTTAGTATTAGTTTCTTCCCACAACTGCAAGGCCTTCTGTAACTCCTCCTCCACTGGAACAGCCCGTGCGGTGGGCTTCTCAGGCAGTCCTTCTATGACTACCTTCCATAGTTGCTTAGATCTAAGCAACACTTTCATTTTGATCACCCAGAGGTTGTAGCTCTTGTCGTCGAACACAGGTATAGGTGGTGTTGTCTGCATGATGTATTGTGTTCAATGATTTGTGTCGTCCCTTGTGCTGTTTGTTGTGCTTGTGCTTGTGCTCCCTCTCGGCCTTTAGATCCGAAAGGCTCTGATACCAATTGTTGATCTTTTGCTCATGAACTAATATTTGATTTCATGAGCTCTTAATACCTTAATCCTTGTTGTGCATGCGAAAAGATATAAAATGGATTTGTCTTGTTTGATTGTGCTATGTCGTGTGCTTAAAGAAATGTTGTGTTTAGGGAAAAATGGAAGAATACACGGCTGAATAATTTTGGATGTGATACTCTTTCACACCCTTCCTACATTTCATATATATATCCGATTACAAAATATTACTTGCCCTTACGGGGACAAGCTCTTACAAACCCTGACACTACATCCCTCAAAATATGCCTGTAAATCAGCCTTTTTCATGCCCTTACACTGCAATGTTCCTTACATATAATTCTCATGTTTTACCATTAAACTATTTTATTATATTGACCCCTTTTCTTTGTATTTTTCGCATGGGCTTCTACTGGACCTCAAAACAATGGGCTGCTCGGGCTGCTGCGGTCGGGCTTAAGGGTGTAAAATGAGTTGCCAGCTCGCGAGCTAGCTCTAGCTCGGACCACATTTGAGCGAGCCGAGCTGGGTATTTTCTAGCTCGTTTAAAAGACGAGCTGACGAGCTGATCCCAAACCGAGTCCGAGCTTAGACGAGCTGGCTCGCGAGCTGAAAAAATCATGTAAAAATAACATATTTTCTTTTTTGTATATCATATATAATATTGCATTTAATAAAACATAATATATTGGTTAAATATAGTATACTATTATAATGTATTTTCTTTTTCTAATAATTGATATAACAAAATAAAGAAAAAATTTAGTAAAGTTACGAGCGGTCGAATTTAGTATAATGATATTTTATACTTTTTATACGAGAATGTTATTTTTTATTTAGTACAATGATATTTTATAACATTATGTTTGAATTAATGTTTTCATATTTTCGATATTTTATTTGGTTCGTTTGATATGTTTATCATATATGATATTACAACTAATTCAAAATAATTAAATAGTCTGGCTCGCGAGCCAGCTCGTTTTTTGGCGAGCTAGAGTCGAGCCGAGCTGAGCTGGGATTTTCCAGTTCGTTTAATAAACGAGCTGAGCTGAGCCAGCTCGTTTTTTGGCGAGCTGAGCCGAACCAGCTCATTTTATACCCCTAGTCGGGCTTGCGTTAGTGGGCTTCTGCTTCTACCGTGGTGGGCTTGGCGAAACACACGGCCCACTTCTTCTCATTTTCCTTAGGGGTTCGAGAGTATTCCTCAGAACCGCTCCTCTCGATGCTTCTCTCCCGACGCCTCGCTCCCACGCCGTTCAGAGTCTACAATAATATTATTGATAAATATTTATATACATATACAAGAAGTTACAATAGATTTGTCCTAAATAAATTAAGATAACCGCATATATTTTCAGTATCATCGTATACTAAATAGTTGAAAATAATAACACAATTTCGATAAAATTGTATTGAAATTTCAATACTATTATAATTCAATCTAACGATGTTTAACATTAACATTAAAATTTGTTACGCTATTTCAATAAAAAAAAAACTTGACATGCTTTTTGGAAAACTAATTGGCATTGGTAATATTTTTGTATTTTCTAGGGTGTATATATACTTTCTTTTATAAAAATGTATCTATTTATGCTCTCTATCATAATTCTTTGCTAAATATTGTCCCCTTGCAATCTAATTATTTTCTATTTTAATTACCACACACATACTCAACCCTTATTGTTATCATTACAACACAAATATGTATGTGGTTTAGTCCATGGATATTTAGGATGATCATATTTTTTTGAAACCGAGACTCTAATCGAATAAATGTTGTACACTAATATATATGTATATTATATAAGTACACATATATATACACACACATAAATATTTAGATATTTAGAGCATCTGCATGTGTAAAATTGTCTCCTTATCCATATATATACGTATCAGTACACACGGACATATATGATATATATATATATATATATATAAAACCCATACCTCTTTGTTTCTCTAGTAAATTGTTAGTTTTCTAATTTTGTATTGCGTGGCATCAGATATAAAATGAATTATGAGTTTATATGAATAATTTTAATTTTAAAATTAGATTTTTCAGATATAAAATGAATTATGACTCTCTATGAACGATTTAAACTTTTAACTTATTATTTTTTATTTAAATTAGATTCAACGTAAAATCCAATTTTAGTTATGTGTCGATTTGTATATTCTGATTTTATTCTTTTTATCATGTGCATATTTTTAGATTGAACCTGAATAACGAGGTGTATTATCTCATATTATCTCATATTATGATATAAATATATATATATATATAATAGTTGAAAATGTTAAATTTTTGAATTAATTTTTATTGATTTACCCCTAAATTCATATAATATAAGAATCTGATTTTATATTGATTTCAATATTTCGATTTTACCGGTCGATTGTGATGGTGTACTTCAAAATCAAATATGAGTATGAGAAAAAATGTATGCATTCACAATTCAATTATATAATATATATATATATATATATATGGTGTTTTAGATAATCTTGCACTCTTTAACTTTTAGTGTTACCATCTTTTGTGCATAGAAATGTATACACATGCCTTACAAAAGTATATGAATATGGATTCATAATGTTAAAATTTCTTTACCACCCTAAGATTATGCATCCGACCAATGATACAAAATATCTCTCACATTCATATTTAAATCTTTGTGTCGAAGAGATTTCACAATAACCAATATCTAAAACAAAATACATAATGGATAATAAGGTTTATAGAATTACTATAGAAATAAAATTTAACATTTATGCCTTCGATTTCACCGACACCATTGCTTTAGGATAACATATGTTATTAGTATATTCTTCAGTGTATCGATAATATATAGTTGTATCTTGTTTAGAGTCTACCCCATGAATTTTATTTACAACATAAACTGCGATTGTGTATAGATTTTTCAGTTAAGTTTATATGCGCAATAGATACATAAATATGATTTATTCATATCAAAGTACATAATCTTATGAGGTAATCATGATCTATTAAATTTCTCAAATTCTATATACTCGCATCAAAACCATACGTTAATAGTTACCGTAACATGATAAAGATGAGTTGATAATGCATAACTGTATAATCATCATACATTTGCATATATATATATATATATATATATATATATTCAAGAGATATATATGTCCGCTTTCAATTCATGGAGTTGTATTGCTACCATATGCTAATTATATATACGTAACATATGATCGAATGAACACATCATACAAGAGTAATACTAAAGGAATTATACTAAAACGTAACGTACCAAAAGAAATATTGAAAATATAGTAAATTCATAGATCAAATAGAACAGCACAAAGCCAACAAATTCAGCAAAAATCCTCGAAAATAAAGAAAATCCTTGAACAAATTGAGATAGAGAAAGAGCATCTAAGAACCAACAAAGAATCTGATTCGTCTAACGAAATGTCGATCTACAAACATACCATATGAAGCTTGACTCCTTCTCATCCATCCATGTTCTTCGTCGTAATTAAGCCCCCTTTAATCTTCTCATTAATCTCGTAATTTCTTGTTAGATACATATATATATATATAAATATATGTAAGGAAGCAGAAATACTTAGCTAGGCTCATGAATGTATACATAGACCCCATCGAACCACCGCCTCCTCCTCCATGAACCGGCGTCTGCATCTCCTCCTCTTCCAAAGGAAGCCTCTCGTACGCCGCATTGCTAAACGACGCCGCCATCACCACTACCGTTCCCGCGCAAACTAACGGCCCCACCACGCTCCCGCCGACAACTTGCCCTTGCCCTCCGGCGAGATAAACGCTAAGACCGGTGGCTGAGGGAGGAGCCGGAGGCGGTAGGAAGGAGCCAGAGAGGGAGAGAATCTCAAACCGACCGTGAAGGTTAACAACCGAGCCCGGAGGTGAACCGGGTTGACGGATTGTAACGTTGACGACGTTTCCCGTACCGCTCATAACGCAGATGCCGCGTTGACGGCGGCGTGCAAACGTCTCCATACTATCAACGATATCGCAACCATCGCTGATCTCCATAACGTGCGTTCTAAGCGCGTTTGCGCTGTCGCGCGTTATGATGATCGGTGGTTTCGGTTTGTTCTTGGATCCGGCAGGTCTTCCTCTCGGCCGCCTATTGATATGTTCTCCGACGCCGCCGCTTCCTTCTCCGGACCCTCCTCCGCCGCTTCCGCCATCCCCATGGCCGTGTAAATTTACATCTTTGCTCTCGCTGCTGTTATTGGCGATGTTGTCCAAGTTATCACTAGATTCGTCGTGGTCGAGCTTGATGCGACGACTTACTCCTCCTTGTTCGTGATCCTCGGAATTCCTCTGTTGTTGCTGATGATGATGGAGGAAGAACTGCTGCTGCTGTTGCTGTTGGAGGTGTAATTGGAAGTCTCTTGCGTGGAATGGAGGAGGAAGAGAGCTTTGTGACCCATGAGATGGATCCATATCTACATATATAATTCGATATATATATATATATGTATGTATGAAGAGAGAATGAAGAAATTGGGGATGAGATCGGAGACGAATAAGCGATCTGAGTGATTCTTGATTAGTACAACGGAAAACAACAAATTCCAAGCTGGATCGTCTTCATCTTCTTTCTAATTTGTATATAGGGTTTCTCTCTCCCTCTCTCTCTCTCTCTCTCTAGCTTTGTAGGTTCTTGAGTTGTACTTTGGAGTTTGGAAGAAGTGCAATGCGGAAACTGAAAAGGCCTTTTGGGGTTTTTTTTGCTTATCTTTTTTTTGTTTAATTGGTAGTTTTAGGGCAAGTAGAACAAGAGATGGGCTTTCAGTTATCACTTGCTTCTTGTCTGGGCGGTGCCTTGATCCCACATACAGACTCTCTCTCTCTCTATATATATCTATTCAAATATTTATTAATATGTGTGAATACAGACAAATATATATAAGTGGGTAAACTATGTCATAAGTACCAGTTAAATATATTTGTTAATATCATTGTTTAAAGCGTATTAAATTTGAATTGCGATTCTTATAATAAATAATTTTACATATTCATGAGATATGATATACAATAATCGAGATAGAATAAAGATGATAAAAGAGTAAGTTCAGTCCAATCTATCACGATTTAGAGTAAAACACTTTTAGTCAATCTATTATATATTCTATCAACTGAAGTTTTCTTGTTAGTTCAATCTATTAAAAATCCAAGGTTAAGTAGGCAAACTCGGAAACTATTTTTTTCCCCCAAAAAAATATATAACACTAATTAAAAAGTAATTTTTTTATTAAAGCGATTAGAAATATTATTATTAAATAGTAAAATAATGTCATTAAAAAAATAAAACAAAAGTCAGAGTAACCATAGATTTGCACACTACCATTAGAGTGTTACTCTAAATTTTTTATAGAAGAATCTTAACCTAGTTCGTTATCATTTTTCTCTAATATCAAGAATATCTTGAAGTATTTTATGTTTTAGTTGTCTCAATAAGGACCAACACAAGGATCTACAATCTATTTACCATCTCTAAATCTGAATAAACGCATAGAGACATGAAAAAACAATATTAGTTCATAATTTTTTTAGAATATTGTATGCCAATCTTCTATCAATCCAAAAGTTTTTAGTTAGGAAGCCGGATTGAACAGTAATTAATATAATATAAGACACTACTAAAAAATATTATTAACCATGCATGGAAAAAAAACTCTGAAAAAAAGTTATTATTAACCAAAGAGCATAGAACTCTAAATGTCATAAACAAAATTCATTATTTATTTATGCATTAATATCTTCCACAAATTGATATCAGAAACTAAGAGATTATGGATACACTATGAATCTCACTGTAATTCATTAAGATCTCTTTGTCAAGTACGCATCCGTTAACTAAATTGGGTTTATTTGGTATATAATTTTAAGAAATACATAAAAAATGATATAATTGAGTGATTAATGATCCAAAACTTTATGTCATTTCTCTCTTGCAAAAGAATGGAAGAAAGTAAGATGGAACTTGGGGCGTGAGATCTACAAAGAGAGAAGTGATTATCCATGTGAATATATTGAATGTATGTATGTACGTACGTGCGTATGTATGTATATATACAAATGTTACACAAACGAGAAAGATGACGCGAAGAAGGTGCTGACAATCCCAAAATCAAAGTGGACAAGCACGAGAGAGAGAGAGAGGGAGAGAGAGAGAGAGAGAGAGAGAGAGAGAGAGAGAGAGTTAGAGTTATGTTATGTCTCTTTGAATCGCATGACTTATGGGGACGCAAACCCATGTCTTAAAAGATGCTCTTTGTCGGCTCTCATGCTCTCCCCTCTCCACGTGCCCTTCTCCTTGACTCATTGCTTTTATCAGTCTCATATATATACATATATATATATAGATATTATATGTATCCATCATATAGCTATATACATTTTAGATATGCCATATGTGGGTGTGTGTCGGTATTTGGTGTGCACAAGCATAGAACTTTTGAACTCCATGGTGAAATACTACAAAAAGAAAAGACTCTTTTCATGAAGCTAAATTTGTTTTGAAAATTTATTCTTACGACAAAAAGTGTAACGCAAATTGAGCAATTCTATTTCAAATATAATATAAATTTAACACAAAATTTAGTAATTTTCATTAGAATTGGGTTGAAAATTTTGTAGGCAAATAGAGTTTTTGAATATTTTCCCTTGATTAAACCAAGAACATATATCAAAATATATAGGAGGTTAGGATCCTATAAATAAGGAAACTTAACAAAATAGAGAAATTAAGATCCTATAAATAAGAAAAATTAACAAACATAAGAAGATTGATATCTAGGAGAATATTTGATAATATTCTCCTAATATGCCCCCGCAAGATGAGTCTCGGTGGAGAGACCAATCTTGAGTCGAAGTAGATCAAAGCGTGTCTGAGGCAGCGACTTGGTAAGAGAATCCGCCAATTGATCCGCAGACGAGACACGAGCCATCCAAAGAAGTCCAGCTGTGACAAGACTTCGGATGAAATGATAGTCGATAGCTACGTGTTTCATGCGAGAGTGGAAGACCGGATTGGCACAGAGATACGTTGCTCCAACGTTATCACAATAAATGACCGGTGGACTAGACGACGAGATCCCAAGCTCACTAAGAAGAGAAGTAAGCCACCGAACTTCCGAAGCCGTCGCCGAAACAGATTTATACTTAGCCTCCGTAGATGATTTCGCAGGGAACCGCTGTTTCTTGGATGACCAAGAAATGGGATTGCAACCAAGATACACAATATGAGCGCCCGTCGAGGTGTAATCATCACGGTCGCCACCCCAATCTGCATAGGAGAAAGCATGAAGAGTGAGAGGGTTGTTACACGAGAGAAAAATGCCAAGAGATCGCGTACCTCCAAGATAGTGGAGAATGCGTTTGTCAGCTTGCAAATGTTCACTTGAAGGGCAATGCATGAATTGAGAGAGCTTATTGACGGTGAAAGTGATATCCAGCCGGGTGAACATAAGGTATTGTAGGCTTCCGATCACATTGCGATACTCGGTAGGATCATCTAACGGTGTACCCGAGGTAGAGGAGAGCCGCATAGTGGATGCCATAGGAGTATGAATCGGCGTAGCATTCAACATATTAGTGCGTGTGAGAAGATCAGTGATGTACCGTTGTTGCGTCAGGAGGAGACCCCGTGAACTCCGAGTAACTTCAACCCCAAGAAAGGAGAGTGGTCCCATATCCTTGAGGGAGAATCTTTCCGATAGAAGGCCAATGAAGCGATCGACATGGTTAGAGTTGTTGCCGGTAATAACAATGTCATCAACATAAACAAGGAGATAGATAATATCCAGCGGGACAAGATCCCAAGTGCCATTGCGAACCAAGGCATCAAACTCTTCATTCATGGTCGTCCTCCATTTCGGGTTCTTAAGAGCTTGAGAGACACATGTAGGTTCAATGTCCGTGGAAGGGGAAATTATGGTGGTGAGGGTGAGTTTTTGTTTCGGCTTAGTGATACGATTTTTGGCTCGGGTGATCATAGGGTGAGTATTTTGCGGTGGAAGTTCTGGAGGTATGGTCAATGGTGGTGGTGGCGAAGGAGATGGCGACGGTGGTGAGGTAGAAAAAGACATCGGTGGGGAAGGATCCGAACATTGGGGCTCGACCATAGATGGTGATGTACGAGTGGAGGTAATGGGAAAAAGAGTACACGGAGGGAAGAAAGGGATGGGTGAAGTATCGGGGATGGATGCGCTCAGTGGATGAAAAAGAGGATAAGAGAACTCGGTTTCTATAAATTCAACATGACGAGAGATGAAGACTCGAGAGGTTGGTAAGTGCAGACAAAGAAACGCACTTTGGGTGAGAGAATACCCGATGAAAATACATGGGAGAGAGCGTGACTCGAGTTTGTGGTGTGTATACGGTCTTAACCACGGGTAGCAAAGACAACAAAAAATGAAAAGTTTGAAATAATTAGGTGAGGATGTGAAAAGAGATTCAAATGGCGATTTAAAACCAAGGATTAAAGTGGGAAGACGATTTATGAAATAAACGACCGTCGGGAATGAAAAAGTCCAAAAATCAAGAGGCATGGATGCATGAGACAAGAGAGCAAGACCCGTTTCAACGATATGGCGGTGTTTTCTTTCATAAATCCCATTGTGCTCGGGTGTGTGGGGAGGCGTTGTAAAATGAAAAATGCCATGGGTGGATAAAAATTGTTGTAAAAAAATAAATTTGCCGCCATTGTCCGAATAAAGAGATCCAATTTTAGATGAAAAACGATTTTCGACAAGAACCTTGAATCTTGGAAAAATTTCAGAAACCTGAGATTTTCGATGCATGGGATAAAATCACGTATAACAAGTATAATGATCAACAAAAATAACGTAGTATTTAACAAGGCCCGCAAATATGAGATCAAGATTTGCTAAGTCGGAGGTGACATGGTGAGAGGCTCCGGAGTCTAGGATCCACGTCGGTGAAGCCTCAGAGGGAATCGAGGCGTGTGAGGCATGATGAGCTCGGAGGCCATGGTGATCCACCGCGTGAAGCAGAAGTGTTGGAAGATGGAGCTGGTGAGCGGAAGAGATGACAACGTCGGGTGCTATGGCCGTGTGTACCGCAGAGTTGGCACTTTCCTTGGCAGCCGTGGGATTGGTCACCACACGAGGAGAAACGGGGATGTGTTGATCCTCGGGCGTCTGAATTTCCACGGGAATCAGGGTACCATGGTCCATGAGATTTGTGATGGACATTGTTTGCGGTAATAGGAAGCACTGAGGGAACCGGTTCGGCTGCAAGGAGATCCGCTTCATGTTTGAGGAGTTTCTCGTGTAATTCAACAAAAGAGATGGTCGTATCCTTCACATTCACAACTTCTTTGATTGGCTTGTATTCGTCAACAAGGCCCGCAAAGATGAGATCAAGAAGATCCTCAGGATCCATGGGTTTCCCAAGAAGAGACAATTCATCCGTCTTGGTTTTGAAGAAGTTCATGAAATCATCAATCTTCTTTTCACCCTTGGTGAAACATCTCATTTGATCCTTGATTTGCTTGATGTGTCCATGGCTGGAGCGTCCGTACGTGGAGGCGAGGATGGCCCATGCATCCCCGGAAGAGGCGGCCGAGGCAACTAGTGCATGACAAGACATCGAGATGGAGCCAAGGAGGGCTGCAAAAATAAGCCGGTCTTAACGAAACCATGGTCCATAAGCCGGAACCATGGCATTGTTGACCACAAGGGTCGGTACGGGTGCAAGGGACGGGTCGAGAAAACCGTCGAGATTGTAACCTTGGAGGATTGCACGGATTTGGATACTCCACGTGAGATAGTTCGTCGCCATGAGTTTGGTGACGTTGGAAACATTGACATGGATCAAAGTAGAAATAGAGTTCGAGGAATTGTATGGTGTAACAATATCACTCGATGAAGATGAAAGAGCTCCAGCGGAGGTGGTGTCTGCGTCGGAAGCCATAATCGGCGGTGGAATTCAAAAACATGTTTAGGGTTGATGTCTTTCAACTTAGTGTTCTGATACCATTTAGGCAAATAGAGTTTTTGAATATTTTTCCTTGATTTAACCAAGAACATACATCAAAATATATAGGAGGTTAAGATCCTATAAATAAGAAAACTTAACAAACATAAGAAGATTGATATCTAGGAGAATATTTGATAAAATATTCTCCTAATATGCCCCCGCAAGATGAGTCTCGGTGGAGAGACCAATCTTGAGCCGAAGCAGATCAAAGCGTTTCCGAGGCAGCGGCTTGGTGAGAGGATCCGCCAATTGATCCGCAGACGAGACATGACAC
>CM071872.1:3688406-3699413 GCA_036759665.1 Gynandropsis gynandra | reverse complement strand
GGAAAAACTCATAACTTCTGGATACCCTTTGCTCAGGAGTCAGCCAAATTAATAGGCTAACCACTTCGCAAAACCGACTGCCAATTAAAATCCACATTAAAAGTTTCATTTGAATATTTTTCAAAGTCATGGAAATTCAAAAAAAGTTATATATCCGGTACACTAAAACCTTACCCAATTGTGGTATTTTTTTATAAAACCCTCCACATTCTCAAAATCCATCCACTTGATCCTTTTGATAACATTAATATACAAGACTAAATATATATTGTAATAAAAAAATCTCTCCCAAGCAATGTGGGACTTTTAAGCTTCCACAAAAGACAAAAATTATGAAGTCATTTTTCAACAATCTCCCACAAATAACTATCACAATTTTTTAAACATACGAGTAAAAACGAATAAATATAGAAATTGAACTACTTAAGCATCAATATCTTTCGATTGAATTGATACATAATGATGTGAGACAATTGTTTAAGCTAGTGGAAGTGAATTATTTCTTGAAATTTCAAAAGCTTAAATTGAGACCCCCACAACACGTATCAATTCATTGGTATTTACTATTCCGCACTGCAGTTACAACGCTTTTGAAGGCCATGCATTTTATCTTGGTTCTATGAGTGCTCTAGAAAGAAATTTAACTTTCTTTCATAGAAGACGATTCACCTTCACACTCATTTCAACAATAACTTGATCAAGCCTGTCATAAATACAGACTACTCAACAATAGAGGTATGAAGTTATTAAGTCTATTAGCCTTCTATATCATGATCCATCAAGTCTTTCTAAAGATCGCTCAACGTCTAGAGCTATGGAATAAGTCTTTCCGAGCCTCCTGCACTATACGGCTTTTTGCCTTCTTCCTTCTTTCACTTGAATTTGCAAATCCCTTACATCTCAAATGTCCATTAAGTCTTTTATAGGACCACTCAACCATTAGAGTTATGGAATAGTCTTTCGGACTTACATCTCAAACATCCATCAAGTCTTTTACAGGACCACTCAACAAATAGAGTTGTGGATTTACAACCACAAAATAGGAATGATTTGATATGCTCATCATAATTCAAGCCAGAGGTTTAAGTAGCATTCCTTTAGAAGATTCTTGAAGGATTTTTCTCGATAATCCTTTTGTTAAAAGATCTACCAAATTCCTTTCGGATCTCACAAACTCTAAAAAGATCACTCCATCTTTCAAAAGATGTTTAACTGCTCCATGTCTTATGCGAATTTGTCTTCTTTTACCGTTATACACATAATCTTTACAACTCCAATGACAGCTTGTGAATAGACCCCCACAATGGATATCTCCTAATACGTTTTTCAACCATTCAGCTTCTTGACCAACCAATTCAAGAGCAATAAAATTTGATTTCATAATAGACCGAGCAATACAAGTTTGTTTCAATGATTTCCATGAAATAGCTCCTCCAACTAAGGTAAACACATATCCACTGGTGGATCTCACTTCATCATTATATGTCACCCAATTTGCATCACAACAACCTTTTAATATTGCGGGATACTTGTTAAAATGTATGCATAAATTCATAGTCCTCTAAAGGTATTTCATTAATCGACAAAGTGCATTCCAATGTTCACCATCTAGATTATGAGTGTCTCTATTTAGCTTACTTACAGCATAATTAATGTCTGGTCTTGTACAGTTCATGAGATACATAACACTTCCTACAATATTAGCATATTATCACCATTGTTTCATTTAAGATTTATGTTCAGATCATAAAGAGTTCTTACATGCAATTCATCAAAGCAATCAAACGTTTTAAGAATCTTTTCAACGTAATATGATTGATACATAGAAAAACCATTTTCTATTTATGAATTTTAACACCAAGAATAACATCAGATTCTCCTAAGTCTTTCATATCAAAATGAGATGATGGAAACATCTTGGTATCAATTATTACTTCTATGTTTGAACCAAATATTAACAAGTCATCAACATATAGGTATATGATCACACAATCACATCCAAACAACTTTGAGTAAACACATGAATTTGATACATTCACTACATAGCCATGGTTTAGTAAAGTACCATCAGATTTTTCATGTCATTGTTTAGGTGCTTGTTTGAGACCGTAGAGATATTTTCGGAGCTTACACACTTTTTTTTATTGCCCAACTATGATAAATCCCTCTGGTTGTTCCATGTAAATTTATTCTTCTAGGTTTCTTTGGAGAAATGCAATTTTTACATCCATCCCATATATTATGAGTCCTTGAATACCTGAAAGTACAATCAAAGATCTAATGGTAGAGATTTTAGTCACATGAGAATAAGTATCAAAATAATTGATACATTTATTTTGAGTATATCCTACTACCACCAATCTAGCTTTAAACTTTTCAATTGACCCATCTGATCTAGTTTTCCTCTTGAAGATCCATGTACACTTAATGAGTTTACTGTCCTTAGGTAAATCAACTAAATCCCAAGTATGATTCATTATTATTGAATCTAACTCACTTTTAATTGTTTGTTTCTAAAAGATAGAGTCTATAGACTTAAATCTTATTCGTAAGTTTTAGTATCTTCATCAATTAAGAACATTGATACAAATTTTTAATCAATTTTGTTTGAATTATCAACTAGAAACGCAGTGACAAAAACAGAACCAAAGGTATTTTCAATTATTTTTTACTCCTTTTAGGTTCGTTCTCATGCATAACCGCATATAATTTCTTATCCAAACCACTAATTGAAGAAGTAGCTATATCATACTTATTAAGAGGAAAAGTATGTTAAAAAAAAATAAACATTTCTAGATTCACATATTGAGTTATCATTCAAACACATGAATCTATATGCACTACTATTTTGAACATACCCAATGAATGTACAATCAAAGTCTTAGGTCTCATATTTGATTTTCCGAATTCAAGAAATGCAAATTTAGCAACACAACCCCATACTCTCAAATAATTCATATTCGGTTTGAAACCTTTATATAATTTGTAGGGAGTTTTATATAGCTTTTTGTGAGAAACTTCGTTAAGAATATAACATGAGGACAATGTTGCTTCTCCCGACATATCGTCAGGCATATCAGAACTCAATAACATAGCATTCATAATTTCTTTTAAAGTTTTATTTTTCTTTCTGCTATGTCATTTTGTTGAGGTGTATATGGTGTCGTAGTTTCGTGAATGATACCATTTTCACTACAAAATTCTTCAAGAAATTTCATGTAATACTCACCACCTCTATCAGACCTAAGTCTTTAAATCTTTTTATCTAATTGATTTTTCTACTTCAGCTTTATATTTTAAAAACATTTGAGCAGCCTCATCTTTAGACCCTAATAGATAAATTTTAGTATATCTAGAAAAGTCATCAATAAATAAACTGTAATACTTTTTACCACATTTGCTCAATGTGTTTCTAAAATTAACTAAGTTAGAATGAATCAATTCAACTATTTTTCGTGTTTCTTGAAGTAACTTGTTAAAATGCTTCTTTGCATATTTTGCTTCAACACAAATAACACATTTTGAACATTCATTTTAGTTTGATGTGTTTATGAGATGCATATTTTTCAACCTTTTAATATAACCATAAGTCACATGTCCTAACCTACCATGTCACAATTAACAGATTCAACGATATAAACAAAACTAGAGTTACTTCCATAGCAAAAGCAGAAACCGTGTTCGGGACAAACAACCTCTTAGACAAATAACCTTTTTACAAAAAATATCCATTCTTGGCTATTATCACTTTATCACCCCAAAAGATAAGTTAACCAGATCTATTCAGCAAACTACCAACGACTAGGTTCCTACGCAACGATGGAGCATACAACACATAATTCAATGCTAATATTTTTCCATATGTAAGTTTGAGGAGAATTTTTCCTTTACCAAAAACTTCAGCGGTGACAGGATTACCCATAAAACATATTCACCATCCGCGACTTCGTGGCTTGGAAAAGATCCTTGTTAGAACATAAGTGTCTTGTTGCTCTAGTGTCTAGCAATCAGTCCTTTTGTTTTCCAACAAGTTCGCCTCAACCACCGCCACTACGATGATCTCATCTTTTTCACCAACATTAACCTGCGGGACAGAATTTGTGTTAGGCTTGTTATCAGATTTTTTATCCTTTCTATTCTAGCATTGATATGATTTGTGGTATGGGTATCCACATTCATAGCAATGCAGAACTTTGTCCTTCGCACTATTTTCGTCAATGCCTTTGAAGTGCTTGTTATTTGGTCCCTTTTCGAATTTCTTTCCTTTAGCTTATGCAACATAAGATTCGATCAAGTTAGCTTTAATATAACATGAAGAGACATTGTTAAGCTTATCTTTCTGTCGATTAGTCTCCTCGGTTTTCATATGACTTATGAGCTCTTGGAGTAGTAGATCCTTCTTCTTGTGTTTGAGACAACATCTATACTCAGACCACGAGGGAAGGAACTTCTCCAGCAGAAAGTTTACTTGCAAAAGTTCGCACATCTTCATTCCTTCGATGAGTACATCCTTGAAAAGGTTTTTCGTACTCATGGATTAAGTCCATGATCGGTTTTCCATCGACCATTTGGAACTGAATCCATTTTCTGACGGCGTACTTCTTCCTTTCGGTGTCATCAGCGCGATATCGTGTTTCCAAGATATCTCAGATCTCCTTGGCATGCTTGTGCTTGATGAAGATCTCAAACATAGCATTGAACATATGGTTCAAGAGATGTTTGTGCACTGTTTTGTTATCTTTTTTTTTAAAAAAAAAGTTTTGCCTTCGCTTCATCATCTGTCTTCTTGGATTTGTCGGTTTAAGGCGTGGTCAGAGGAGTGGAAGGCGTGATTTGGTGTGGCGTGTCTTCTAGGACATCCTTGTAAAGGACGTAGTCGACATCCAATTGCTCGAAGAAGAGGAGCAATTTCTGGGATCAGCGGCGATAATTCATACCATCCAGCGGCTTGAGTTTATAGAGGTCTAGCAGTGATCTCGGTAGGACGACATCCATGGTTATTAGGAAAATTCGCTTTCAGAATGTTAGAAAATATGTAACCATGTTGTGTCGTGGAAAATTACTGCCCTGAAAGTGAATTTTAGCACGATCGTTTTGCAACCGAAGGCCAAACGCTTCCCAAGATTAACATAATAACCCCCTCGTACACGTGCACTCGTGAAGAAGGGGATGGAATAGCCAAAAACTCGTACAGAAACTCCTGTGTATGGTTACATATCTTGTAGATTAAAGCTCAACCCGGCCTGGTCTGATCCGAGATGGCGGCGCACACACGCGGACGGACGGCGGCGGCGTTGTCGTCGCGCGTGTTTGGTATTTTTTGTAAAATCCTCCATATTCTCAAAATCCCTCCACTTGATTCTTTTGATAACAATAATATACAAGATTGAATATATAGTGTAATAAAACATTTCTCTCAAGCAATGTCAGACTTTTAAACTTCAATAAAAGACAAAATTTTTAAAAAATTTGGAGCCATCTTCAACAATCCTCATTTCCATATATTAAATCAGAGATTTCCCAGCATATTTCTTTCCAGATTATCAGTCATCAAATCATTCTTTTCAGATATTAAGCAAGATATTTAGTATTGAAATTTCTTCTTTTCACATACTTATTTTGAATAAATATCAATTATTAATCGATGTATCGAAGAAAGAAGTGAATAATAATACACACTTAAATTCTTCACTCAATTCATACCATTATTTTATTATAAAATTCTATAAAATATAAAAAAGTTCATGGAACTTAGAGCCATGCACGATCAAAGAGAGATAAACATGTTTCTATTTTTAAGAGAGAGTTAATGAAGGACTAATTTGACGAGTTGTGATCTCTTCTTAGATATAGGGTTTAGGTTGAAGCATCTGATAAAGCTTTGTAATCAGAAAACTCCAAATCGTTAACCTCTCTAAACATTTAGAACCTATAAAAATACTTTTTCAAATTTAAACAAATCTTACACGAAAAATCTAAAACTTAGCCAAAGTTCAACTTTTTATATTTCAATTATCCATTATGAATTCTTACAGATTATAAGGAGCACACATTTTATTTTGAATATTAAATTCTACAATTGGATAAGAACAAAATAATACCATAAAACCGAAAATTCAACAGAGAAAATCTCACACTACTTTTAACAATCAAAAGCTACAAAATCCCAAATTTTCAACAATCAAAAGCTACGAATTCTTAGTTTCTCTTTGACTCAATTTATCCTTAATTTTTTTAACCGGTGATTCCTATTATAAAATTTATATTGCTTTGATAAATACATCTTTATAATTCTGTTTTTTTAGAAACTCTACATGAATAGTTATGCAGATATGATAACTAAGCAAAGATTAAAACTCTATAAAAATAGTCAAAGTTTTATTTCCGTCTTAGTTAAATGCATGTTTAGTTAATGATATGTATGATAACGTTTTGAAATGAAAGTATTTCATTTGGATGTAGAAAATAATTCTTGAAAAATCGGATTGGAGTTTATTCATTTGTAGCCATTAAAAAGTTATCATCAACGGATAATTTCAAGTCCTGAAAATCATTTTGGACCAAAGACACCGAAAAAGTTTTTCCTTTAAAAAATTATTTTGGTTAGAGAAATAAAATAAAAAAATGTAGAGCTGGACAACGGATAAAAACCAAAAGGCATGCGAGCTTGGAAAGTATAATTAACTTCTTTTTTTATTTTCAAATAAAAAACTAATAATTATAGTTTCATTTCTCTAATAAATTACAAGTCTTATGTCGAATATATTAATTAGAAATGAATTGACCCATAATAGTAGTCTATATTTCATATTCACCTAAAAGTCTAACAAATATTATCTCAACTAAGGTAGTTCAATTGACAAAAACAATTTGTAATATACAATTTTTACTCATATTTCAAACCATTTAGAATGGACAATGGTTTTCGTATGTTTTCATTGATACCATATAGATATATTGGATCAAATGTTTAACCTCTAATTTTGTGGAAACCAAAATTAATTATTTATAATATTTTTTTTTACTTTTACAGTTCAAAAATTACATGGTGTATTATATCTTTTTCTAATTTAAATCTTAATTGACGTGAATAGTGTCTCTAAAATAAAAATTTGAATCTAGATAGGATAAGTACTTTAAATCTTTCTCCACCAATTGAAATGAATATTTAAATAATGAAAATCAAATTTGTTATGTGATGCTTGTGTATGTATAAGCACAACTTGTGAGGAAATAATTTTAAAAAATTAAGAGCAATAAATAAAGCAAACAATAAACAAATAATAAACAATAAGTTGGTAGATTTAACTAATTAATTTTAATTTAAGTCCCATGTGGAAGGCACCTAATTGCCTCGAATCTTGTCGTGGTTATGCTTTCTCACGAAGCCAATTTATGGTCCCCCCAACCTCTTACAAATTTAAATAAATGCAATGTATATATACTTAATAAATATCCAAACTCTATATAGTTTTAAATAAATTAATTTATAACCCATTAATGTTTATCACATATTTTTTGAATATAATATAAGATTCTGGTTATATTAATTATCATATTGTATATATCTCATGAGAGATTTAATAATTATGTTAAACTTGGGGTAAAGACATGTGGGTTAACTAAATGACTCATGGGACATTTGGTCACAGACAAATTAGGCTAACGACAAATTAGGACTTCAAATCTCACTGATCAACGGCTTGATCCATCACTAATCTTGTGATTATCTCCTCTTAATCTCATGTTAATCACACACTCACTCTCTTTTTAGTAGCTTTTTAATCTTGACATTTTTGCATATGACTTATATTGAACAATATCATAGTATCGAATTAAGTAATTTAATTCCATAAATTGTTATTATTCTTATAATAGAAGACGTAAAGTTTTCATTTAAATTACTATTATCCAAAGTGTTGGAGGTCTAAATTACGAAATTATATCATACACGACATCTTTTTTAAAAACTTGAATTGAAAGAGTTTATATAAAATTTGGATGTATAAATTTACTTAATCTTATTGAGATCACGTCTATGATCTTTTTCAGTAATCAAATCTCTAGAACATATATAGATATGGAAACTGTCATATACAAAAATACAAAATGAACCCATCACTAGGAAAATTATATATTAAATTTTAGTAAAGTATAGTAATTACAAGTTAATTGTCCAATCTTATAGGAGCTCTTTGATAACCGAATGTCATCAATGACAAAGATTAGGGAATGATATTTCGAGTTTCGACCTAATCAGAATCGAGCCAAACCCGACCAATATTTAACATGGATTATCCATAAAACCTGTACATATCCAAAAATCAAAACATTTGAATTTGATTCAATTCCTTTTAAAAGAATCCAAAACACCCAAATTATAAAAAATATAATGTAATATTAATTTGTTATTATAAAATTAATTAATGTCATTTTAATTTTAAACATCATAATGTTTCTAATTGAAATATAAAAAACAACAAACATATTTTCCAAATAATCCGAATAATCCAATCAAATTAGAACTCAAATAACTCATTATAACACTACAAAAAAACTGGCGATTTCCAACGGACGAATCCATTGGAAACTCTTGAAGATAAAGATAACCGAGACTGACCTTCACGACAACCTTCATATATAGGTTGTTTCACTACAAAAAAAACTGGCGATTTCCAACGGATTTCCGTCCGTCGCGAAAAGTTCGTTGCAAATGAGGATCCGTTGCAATTCGTGACGGCGTTCCAACGGATATTATCCGTTACAAAATTGCAACGGACTGTCAACGGAATACGCCGTTAGAATATTAGTAACGGATCACCGTTGCAAAACGTTGTGACGGACGGCCGTTGGTGTGCAACGGCGGTCCGTTGCAAAATAGGAAATCTTTGCAACGGACATCCGTTGCCACGTGGCGGGAGCTTGCAACGGATGACCGTTACAAACTGGCGGGAAGATTTAGCGGGAAAAATATTTTTTCAACGGAAGCCCGTTGCAAAAGGGTGGGAAACAATTTGGCGGGAAAAATTAGCAACGGATGACCGTTACCAGTTCCAACGGATGCGCGTTGCAACATTTAAAACAAAAATAAAAAAAATAAAAAATAAAAAAAATTAAAACTAAAAGGTTTTTAATAAAAATATCAAAATTATATTACAAACCACCTAAAATTAAAACTATTTCCTATTACAAATCATTTAGGTCGGTTGCGTCGTTATCATCCCCACCATCACCACCACCATCCCCTCGAGACGGAGTTGCATTCGAATCGAGCCCCGCTTCTTGTTGCGGTGTTAATCCCCTCACCTGGTCCGACAACAACTCAATAACGCTCTCCAAATGTTGTATCTTCACTGATTGTTGCGCCGTTTCAGCTCGTTGTTCTCGAAGTTGTGCTTCGAGTTCTTCGATCCGCCGTTGTTGAGAAAAACTCTCTTGGACCGGTGGAGGTACCGACGTTACGTCTTCGAGGATGTCCTTTTGAAGCGCTCCGAGACCGTACAGGCGTCCCTTATAAGGTTTCACCGACTACAAAACAAATAATCGTAACGTTAGAATTTAACAAATTATATTAATAATTTAGAAACAAAATAATAAATTATTACCTCTAAATAGATTTGGTCCTTTTGTAAAGGACTGAGGTCGTCGGGGCTTGAACCGCAAGCCTGAGATTGCTGTGTGATCTTCTCCGTCACAGCTCTCACGGTTCGGGTCGCTCGAGGATCGACGAGTTCCGGTTCTTCAGCCTCTTCCCCGACAACCGACTTCTTCTTTGCGTGGGTTTCTAATACCACTTCAAGAAGAGTCGGTTCTCTTCCCATCCGTTGCGTCTACAATATAAAAAATTTTTGTTAGATAAATATGTAAATGAATAAAAAATTTAAATAATTTAAATTTTACCAATTCTTTTTTTCTTTTCGCGAATGATTTTGATCCCGAAGTATGGCGATGGGGACCATCTCCGGGAACCTTCTCACCGTAGCGATTTTGTTTAGCCTTCTCGCTCTTGGCCTTGAATGATGCGGACTCCCAATGCACAATCAACTTGTTGAAGACCGTATCGGTTGCCCATTTCGGTCTGCTGTTGTTGGCGTAGTAGTTCCGCTTCGCACCATTCATCATGATGCGCATGCGAACTTGCATATCGCGCACCCATGCAGTGAAGATGCGCGTTGTATGGATTCGGCGCCATCTGTATGAACGCTGCAAACAGAATTATATAATTAGCAGTTTTCAAATATATATTTTTAATTTTAAAATTCAAATATAAATAAAAAACCTTACCACAAAAGTGCGCCACCATCGCTGGCGCACAACTTCTGGCGTAACTTGCCAGGAGTAAAAGAGATCATCTTGCAGCGATGACCAAATCATGTTGTTATTAGTGTGTCTTAAGACATCACTCTCATCAAACCTGCATAGCAAAATATCAAGTTAGTAATATTTACGCAATTTAAATGAAATTCATAAAATTACATTAACATTACCATAACGTTCCAGGAGAACGTTCGGGATCGATGATCGGAAGGGTTGGACGCCCATCGAAATCATCGATCAAGGCATCGATATCAACCATATCGTCATCGTCAACAAATAGCGGCGGTGCCGCTACTGGTGACGGAGGACGATATGGTGGTGGTGGCGGCGGGGGAGGCGCTCCCGCGGAACCGGCCAACATTCCCCCGCTTCCTATAAAACGTCTTCTCATTTTTGTAAGTTTTGGTAGCGTTTGAGATTTCTGGATTTGTTTGGCGTTGAAATAAGAAAAAATCCGTCGTAACATATATATATCGAAATTTCCAACGGCCATCCGTTACAAATTGCAACGGATGACCGTTGGAAACATGCGTCATTGTAACGGAATAATTAAATTGACGTAACGTTTCAGCTCCCCACCGGCATCCGTTACAAATTGTAACGGACGTCCGTTGGAAAGGCAGACGAGCCGCCATTTAGCCGTAATCGCATCGGGAATGTAAATTTCCGACGGGCATCCGTTACAATTTG
>CM071872.1:3677654-3687692 GCA_036759665.1 Gynandropsis gynandra | reverse complement strand
AGATACTTGATATCGGTGGTTTGTTTGATTCATATCCGTCATCAAAACCAGTATCTTTATCTCAATGATCGAATGCAAAACAACCTTAATAAACTTACTCTTACCACCGGTAAGAAAATTTATCAAAGCTGTTTTGGATTCAACCATTGAGACAAAAGATACTTGATTTTGGTGGTGAGTATATCATATCGGTTGATAATGATATTGTTGATATTGTTTTAGATTCAACCATATATATAGTGAAATTTTCAACGGACATCCGTTGGCATATGTAACGGATGCCCGTTGCAAGCCTCACGAGTTTATTTCGACGGTTGAACCTCGAAATTAACTATATCAACGGCCATCCGTTACAATTTGTAACGGATTTCCGTTACAATCTGTAACGGATGACCGTCAGAATATTTCCCCCGGTTTCTAACGGTCTTGCAACGGATATGTCCAACGGATATTATCCGTTACAATCCGTCGCAAAGTGTCAACGGATTTTTAACGAATTTTGTAACGGTAATATTCCGTTAAAATCCGTTAAAAAATCCAACGGATTGCAACGGATTCTCTCCCGTTGAAAGCATTAACATATCCGTTGCTATCCGTTAGAATTTGTTTCCAACGGACGGATCCGTTGCCCCGTCCGTTGGAATTAGCGTGTTTTTTTGTAGTGTAACTAGAACTTAAATTTAAACTCAACTAACTCATTAAAATTAAACTTCAAATTACCAAATAATTTAACCCGAATTATCTGAGTTACCTAAACAACCGAAATAGGTCATATTTTTTAATCTCATTACTCCAAAATATAAATAAAAATCTGAAGAATTAAAAAACATTTAGATCTTCTTTTTCCAAGCCCGAACCGAATAGAAATACAAAACGTCTATTCATAAATAAGTGTGAAAGGTTGCATGGCTCATCCTACGTAAAGGTGAATATCTCTATCTATGAAGAAATGTAATGCTTCAAACCTTCCACTTTATACATTTCTTGCGATTATAAAAGAAAGAAATTTTGAAGTGCTTGCCCGACATGGAGACGACTCGAAGGCGAATCGAGAGAATGGGGAAGCTTCTGGAGAAGATTACTCTGGAAGCAAGAACAAATATCAGGGTGGTGGGCCGCGTCATCTATCGAAGGCCCAGTAGAAGCTCAGCAACCCGTGAAGCCCAAGCCCGAAGGAAGACCCAAGACCATTTCCGCAAGCCCATGAAAAAGACACAAATGCACAAGGGGAATTAGCAGACAAGAAAACAAGAAAAATCAGGGCAACGGTAATGTAAAAACAGGGTAGAAAATATCTGATAACATCAGTAAGTCAATAGCTATAGAATAAACCTATTTTGGGTATAATAGGTAGTATTGTCGTGTAAGAACTTGTCTGTAATAGGCAAGCTAACAACCTTTTGTAAACCAAGTATTATATGAACTTTTGGAGGGTGTGGGCAGTATCACATCCGGGAAGAATCAAAGTGCAAATTACAGCAAACACCAAAACACAAGAGAATGAGAGAAAGAACACACAAACCATATGAGAGATCCTCAAATCTGATTCTATTTTTATTTTTCATGTTCGCACGATCTTAAGAAGTAGAAGGTGATAAGCTCATGAGAAATCAATTCATAGTTTCATGAGCATTTCAACAACAATTGGTATCAGAGTCTTTCGGATCTAAAGGCTGAGAGGGAGCACAAGCACAACAAACAGCAAAAGAGACAGGACAATTTATTCAGCACAAGCAATACATACGAAGATGCAGAATACACCACCGATACCTATTCGATGGTAAGAGTTACAATCTTCGGGTAAGCAAGATGAAGGCATTACTCAGGTCAAAACAGCTGTGGAAGGTAGTCACAGAAGGATTACCTGAGAAGCCCGTGGACGGGGCTGATCTTATGGAAGAAGAGTTGCAAAAATCGTTGCAATAGTGGGAGGAGAATGAAGCTAAAGACCAGACTGCCTTACAGCTCTTGTACAGCGCAGTCTCGGACGATATTTTTGCAGCACACCTCTCGGTGTGTGTCATCGAAGGCTGATTGGGATCTCCTTAAGGAGAGGTTTCAAGGGGACCCTAAGAAAGCAATGATAAAACTCCAAAGGCTGAGGGCAAACTATTACACCCTAAGGCAGGGAGAGAAGGAAAGCATTAAGGATTTTGCTAACAAAGTTACTGAATTGGCAAATGAAATGAGGGCTTTTGGAGACGAGATCAAGGAGGACACTCTGGTGTCTAAAATCCTATGCTCATTACAGGAGCGGTTTGACCCGTATGTTGGGGTCATTGAGCAGACGAAGGACCTCACAACACTCACGGTGGGGGAACTTGTTATTTCGTTACAGTCTCAGGAGGCGAGACTAGAAGATAGACACGGTGGTGGTCTGGAAGGTGGATTCCAGGCAAAGTTCAAAGGGCTTAAGGTCAACAACAGATCTGAGTCCAGTAAGAAGTCATATGGAAAGGGAGAAAACAAGTTTAAGGGGAAGAAGTTTTGCAGCATATGCAAGAAAGACAACCATCAGAAGAGCCAGTGTTTCTTTAGAAACAAGTAGTCACAAGGAGAACAAAAACAAAACAAAGGAAAGAAGGAGTGTTACACTTGTGGCAAAATGGTTCCTTTTTCACGAGAATGCAAGACCAAAAGACCCACGCAGAATCAAGCACACGTAAACCAGCAAGAAGAAGAAGAAGAAAATTCATTGTTCACGGCAGCACACTTGACACATGAAGTTTTTGAAGACGATGTGTGGTTAGTGGACAGTGGTGCTACAAATCACATGGCAAAACACGAAGGGTATTTCACAACTCTAGATAGGTACTTTAGAGTACCTATAAAGATTGGAAATGGAGAAGTTTTAACCACTGCCGGTAAAGGGAACATTCAAGTTAACACGAAGAAGGGAGTTAAGATTATTAAGGACGTTTTCCTTGTACCGGGGTTAGACAAGAACCTGCTAAGTGTGCCGCAGATGGTAAGAAATGGGTACGAAGTAGTATTCATCGAGGACAAGTTCTTGATTAAGGATAAGGCTGGTGCAAAGGTGGTTGAAGTACCGATGGTAAAGAAGGCGTATCCTCTTAAATGGAGGATCGTTAAAGAAGAAGCTAGAATAGCCGAGGAGAAGATGAATATCTCAGACCTATGGCATAAGAGACTAGGTCACATGGGAGTTCATAATTTGGAGAAATTACAATGAGATAAGATGGTGAAGGGGTTACCACAAATTACTGTGGTGAAAGAGGTATGTGAGGGGTGTGCTAAGGGCAAGCAACATAGACAGGAGATTCCTAAGAGCTCGGAGTATAAGGCGAAATAAATTTTGGGTCTTATCCACACAGATTTGTGTGGACCTATGGACACACCCTCACTGGATGGGAGTGTCTATCTGTTAATCTTCACAGACGACCACTCCCATATGACTTGGGTTTATTTCTTGAGACTCAAGTCAGACGTGTTTGCAACATTTAGGAGATTTGCAACTCAACTTGAAAACCAAACGGAGAAGAAGATAAATAAGCTACGGTCTGATAGAGGGACTGAGTTCAACTCTCAGGAGTTCTCGGATTATTTGGCCGAAAAGGGGATATTGAGGGAATTAAGTGTGGCATATACGCCACAACAAAGTGGGGTAGCTGAACGGAGAAATCGCACCCTGATGGAAATGACTAGGTGTATACTGAAGGATAAGAACATGTCTAACAAGTTTTGGGCACAGGGAGTTTTTACTTCGGCGTACATACAGAATAGATTGCCTACAAGGGCACTGGAGGACAAAACCCCCATGGAGGTTTGGAGTGGGCACAAGCCCTCTATTGGACACCTACGAATCTTTGGGTGTTTGTGTTACAAAATGGTGCCTGCACAGAGACGGGGAAAGCTGGAAGAAAAGTCACAAGTCTGTGTCTTTGTGGGTTACAACGGCCAAAGTAAGGGCTATAGGGTTTATGTGATTGAGATGGGAAATGTGGAAGTGTCTAGAGACGTAATATTTGATGAGGAAAAGAGCTGGGATTGGGAAGCAAAAGAAGGGGAGAAGGAAGTATCAATACCTATGGTATTTCTGAATCCACAGAATTCCAGTAACCCGGAGGGAGCACCTACGACTATGTTTGAAGTGGGGAGTACCTCAGCCAAGTACTAGGGACAATGGAAGTAGCACGAGGAGAACACCTCCAGGTACTCCTCTGCAATTTTCATTGTCTAACACTCCATCATCCCGGGAGCCTAGCACTGGGAATACCAATGAATCATCTCGTGATGTACATCGAACAGGGAGATTGAGCGACTTATATCGAATTGAGGAGGACACTGAAGGGATACAGCCAGAAGAAAGCTGTTATCTAGCCTTGATGGAACCTACCTCATATGAAGAGGCTCTAAGGCACCCGGAGTGGAAAGACGCGATGGACGTTGAAATGCAGATGTTGCATAAGAACAAGACGTGGTATCTAGTGGCACGGGGGTTTACTCAAACCTACGGGCTAGACTATGGGGAAACGTTTGCCCCGATTCCAAGGCATGACACAATATGAATCTTGATAGCCATCGCAGCACAGAAGGACTAGCCTTTACATCAGATGGATGTAAAGTCAGCATTTCTAAACAGAGAAATTAAAGAAGAAGTCTATGTTGAACAACCACCAGGATATGAGGTAACTGGCTCAGAACACAAGGTTTTAAGATTTAACAAGGCACTATATGGTTTAAAGCAGGCATCGAGGGCCTGGTATAGCAAGATTGATACATTCTTCTTGCAAGAAGAATACGTAAGGAGCCATTGTGACGCAGCTATGTATATCAAGGTGAAGGAAGGTAACATTCTGGTTATCTGTTTATACGTGGATGACATAATATTGTTAGGGAGCGGTTTTAAGTTGGTTGAAGATTTTAAAGTCAAGCTGAGTTCAGCATTTGACATGAGTGACTTAGGTTCACTTAAATTTTTCTTGGGTTTTGAGGTTAAGTATCTGAAAGATGGGATTTTCTTAAGCTAAGAAAAGTATGCTACCCAACTTCTTTCGAAGTTTGGTATGCTGGAATCAAAGGGAGTAAGCACTCCCTTAACCCTATATTCTAAGGCAAAAGAAGACGGCGACGAACTTACCGAGCAGACTGTGTATAGGAGCATGGTAGGTGGCATCCTCTACCTTGCCTCAACCCGTCCAGACCTTGCATTCACTACTTCGTATCTATCACGAAGCAATTCAAAGCCGACAGTACACAGTCTACATAACGCAAAGCGAGTGTTAAGGTACATATAAGAAACTACTGATTACGGGTTAAAATTAAAACAAGTGGATAATGCAGAACTGGTGGGTTACGCGGATGCAGACTTAGCAGGAAGTCTGACTGATATTAGGAGCACGAGCAGGGTTTTGTTTACAATAGGCAGTTCAATATTCAGTTGGGAGACACAAAAATAATCAATCGTGGCTCAATCAACAGCCGAAGCAGAGTATATGGCTCTAAGTTCGGCTACTAATCATGCAACCTAGTTATCGCGCCTATTCGAGGAACTAGGGTTTTGCATGCAACACGGGGCCTCGATTTACAGTGATAGCACCGCTGCGATTGCTATTGGAAAGAATCCAATAGATCACAAGCGGACTAAGCACATCAAAATTCGATTTCACGTTGTTCGGGAAACACATCATGAAGGGAGAATCAACTTACGGTTCATACGAGAAGAGGAGCAGATGGCTGACATCCTTACGAAGCCTTTATCGGCTGGTCGTTTCTGTGAGCTGAGGAAGATGATCGGAGTCGCACCAAGACCGGGAAAGAGGGAGATTGAAGTGATTGCCCGACATGGAGACGTCTCGAAGGTGAATCGAGAGAATGGGGAAGCTTCTAGAGAAGACTACTCTGGAAGCAAGAACAAATATGAGGGTGGAGGGCCGCATCATCTATCGAAGGCCCAGTGGAAGCTCAGCAACCTGTGAAGCCCAAGCCCGAAGGAATACCAAGACCATTTCCGCAAGCCCATGAAAAAGACGCAAATGCACAAGGGGGATTAACAGACAAGAAAACAAGAAAAACAGGGCAACGGTAATGTAAAAATAGGGTAGAAAACATCTGATAACATCAGTAAGTCAATAGCTATAGAATCAACCTATTTTGGGTATAATAGGTAGTATTATCGTGTAAGAACTTGTCTGTAATAGGCAAGCTAACAATCTTTTGTAAACCAAGTACTATATGAACTTTTGGAGGGTGAGCAGTATCACATCTGGGAAGAATCAAAGTGCAAATGACAGCAAACATCAAAACACAAGAGAATGAGAGAAAGAACACACAAACCATACGAAAGATCCTCAAATCTGATTCTATTTTTATTTTTCATGTTCGCACGATCTTAAGAAGTAGAAGGTGATAAGCTCATGAGAAATCAATTCATAGTTTCATGAGCATTTCAACAACAAATTCTCTTATTCATCAAAGTATTCAAGTTCATAGATAAAAGGGTTTTAGCCTTTTATATTTTTCATCATTTTAACCCGAGATTTCGTCTTAGACCAGATCCCACCCAATCAATATATGTCTTGTTATAATTTTGTTGTTGCCACCTACAATGATAAACTAGAAAACTTGAAAATATATTATCCCTTTACATGTATATTTATAACTAAAAAATCATTAACTAATCCTATAACTAATTCTAAACTAATCAAGAATAACAAAAAAATTATTAACTAATCCTATAACTAATTCTAAACTAATTAACTAAACTAATCAAGAATATAAAAAATATTAGATATAGTTTAATACACCCCTTCAAGATGGAGAATAAATATTGTTTAGTCCCATCTTGGAAAATAAAGTGTGAAATTGTTGAGACGATAGAGGCTTGGTGAGAACATGCATCGTCTTCAAAAATCCCGAATGAAGCTTCTCTCGAACCACATGACAATCAATTTCGATGTGCTTTATTCTTTCATGATACACATGATTACTTGCGATGAGTAGAGCTGCTATATTATCACAAAACAACAAAGTCGGTTTTGTTATAGAAAACGAAATTTCATTTAGCAAGGATGAGACACATACCAAATCGCAAGCGACGTTTTCCATGGCCCGATATTCAGCTTCGGCACTGCTTCTAGATATAGTTACATGTTTCTTTGGCTTCCAAGATATTAAAGAATTACCAAGAAACACACAATAACGAGTAATGGACCTACAGAAATCAATACATGATGCCTAATCCGCATCAGCAAATGCAGAAAGTTTAGTACTCATTTCACATGAATAAAATAACCCTTGTCCAGGATTGTTTTTAAGGTATCTAAGTACACTTTTAGCAGCTGTAAGATGCATACAAGTAGGTGATGACATAAACTGGCTAAGTTTGTTTACTACATAACAAATATCAGGACGTGTAATAGTCAAGTATATCAATTTACCAACAAGTTTCCTATAATATGTCGGATCATCTAATAAAGGACTATCTGATGCAGAAAGTTTAGTGGTTAAATTCATTGGAATTATGACTGGTTTAGATCCTAAGAGACCAAATGTTTCCAACAATTCTAGAGTATACTTCCTTTGACTAATAGAAATACCTAACTTTGATCTAACAATTTCCAATCCAAGAAAATATTTACAATCACCAATGTCTTTAACTTTAAAATTCATATGCAGAATCTGTTTTGTATTTTCAACAGCAACACTATTATCACCAAATATGAGAATATCATCAACATAGACCAAAAGTGCAACAAAACCATCTGAATCTTTCTTAAAAAATAATGAATTATTTGAAACAAATTGAGTGAAGTTAGACGATAATAAAACTGATGAAAATTTAAGGTGCCATTGACGAGAAGATTGTTTGAGTTCATAAATGGACTTATTAAGCCTACAAACAGGATTTGTAAAATATGTTTTTATCAAAGTCATAACCTAGAGGGATACGCATATATTTCTTCATCTAAATTGCCATTCAAAAAAGCATTAGAGACATCCATTTGGTTTATTAACCAATTGTGAGAAGCAACTAAACACAATAGTAATCTAACAGTTACCATCTTGGCCACTGGACTAAATGTTTCTACATAGTCTATACCCTCTTTTTGAGTAAACCCTTTGACAACTAACCTAGCCTTATATTTGTCTATACTACCATCTGCATTATATTTGATTCGATACAGCCATTTACAACCTATAATCTTTTTATTATATGGAAGAAAAGAGCACAGTCCACGTGTTATTATTCAATAAAGCAGAAAGTTCTTGATTCATAGCATTTTTCCATTCAGGTGATAAAATTGCTTGGCTGTATGTTTTTTGTTCAATATTTGTTGAAATGTTCAATATAAAAGATTTGCAATAAGAGGACAATTTCGAGTAAAAGAGGAAATGTCCTATTGGGTAAGGAGTAGCATGCGATTTGGAAGGAAGTTCAGCAGCCAATTGAATGCAGTAATATTCAGAAAGATAACTAGGTGGTTTGACATTTCTTATAGGTCTGGAACGTGTGGAGGGGGCTGGAGGAAGAACGAAAGAAGAGTTATGAGGCACATCAGAAGAGGAATTATCAATGGAAGCATTAGAACCAGTAGAAATAAATGAATTTGATGAAAAATCATTAGTTGATAAAGGCAATACAGATTGTGGCAGAATATCATTCACTTTCATAGATTGCGGAATATCAAGAAAAGGAAATAATTCTTCATGAAAGATTACATTTCTAGATATGAGAATTTGATTTGTGACTAAATCAAGAAGTTTGTATCCTTTGTGCGATACGCGCAATATAAAGGAGTTCGGTACGTATGACCGAATCCCTTATACATATATATATATATATTATTTATAAATATTAGATTAATTGAAGAACATCTGTGCAATTTTAAAAGTGAGAGAGAGGAGCCGCCGAGAGAGAGAAAGAAAAAAAGGGAAGAAGAAAGAAGAAGGAAAAAGAAAAGGAGAAGAAATTGAAGAAGGATCTTCAATTTTCATCGTGTTCTTCGTGGGTGGATTCTAATCGCGATTTTTGGGAAAAATTGGTCGGTGTTGTTGCTAGCAATATTAGCCAGAATCGTCAAATCATCGGGAAGCTAAGGTGATGGTCTTCTCCATCCTAATTTCGGATTTGTGATCGATTTATGGAAGAGATTATATTTTTAAAATGAGGCATGATCACGATAGAATTTATAGGATCATAATGGGAAAAATGAGACGTTACAAGTGGAATTGGATTAAAACCCTAAATTTGTCGTATGAGAATTGATGATAAGTATATGAGTGTATAAGTGACTAGAGATAATCTAGTGAATTGACATGTGACCAAGTGTTGGGGTCAGAAAACGTTGATATTTGGGTTTGGTGTTTAAACCGAGTGAATATCTTGTTAGTGTGCTCGATCGGGTGGTTTCACACTCGAACCTTCAGAAGAAGGTTGTGCGAGCGCATTGGTGAGAGTTATCACGTGAGGAGTATCGGGTCGATGACGTTAGTATTGCGACACTTAGATCTGAACCGGCGTCATACCGTGTTGGGGTTGTGGTAACCTTTCGAGCGACGGAGCGTTGTATGGTACTAATAGCTGGGGTACGTTGTGACCTTGCGAGATTTTCAGTGTAGTGTACTGATAGCTGGGGTACGTTGTGACCTTGCGAGATTTTCAGTGTGCTGGGGTCCGTTGGACTTTGCGAGCGTATGCACGAGCTAGAGTCATGTGGACTCTTTGCGTTATGATCCAGTGTGGTACTAGTCTTAGATTTTGGATACTCAGTCGGGTTGGGTAGAGTGATTTGTATATCTTTAGTTTAGACTTTGGATATATGTTATTTTATGACATTCAGTTCGAGCAGGAGAATACATGGCACAGAGTACGTGCCCGTATTGATCTCACTGAGTGCGTATTTCGTACTCACCCAATTTTCGGGCTGTCGTGGATGGACAGGATATGGCGAGGAGAAAAAGTAATGAGGTTGATCAGCAATATGAAGGCTCACAGCAGACTGATGGGAGAGGCGTGCACGAGGTCTCGATGAGTTTTATTTTGCATTTCGTATTTATTTTATTTATCGTGACTAT
>CM071872.1:3662988-3677357 GCA_036759665.1 Gynandropsis gynandra | reverse complement strand
AGAATAAATCATTTATATTTATTTTATAAGTGCGTTTGAGCGATGAAACGTGTAGCCACCTCTTGGAGGTGATGGTGGACACTCCTAGTCCCGAGGTTGTTCCGGGATAGGGGTGTTACACTTTGTAACCTATTGGATAACCTAAGAAACATGCTGGATGAGATCTTGGTGAGAATTTATGTCTATCTTTTAATAAAGTTGATACATAACATAAACAACCAAAATTTTTTAAATGTTCATATGTGAGAGGTTTTCCATGAATCATTTCAAAAGGAGTTTTGTTATTTAAAATTACTGTTGGAGTCCTATTTGTTGGAGTCCTACAATCATTCCAATATTTATTAAGATACAGTGATGATAGACGACGTTTCGTGGAACATGAAATGAATCTATATACGCAACTTCTTACACTAATTATTAAGAATTAATTAATTTAATATTTTCTAATCAGTTATATGGTTAATTTTGAATATTACATGTGTAAGAAGTGGGTTTTACACAGCTCCGAAAATCTAATAAGTAGTTTTATTTATAAAGAACAAATCCATAATTAAACATCTATGATATTATTTCTCTTTATAAAATAAAAATTATTTATTAAACTGTTAAAAGTAATATTTTATTGTAATAAATTTTTTTTTTTTTGCGTTCAATTACAATTTTAAAAGATTTAAATATTTTTATTATTAGATTTTTTTAACAAGAATGTGATAATCATGACACTTGACGGTGGTTATACACATACCTCGACAGCTACTCTTAAAGTTATTAGAATATGATCCACTTATTTACGAGCTATTATGAGTATAATAATCTTTTTTTATAGTTTTTCAGATAATATGAAAAAGAATATTAATATAGGATAATTATTATAATTTATTATTTTATTTAATTAAATATATTTAATGTTATTTTATGTAGAGTTAACAAAATATTGAATAACATTTTATCTTTTTAAATTGAAAATTTATGTACATATATTTTAATTAAGGGCGGACAAAATGTTCGAAGTATTAGTATTTGATTTGTATTCGAACCGAAAATTCGAATATTTGTTCGCACAAATACAGATTAGAAATCAGATATTCAATAAATACAAATACAAATAGTATACTCAAATATCCGGACTATTCGTATACGTAAATACTAAACAGACAAATTATTTAATTATATATATACATATATATATAAATAATTTTAAAGATCAAATTGTAGATAAAAAAACATTATTAATCTTATTTTAACACTCTTTATATTAATATATAGATAAATATACAATATCTTTATTATCTATATCGATGGAAAATGTTATGGAGACATTGCAACCGTTTCGAGGAATTGAGGAGCAAGTTGAGAGTATTGAAAAAGTTTACCAACAGGAAGATTGAATTTGTTGATTAGCTTGTTCACAATTTCAAGCTGCAGAATTCTGTTCAAGACCATAGAAACCAGAGCAATGCAGAGTAGGATTGTTCAGGGAAACAGATCAATGGAATGCAAGTTTAGCGCAAGATTCAAGGAAAATAAATAAAAGGAAGAAAACACCAAAGAAGATGCACCAAAAGACAAAGAACTAGAGACAAGGCTGGATATTTAAGGGCGTGGACAAACAACACTAGAGAAATCTCAAAAACATTAAGAAGATGCAGTGAAATCAAAGTTCATATTACTAATTTTGTAGGAAAACTCTAGTATTTTTTCGAGATTGCATGTTGGACTTGGTTGTATGAGAACCTATAATTGAAAAAAAATATTAAATAGACTTGAATTACTTAGAAAAACTTGTGTTCATCTTCTCAATTTTGTTCGTTCTTTTCTTTTTCCTGCAAAATACATATATAATGGTTACAAATTCGAAGAAAAATCACATTTATATTTGAGTTTGCATAATGATATAATAAAAAAATTGAAAATGTGGACTAACTAAACAACATTTTTGTTATTAAAGTCCATTGACACATTTTGTTGCTAAAGTTTATATATTAACTAAACATTAACAAAATAGTGTAATTCTCTTAAAACACTAAGAATTTAATTTTAAACCCCGAAAATAATGATTCAAAACCATATAAACATAAATTTAACATTTAAAATAATTTAGACTAAAAAATAATCCTAATAATGAATTCAATTATTAATTTAAACATTATATTTTTACAATATCACATAAACTAAAAAAAATAATATAGATATAAGTTTAATAGTGAATGGAGTCAACAAATATATCTCTTGCGCATTATACTTGAATATTTATATTAGATAAATATTCACACACATTAATCAATATATTGTCAAAACAAAATATCATTAAGATGTGTTTACTAATAAATCAAAACATGAAATCAATTTTGAAACCACAAATATTGTAATTTTAAAATCCGATTTGGACCATGTTAATTTTTAATTTTTGTAATAGTTTGAAATCAAATTTTGGGTTATAGAATAATTTGATCACCTACGCAAAATAATGATATTAAATTTCTAATTTTTATAATTTTATAAACTGTAGAAAAAAATATTCAAAAATTTTAAATATAATATGTTGTGTTTACAAATTCGGTTTTCTAACAGTTGAAAAGTCTACAAAAGTCTTGTTGAAAGTGGTTCTCAAAAAATTCTAATACAACGGGGAATTAGTGATATTAAACTTATTTCAATTGGATTCAGTCAAGAGGCTCGTAGAAAGGCAATTGTTAAGATGATTGTCATTTTGTTGCTAAAGTTTATATATTAACTAAACATTAAAAAAATAGTGTAATTCTCTTAAAACACTAAGAATTCAATTTTAAACCCCGAAAATAATGATCCAAAACCATATAACATTTAAAATAATTTAGACTGAAAAAATAACCCTAATAATGAATTCAATTATTAATTTAAAGATTATATCTCTTGCACATTATATTTAAATATTTATATTAGATAAATATTCACACACAATAATCGATATATTGTAAAAAAGTAATAGTTTGAAAGGTATAAATCATTATTATTTAATAAGTTTGATTAATTAATAATATAAAACTCTACAAGTAGATTATTTGAAATTCATTTTCATTTATTTAACCAAGGAGTCCACATTTTATTTGGGAACTAGCAAAGCACTCCAAGAAATAAAAAAAAACTAATCCAAAGAAAGTCCTAATCAAATAACTAAAAAAAAACTAAACATTCCAAGTCTAACAAAGAGCTTCAACAGCGAGCCTCCTAGCAAGGCCGTGGCAGTCAGCAGCTCGAAACATTTCAGCTGAAACATGGATGGAACAAGTCTCTTTTCCAACACATTCCTTTGTGAGAAATGCTGCAGCGTCATTGCTTCCTTCGCAAGTACCCTTCTGGAAAGATCCACAAGCTTCTGCTGGGTTCCCAAAGCTGGCAAATTTGATGGCAGAAATTGGTTTGCCTTTACAGGAGAGTTCCACAACGTTGTTCTCGTATGCATTTGCGCAGACGCTACCAACAGTTACGGTCTGGAAGTTGACGAGTGATTAAAATAGGTTAAATGTCTAGAAAATAAATAATGTAAGAAAATAGGTTAAATGTCCAGAAAATAAATAATGTAAGAAAAATAAATAGAAAATTTAATAGAATTTGAAAAAAATGATTATTAATATATAATAGGAAATACTACTAACATAAAATAATTTAAAAAATATAAAATTAGACAATAATAATTTAGAAGTGTAAAAAAGTAATAGTTTGGAAGGTATAAATCATTATTAATTAATAGTTTGATTAACTAATAATATAAAACTCTGCAAGTAGATTATTTGAAATTCATATTTATTTATTTAAATAAGGAGTCCACATTTTATTTGGGAACTAGCAAAGTACTCCTAGAAATAAAAAATTAAGCAAAAGAAAGGCCTAATCAAATAATTAAAAAAAACCTAAACATTCCAAAGTTTAGCAAAGAGCTTCAACGGCGAGCCTCCTAATAACGTCGTCGCAGTCAGCACCTCCAAACTTTTCAGCTGAAACATCGATGGAACAACTCTCTTTTCCAACACATTCCTTTGTGAGAATGGTTGCAGCGTCATTGCTTCCTTCGCAAGTACCTTTCTGGAAAGATCCACAAGCTCATCCTGGGTTCCCAAAGCTGGCAAATTTGATGGCAGAAATTGGTTTCACTTTACAAAAGAGTTCCACAGCGTTGTTCTCGTATGCATTTGCGCAGACGCTACCAACAGTTACGGTCTGGAAGTTGACGAGTGAAGGATTGCCTCCAATTTCTTCAAACAGAACCAATGTGTTGTCTCCATCGGAGCGTGGAACATGGTACCTGAAAGAAACCCAAGTATACAGAAACGTGATAAGAGTTTGATATTGAGAGAAACCCTAAACCCTAAACCCTTGTTGACATATCATACAATATTTATATCCTTTCTCACTTATACAATCACATACGATTGATCATTAGCAAACAACTTTACGTTCCGTGCTTTATATTAAGTCCATTCCTGGAGAAATTATGCTTTTTCATGCACAAAGAGACTTGCATATTAAATCATGTGGTCATATAGATTGGCCATGTTATCTCATCTCTTAAAAATCGATTACGTGGTGGTCCATTCAACGTGGTATGTCACCTATCTCGTGGAAGATGAAGAAATAACCTACTTTATCTTCTATATCTACTGAATGAAATATCGTGCAATGGGTATGATGGTTTGTGAGCTATTATGGTTTAAGAACGTCCTTGATCATCTATTTTTCGTACACGATTCGTGCATGATTTTAGAGATGTTTATATCCATGATATATATGTTTGCGATGGAATCACAATTAGATATTAATTCGTCAAATATTAATTATTCATTTGTGTCTCATTATAATAAAATACTATATATACACTACTATATATACACTATTATATATACACATACATAGTTGACAAGTAACACATATAATCCAACAAGATACTATATAATCCAACAAATCCTTGATATGACCTACAAAATATACTTTAGAATACCATAAAAATTTGGTTCTTCATAGAAAACTTAATGATTAACCTCTTTTACACAAATATAATAATTATTAGTCATTCTATCTAAACCATATCTGAGTGTGTAAAATATGTAACCACAAGTCAACATAATATACCATTATTTGAATATTCTTATCAGAGGTCATACTAACTTTTTCAATCATGCGGAGACAAAAGTATAGGTTGTGCTAGAATTAGATACCTGAAATACATGTTATAGTTAATATCCACCATATGCAACATTTTTAACATTTTAAAGCTATCGTATTTATAATTATATAAAATCAATACATACATAGTTTTTTGTATCCATGTTGTATATGCTTGTGATGGAATAATAGACATATTTATATTTAATGTTCGTGAACAAATTTCTCTAAAAGAATGAGCTAATGTCATACTACATCTCATTAAACGCATGCAAACAACATGACACCAATTTCAGCTGTGTTGAGAAACACACAGTTCAAAAGTTAACCAAGAGATAACTTTGATACAACTATTTGCTATATCAATTATAAAATTGGTGGTTATAGGAAAATTAAATGATCTTAAAACAAGTGCAAACTTGAAACATTAAAAAGTTTTGTTGAAACATTTTAAAAAGAGAAAACTAAAACAAATGCATTTTTGTTTCTTTAGATATCTAATGAACCAATAATTCATAGCTTGAGATAATTTCGATTGGTTTCTTTAGATACTAAAAATAATGCATTTTGGTTTCTTTAGATATCTAATGAACCAATAATTTCGATTTTTTTAGATTTATATTAATTGATTTTGTTTCTTTTTAGTGATTCTTATTCTAAGGTTGGGTTATAAAATTAGTGCTCAAATGAATGTTCTATAAAATCTGAAAAGCTACAATATTATCCACACCAACTTGATGACCGCATTATTACGAAGTAGGACCCATCTAAAAAAAACTAAAATAATGATTACACATGCTTGAAAATAATATACTTAAAAGAGATAAAATCAGATGAAAAGGAAGGAGATAAAATCAGATCTTTATTAATTTTAGGATACAGTGATGATGGACGACGTTTCGTGGAACATGAAATGAATCTATATATGCAACTTCTTAAAGTAATTATTAAGAATTAATTAATTTAATATTTTCTAATCAGTTGTGTGGTTAATTTTGAATATTACATGTGTAAGAAGTGGGTTTTACACAGCTCCGAAAATCTAATAAGTAGTTTTATTTATGAAGAACAAATTCATAATTAAACATCGATGATATTATTTCTCTTTATGAAATAAAAATTATTTATTAAATTGTTAAAAGTAATATTTTATTGTAATAAAAAAATTTATTTTTTTTGCGTTCAATTAGAATTTTAAAAAATTTAAATATTTTTATTATTAGATTTTTTAACAAGAATGTGATAATCATAACACTTGACGGTGGTTATACACATACCTCGACAGTTGCTCTTAAAGTTATTAGGTTATAATCCACTTATTTACGAGCTATTATAAGTATAATAATCTGTTTTTTATATTGTTTTTCATATAATATGAAAAAGAATATCAATATAGGATAATTATTATAATTTATTATTTTATTTAATTAAATATATTTAATGTTATTTTATGTAGAGTTAACAAAATATTGAATAACATTTTATCTTTTTAAATTGAAAATTTATGTACATATATTTTAATTAAGGGTGGACAAAATGTTCAAAGTATTAGTATTTGATCTGTATTCGAACCGAAAATTCGAATATTTGTTGGAAAAAATACAAATAATGATTAGAAATCAGATATTCGATAAATACAAATACAAATAGTATACTCAAATATCCGAACTATTCGTATATGTATATACTAAACAGACAAATTACTTAATTATATACATATACATATAACAAATTAATTTTAAAGATCAAATTGTAGATAAAAAAAACATTATTAATCTTATTTTAACACTCTTTATATTAATGTATAGATACATATACAATATCTTTATTATCCATATCGGTTGGATAATGTTATGGAGACATTGCAACCGTTTTGAGGAATTGAGGAGCAAGTTAAGAGTATTATAAAGTTAACCAATAGGAAGACTAAATTTGTTGATTAGCTTGTTCACAATTTCAAGCTGCAGAATTCTGTTCAAGACCATAGAAACCAGAGCAATGCAGAGTAGGGTTGTTCAGAGAAACAAATCAATGGAAGGAAAGTTTAGCGCAAGATTCAAGGAAAATAAATAAAAGGAAGAAAACACCAAAGAAGATGCACCAAAAGACAAAGAACTAGAGACAAGGCTGGATATTTAAGGGCGTGGACAAACAACACTAGAGAAATCTCAAAAACATTAAGAAGACTTGAATTACTAAGAAAAACTTGTGTTCATCTTCTCAATTTTGTTCATTCTTTTTTTTCCTGCAAAATACATATATTATGGTTACAAAATCGGAGAAAAAATCACGTTTATATTTGTGTTTGCATAATGATATAATAAGAAAATTGAACATGTGGACTAACTAAACAACATTTTTGTTATTAAAGTCCATTGACACATTTTGTTGCTAAAGTTTATATATTAACTAAACATTAAAAAAATAGTGTGATTCTCTTAAAACACTAAAAATTCAATTTTAAACCCCGAAAATAATGATTTAAAACCATATAAACATAAATTTAACATTTAAAATAACTTACACTGAAAAATAATCCTAATAATGAATTCAATTATTAATTTAAATATTATAGTTTTACAATATCAGATAAATTAAAAAAAATTAATATAGATAAGTTTAATTGTGAATGGAGTCAACAAATATATATCTTGCGCATTATACTTGAATACTTATATTAGATAAATATTCACACGCAGTAATCAATATATTGTCAAAACAAAATATCATTAAGATGTGTTTATTAATAAATCAAAACATGAAATCAATTTTGAAACCACAAATATTCTAATTTTAAAATCCGATTTCGACCATGTTAATTTTTAATTTTTGTAATAGTTTGAAATCAAATTTTGGGTTATAGTATAATTTGATCACCTACGCAAAATAATGATATCAAATTCCTAATTTTTATAATTTTATAAACTGTAGATAAAAATATTCAAAAATTTTAAATATAATATGTTGTGTTTACAGGTCGTGGCAGTCAGCAGCTCCAAACATTTCAGCTGAAACATGGATGGAACAAGTCTCTTTTCCAACACATTCCTTTGTGAGAAATGCTGCAGCGTCATTGCTTCCTTCGCAAGTACCCTTCTGGAAAGATCCACAAGCTCCTGCTGGGTTCCCAAAGCTGGCAAATTTGATGGCAGAAATTGGTTTGCCTTTACAGGAGAGTTCCACAACGTTGTTCTCGTATGCATTTGCGCAGACGCTACCAACAGTTACGGTCTGGAAGTTGACGAGTGAAGGATTGCCTCCAATTTCTTCAAAGAGAACCAACGTGTTGTCTCCATCGGAGTTCAAAAAGGAGCGTGGAACATGGTACCTGAAAGAACCCCAAGTATATTTGATGAAATTGATAAGAGTTTGATGTTGAGATTTGATAAGAGATTTGGACTCCTTTTTTACCATCTTTGGGTGGGTTGGCCACAGTTGGACTGGCACTTCTCACTGCCATAAGAGCCTCTGTAGTCACAAACAGAGGAGCATCCATCCTCGCCAGCAAGGAAACTCGGCCAGTAACGTCCAATGTTGTTACCATTGATCCATGCTGTTCCCTTTCCGAGTCCCAAAAGGTCCACCACAACTGGTTCTGTTCCAAGAGGAGCCTTGAAAGTGGTCTGATAAAATAACAGAGACAAAACCAGATGATTCAGACCAAACATTCGACCATTTTTATATATTTTGTTTGGTGATGTTTGTGAACATTAATTACCCTGAACCATGTCATCATTCTGTTGATGGGAATACTCTCCTCTGACCATGTAGAAGATGCCTCTGAACTGTAGAGCTGGTTTTGGAAGCCGTTCAAACCGGTCTTGTAACTCCATTTGTGACCAGACAAGTTCTTCACCACTGTCTCATCTCCATTTCTTCCCACAATTTCAACTGGTCCTGTAATTCCAGCTGCTCCAGTATCGAAGAAAGCTCCATAGTTCTACTCGAGGGGCAAAACAAAAGTCATTTAAACATTATATATCATGTCTTGGAAGCACAGTATATATCATCGATCACTGCATTCTGCTTAAACTTACCCGGAACCCAACAGTGGCACTGAGCAGAGTTATCTGGTTGACACCGGGTCTGAATTTCGCGTTTTGCTCAAAAACATAGGTGAAGGCTCCATCCTTAGCCCATTGAGAACCTGCGGAAGAAAGAAGCAGAACCCCATGCGTGTTCGATGAGGATTCTAATTCATAAACGATACAACTTAAGATCATATTCATTATCCTCACCGATGTGCTCTCCATTAACAAAGACATGAAGGACGTGGGCGGTGCTATTGATGCGAATAGACATGTTCGTGGACCAGACAGGATCGTTCTCTTTCAGATGAAGCTTAGTCATGTACCAGAGGTAATCACTCTCATCGTTCGCCATGTCTTTCTGGTCAAACAACTGGTTCATAGCTTCTTCACCCTTTCCTTGCAAGAGCATGCGATCCATAACCTCTGGTCTCCACGACCATTTCAAAGACAAAGGCTCATCTTCAGCTTTGTTGGGTTGCTTCACCATCACGGTCGTCTGAGTGTTCACCTGAAACCCACAAGATCAAACGTTAGATATTGTCCATAAAGTACATAACTTGGAATCTATTGTTAAGACTTCAGACCTTAGCAGTGTTGTAAGTCTCAGTTTTGCAGTCAGGTAGAACACTGACAGACCAAGCAGGAACAGTGTATTCAGTTCCTTGGAAACTGATTGTAGCATCAGAAGATGCGTTTGCATTGCCCAGGAAGCAGCTTGATCCTTCCTCAGTCGCGTAAATCGTAGCCTATACATAAAAATAAATAATTCATTGTAATTAAAAAATATACCATAACCAATAAAATACAAAATGATAAAAAAAAAAGGACAGATAAAGTAGTAGTGTTACAGTGACAGAATTCTCGAAATCCACGGTGGATATGTTCCCATGGGTAAGGGTTTTCTCCATGGAGTGAAGAACATCATGAAGTTGCTTCAAATGACCATATTTTGGTTGATTTAATTCACCTAATTTCAAGTTATTCATAAAAAATTATTAATTTATTCTATAAAAAACAACCATTTAACAATATATATATATACATATATAGAATAAGAATGATAGAAATACCGAATTCATCAAGAGGAGCGTTGTAATCGTAAGTGGTCGTGATGTACGGACCACCTGCAGTTCTGCCAAAGTTGGTTCCACCATGGTACTGAAGATAAAAATATAAAAATGTTAAAATCATCATTTTATGTTATTATTGAAACCAAATCAAATAAAATTTTATTTTAAAATTGATAAAAAAACGATTAGAAGAATAAAATGAGACAAACCATGTAGTAGTTCTGGAATGTTCCACCTCTTTGGAAGAATCTTGCAACAGCGAACGCGAGATCTTCTGCTGTTCTGTAAGGATCTTTGCCTCCCCAGTTCTTGAACCTATAATTTATATATTAGTTAAACTTTTAAAGCATTTCAGAATCTTAAACAATTGTTTTTCTAAAATATATATAAATTACAATAAACTTAATCTAAATATAAGGAAAACAAAAGGACTAACCAGCCGGTCCAGTTCTCGGTCCACATCTTAGGAGTGTTGGGATTGTTGGGTTCGAAATTGTCACAGTAGAATCCATTGCATGTGTTCAACTAAATTTATATTTTTAAATTTCAATATTAATGAACATTTAAAATTGAATAACTCAAAGAAAATAAAAAAATGAAAATAATTATTTTCATATAACTATAAGGAAAATAAAGTCTAACCATTGGTTGTGGGGCATCATCTTGTTGACACATGAGCCATGGGACACCGATATCAAGAGAGTTAGCCATGTTAGCACACCACTCAACGTATGCCTTTCCTGCTGCTCCATACGAGGATATGACATTTCCATACTCATTTTCAATCTGTTTTAATAATTCAAAACACAAGCCATTTAATTATTTTTTATAACTTCACTTGTTTAAAAATAAAAATTTAATTATAATTTTATTAACTTGTTGTATTTATTATTATTATTATGATATACCTGGGCAAGGATAATGGGACCTCCTTGTGATGCAAATAGGTTTTCTTGCTTGGCCATGTCCACTATCAATGTTGTAAAGTTTTGCATCTCATTCTGTATAAGTAATTAAATAGATATATAAACTTTGTGATACAAATCCATATTATAACACCCAAGAATTTAAGTATTAAAAAAAAGTGTATATATTAGTACCATAAAAACCGTGTTTGCAGTTCGGAATTCAACTCCAGGCATGTTGTGAAGCCACACCGGAAATCCTCTGAAATATAATTGTTTTAAACAATTAATGAAAAAATAAAAACCATATATAATGATTGTTATACATATATATGATAAGAAATATACCCATAGTTCCATTCAGCACAAACATAAGGTCCAATACGAAGAACAGCATAGAGTCCTTCGTCTTGGACAGTCTTCAGAAATCGAATGAGATCAAGATTTCCAGAGAAATCGTATTGACGACGAGCAGGTTCATGGGCATTCCAGAAAACGTAGGTCTCTATAGCATCAAGCCCTCCTTCTTTGCTCTTCTTGATAAGATCAGACCACATCTGTATAAAACACATTTCAGTATACTAAAAACTAAACAAATCTAAACATAAATATGAAAATTATAGAATTACAAATATATATCGCTCTCTCCCTCTATATATATATACATACTTCAGGTGTGCTTCTCGGATAATGGATTGAGCCGGAGAGGAGAACTCGGCGTTGACCATCGATGGTGATGGCTCGGCCATCGTGAGACACGGTCGTGGCATACGCACAACTGAAGAAACAAAACAGTAGAAGAGTGTTTCTTACGGAACACATTGTTGTTATTTTTGAAGCTTTTGGTAAGGAATTACTGACAAAAGGTGTGTTGGGTATTTATACTACTCATATTTTTGAATTTTTTTGCCTAGCTTACTACATATATGGAGTTTTTTTTCCGAATTATTTGTAATTTTTATCTGATTTTATTTGTTTGTTTGCTATTAATTAGTATTTATTTGAAATTTTTACAATTTTTATTCCTTGTAACCATCATTTTTTTCAAAATTTTTCCTTTCTTTTAGCTTATTTTGAACTTTTCTCTCATTAAATGATAACAAATTTCAACTTTTCTCTCAGCGCCCGAGTATCTAGAAACTAAAACTCAATCATTCATCAGCGAAGAGAAAATCGGATTCAAATTCAAGCAGTAGATCAACAAGCAACAAAACCCAAATAAGCAAAACCCACAAATATTATGTCCAAATTTTAAAAACCCATTTCCAGATTACCAGATTGATCCGAGAGAGATGAAGCTGCATGATATTTCTGGGTAGGAAATTACATGATCATGCAGGCTCATGGACAATCAAATGGGTCTGGTTTTTCCTTTACAAAACCCAGATATGGTTCCTTTATATCCTTGTCAACGATATAAAGGAACATACTTTCTTATCGCCCAGTACAACCACAAGATGCTAGAGTATGAGATCTTGTAGTTTCTACTTATAACATTAACATAAGCATGAACTGTTTTACGATCATTCAAGTGAGAATGATACCAATTATTATAGACATGAATTACGCACTCTTATATATATAAAAGAAGAGATATTGGACAATCAAAACTCTTTGAACTAGCTTTGGATTTAAATAGATCCAAACCCAAACCCTTTTTTCAAACATGATTGTCCAATATCATGATCTTCTTAAACATGATTCACGATCTTCTTCGTTTACAACAACAAACTGATGCAAATGAATTTTAATTTTCAAACTATTATCATAGAGATTAGAAAACATCATATAGACTCCATTAATTAGCGCTTATAATCATAATCCATGATTTGCTGCTAGTAGAGCTATAGCTCATATCAAGAAGAAAACACAACATTTCCAGTAAAAGTGATAATCTAATCATAGAGGTAAATCCAAATTCCAAGGATCTAAATGACTATTAACCACGATTTTAAGATCTCAAAAGTAATTCAAGATTTAAAAACAACACCAAGTGACAACAATAGGAAGAAACAAAAAAATTGCAAGTATGTATGATGAAATCCAATCAATTAGATAAGATATATAATAAATGTGATTTAACTGGACTGAGATTTTATAAAGTGGAATAGCAAAAGGTTGAAGAAACCAAACTACCTTCAATGGAGATCACCATAAGAGCTTCAGTTCCAGATGTTGGGTACTTTAGTTTCCTGGCCTCAAGCTCTGCAATGAAAAATGCCTTAACCGCTCTCCATGACATTGAGCATTGATCAAAATCCATTTCAAATTTCAAAACCCTAAACACCCAGAAACATCAAACCAAGTGAAAGTTCTTCGATCCTATTAATTATTGGACAAAAGCTTACTTGAGCACTTTCGCATCAAAACCAACGCCTCTCTGGCTTCCTGGAAACAACCCTAAATTAGAATCTGTCCAAAATACTATAGAACCGAAATCTGTGATGAAATGTGCAGAGGGAAGCATCGATGCCCAACCATGGACTAAGGTTTTTAGGGATGAAGGTCAGTGGGAAGATCACCGGATACAGCGATGAATGCTTGAAAGAGTGAGCCGCCATTAGCATCCTCCTCTCGTCAGCTCAATTTTCCTTCTCGTTTTTTCTTCCTCTTTTGCGACAGAGCGCCTCGAATGTTGGGATAACCGCAAGAAAATGACCAAGCGGAAGACCAGAAAAGGAAAACGGCGCCGTTTACGCATTCAAACCAATGTTCTAAACCGCATTTAAGATAAAGAAAGGGGAACTTCAAGAATATCTATTAGGCTAAAACATTTCCAAAATACCCTTCACGAAAAAAAAAAAATTTCTAACTTCAAAAGTATCCGTATAAATGTTGATATTCCCAAACTATCCCTACGACTTTACGACCCAATTCGACCCATCGATCCAGTTTGACCCTGCGACCTTTGTCCCTCTGCAACCCTTGTTCCTCTGCGACCCTTGGACCCCTGCGACCCTTGTCCCTCTTCGACCCTTATTCCTCTGCGACCCTTGGACCCCTGCGACCCTTGTCCCTCTTCGACCCTTGTTCCTCTACGACCCTTGGACCCTTGCGACTCTTGTCCCTCTGCGACCCTTGTTCCTCTGCGACCTTTGGACCCCTACGACCATTGTCCATCTGCGACCCTTGGACCCCTGCGACCCTTGTTCCTCTGCGATCCTTGGACCCCTACGACCCTTGTCCTTCTGCGACCCTTAGACCCCTGCGATACTAATTTATTA
>CM071872.1:3652953-3662978 GCA_036759665.1 Gynandropsis gynandra | reverse complement strand
TGCCCTAAATGTTGAACGTTGCAAGATGAGTTTCGACATGTAGTACGACTCGGATGTTAGAGCATCCTTGTGGACTCGAACACTCGTCTTGCACCCGCACGGCTGCAAGTAGTCCGACGATAGCTTCCTTGAGCGTCCTTGCTTTAGCATGGGTTACGGGACCTGCTGGTATGGTTAAAGCACCCTCGTCTCTAGCTTTTGCACGAGTCATGGGACCGGCGTTCTCTTCTCTCGCCTCAGAATGGGTCGCGGGATCGACATTCTCCTTTCTCGCCTTAGCATGGATCACCGGACCGGTGTCCTCTTCTCTCGCCTTAGCACGGGTCGCGGGATCGACGTCCTCTTCTCTCGCCTTAGCACGGGTCACGGGACCGACATCCTCTTCTCTAGCTTTAGCGCGGATCATTGGACCTTCTTATAATGTTAAGGTGTCCTCTTCATGCTTGGGTTCCTCGACGTTGTCCATGCTCATATCATCCCCTCCCTCTTGAAAAGGATTCTTCCTGCGACAAAAGGCACCAAATCAATTACATTAAAATTGGAGCTCACATTTTACTTACCTTGCAAGTCGAGTTGATAAGCGTTGTTGTTGATTCTCATGGTCACTTTGAAGGGTTCATCGAATCGGGGCATCAACTTTGATTTTTTCTCGTTTGCAAATCGCTCCTTTCCCAAAAGACACATTTGGTATCATTTGTCTTCGTCCCTTGTTTGCTTGTTTTGCGTAGAGCTTTTTTTTATCCTTTATATTCTTCCTAGCCTTCTCGTGGATCTGCTATACCATTTTACCTTTCTTTTCTCCATCCAAACTAACTTATTTACTCCAAGGTAACGACATTAGATCCAAAGGTGAGGTGGGGTTGAACCCGTAAACGATTTCAAATGGGGAATACTTAGAACCAGAATGTACAACATGATTATATGCAAATTCAACATGCGGTAAACATTCTTCTTACGTTCTCAAGTTCTTTTAACTAATGCATGCAAAAGAGTTCCTACGGTTTGATTAACTACCTCGGTTTGACCATCAGTTTACGGATGACACGTCGTGGAAAACAATAACTTAGTTCCTAGCTTAGACCATAGAGTTTTCCAAAAATGACTAAGGAACTTCATATCTCTATCGGAAACTATCGTCCTAGGAATCCCATACAAACTGACTACTTCTTTAAAGAACAAATTCGCTACGTGCAATGAATCATTCGTTTTGTGGCATGCCGTGAAATATGACATCTTAGAGAATCTATCAACAACCACAAAGATTGAACCATTTCCAATCTTAGTTCTAGGAAAACCAACAACAAAATCAATAGAGAATACCCTAGACCCATGCAATTCATCAAGCATATCATCTAATCTAGGAATGGGTGTGTCGATACTTCACCGTGATATTGTTGATTACTTAACAATCAACACATATACGCCAACTGCCATCTTTCTTTGGCACAAATAAGATGGGGACGGCGCAAGGGCTCATGCTCTCTCGAATGTGTCCCTTTGCCATGAGTTCCTCCACTTGCCTTTACAACTCCTTAGTCTCCACCGGGTTATTTTTGGGGAAAACATCTTCATAAGTCTGCAATAAAGAAGTGTTTTCACTCTGTAACACCGGTGAAAGGTTAGTCAAGCTCAAAAAATCTTCCTTAAACACGAATAATAAAAACGATTGACTAGAGTGAAGAGATTTCTTGATCTCACTCGATTTAGCTTAGAAGTTCGATGACTTTAGTACGCATTGTTCTTTCTGTTTTAGGCACATTTGATCTTATTGCACTTCTCTTGGAGTAAAAGGAATAAGGACAGTTTTCCTGCCATTAAATTCAAACGAATGTTTGTTAGTAAAATCGTCATCTATAACCTTACGATCCGATTGTCACGGTCTACTGAGAAGGATATGGCTCGCTTCCATTGGAAGAACGTCACACAAGATCTTGTCCTCGTTTTTGCCAATTGTGATAGGCACGGTCACTTGGTCGGTCACGTTCATTTCGCTATTCTCATTGAGCCACTGGAGTTTATAAGGCCTCGGTTGCTTCTTGACCTTTAAATCGAGTTTTGGGACCATGGTAGCACTTGTGACTAGGGGTGGGTAATCCAGGTTTCAGGGTGGGTTCTTCGGGTTCGGTCCGAGTTAGGGTTCTTCAAGTTATAAAAAATTGAACCGGAATTGAACCCATTTGGTTTTCGGTATGGGTTCCTCGGGTTTCGGTCCGGGTTCGGGTTGTTTCTGTTTTGAAACATTGAACCCAAAGAAATCCGAATCGTCTTTGGATTATTTAGATATTTCGGGTAATTTGGATTTTCGGGTTTTTTGGGTTATTTAGGTGTGGGTAATTCGGGTTTTATAACGGGTCTTATGGGTTTTATGGGTTCTTTGTAAATTTTTTTGGTAATTCTAAATTTAACATAAAAAAAATAAAAAAATACAAAGTAAAAATCCATAAACAATACCAAGTAAAAATTTTTAGGAAAATGTTTTGGGAGGCGCCGATGATGCGTGTGTGAGTGAAGGAGAGGTTGCACTAGGTTTATTTTTTTTTCTTTTTGTTTTTAAATTTTTTCGGATTGTTTGGGTTCCTCAGATTATCTTGAACCCGAATTCGAATCGATCCGAACCCAAATGGGTTTTTGATATTGAACCCATATGGGTTTTCTATGTAACCCAAATATCTCATGGATTGAGTTATTCGGTCTGGATCGGTCCGGGTAACCCGAAATGCTCACCCCTACTTGCGACATTAGTGCAACTTCCTCCGTCTATAATCAAGCTACACACCTTCCCTTGAACAAGGTAGTGGGTATGGAACAAGTTCTCTCGTTGTTCTTGTTCTTCGGACTTAGATTCCACACTCAAAGATCATCGTGCTACCAACAACTCCCTTTTAACCAATTCTTCTTCATGCTCCTCGTTTGAAGTTTTAGATTCTTCGTCCTCGGATTCGAACTTGCCATCCTCACGAATAATCATAATTCTCTTGTTTGTACTTCGTTCGCATAATGACTCCTTCCTTGACACTTAGAGCACTTCACGTCACGAGCTCTCGATGTATTGGTTTCGGCTTTTCCTTTGTCTCTTTGAGCCGTTGGAACCACTTTTACCTCGTCTTTGGTTGTTGGGATAGACTTTCACTTCTATGATAACTCGACTTTTCCTCTCGTTGATGACTGAATTTTCCAGTCCCAAAGTTAGAACGAGCGCTCCTTTTCGGTTTGAGTTGTTGCTCGATTAGAATTGCTTTAACTAGCATCTCTTCTATTTCAACGTAGTGTTGTATCTCCAAACTATCCTAAATTTCTAGATTCAATCCTCCGAAGAACCGAGACATGAGAGATTCCCTATCCTCCAAAATATCAACCCTCAACATCAGCAACTCCATCTCTTGGTAGTACTCTACTACTGTTCGATTCCCTTGAGTGAGTTGTCTTAACTTTCTATGTAGCTCTCGGTGATAATGACTCGGAACAAACCGTTTATGAATTATGGCCTTCATTCCAGCCATGTTTCCATCGGTTCCACTCCATTACGTCGCCTAGAAGCTACTAACAGATCCCACCAACTCAAAGCATAATCGTAGAACTCCATTGCAGCAATCCTGGTGAGTAACTTAGATAACATTAGCAAAGCGAATCAATTCTCCTAAGAAATAGAATATATTTTATTACATCATGATAACAACTTTCACGAAAATTACTGCTTAATCTGGAAAATGATTTGCTATACCAAAAATAACAAACTTTCCGAAAAATATATTTTTCAAAACTTGTGAGTTTAATGAATGATCTCATGCGAAGAATAGGGGAGACACAGTCTTTGATACAATTAATTGGTCCCTAATAATTTATTTAGGTATAGTTAGTGTTGTTTAGGTAAGTTAATTGAGATATAAATTGCACGTTAAACATAGGATTGAAGTTGTCGGAAATCATTTTATCAAACAAAGCAATCGCTTTGTCAAATTGTTCACAATGAACATACGATGACATCATCGTGTTCCAAAAAACGACTCAAGGATCAATTCAAAATCCCATGAAACAGAGATAAATTTTGAGTCTTTGGTGAGTAACTTAGATAACATTAGCAAAGCGAATCAATTCTCCTAAGAAACATAATATATTTTATTCCATCGTGATAACAACTTCCACAAAAATTACTGCTTAATCTGGAAAATGATTTGGTATACCAAAAATAACAAAATTTCCGAAAAATAAATATATGTTTCAAAACTTGCGAGTTTAATGAATGATCTCATGCGAAGAATAGAGGAGACACAGTCTTTGATACAATTAATTGGTCCCTATTAATTTATTTAGGTATAATTAATGTTGTTTAGGTAAGTTAATTGAGATATAAATTGCACGTTAAACATAGGATTGAAGTTGTCAAAAATCATTTTATCAAACAAAACAATCGCTTTGTCAAATTATTCACAATGAACATACGATGACATCATCGTGTTCCAAAAAACGACTCAAGGATCAATTCAAAATCCCATGAAACAGAGATAAATTTTGAGTCTTTGGTGAGTAACTTAGATAACATTAGCAAAGCGGATCAATTCTCCTAAGAAACAGAATATGTTTTATTCCATCATGATAACAACTTTCACGAAAATTACTGCTTAATCTGGAAAATGATTTGGTATACCAAAAATAACAAACTTTCCGAAAAATAAAATATATTTTTCAAAACTTGCGAGTTTAATGAATGATCTCATGCGAAGAATAGGGGAGACACAGTCTTTGATACAATTAATTGGTCCCTAATAATTTATTTAGGTATAATTAGTGTTGTTTAGGTAAGTTAATTGAGATATAAATTGCACGTTAAACATAGGATTGAAGTTGTCGGAAATCATTTTATCGAACAAAGCAATTGCTTTGTCAGATTGTTCACAATGAACATACGATGACATCATCGTGTTCTAAAAAACGACTCAAGGATCAATTCAAAATCCCATGAAACAGAGATAAATTTTGAGTCTTTGGTGAGTAACTTAGATAACATTAGCAAAGCGAATCAATTCTCCTAAGAAACATAATATATTTTATTTCATCATGATAACAACTTTCACGAAAATTACTGCTTAATCTGGAAAATGATTTGTTATACCAAAAACAACAAACTTTCCGAAAAATAAAATATATTTTTCAAAATTTGCGAGTTTAATGAATGATCTCATGCGAAGAATAGGGGAGACACAGTCTTTGATATAATTAATTGGTCCCTAATAATTTATTTAGGTATAATTAGTGTTGTTTAGGTAAGTTAATTGAGATATAAATTGCATGTTAAACATAGGATTGAAGTTTTCGGATATCATTTTATCAAACAAAGCAATTGCTTTGTAAGATTGTTCACAATGAACATACGATGACATCATCGTAATCCAAAAGACGACTCAAGGATCAATTCAAAATCCTATGAAACAGAGATAAATTTTGAGTCTTTGGTGAGTAACTTAGATAACATTAGCAAAGCGAATCAATTCTCCTAAGAAACAGAATATATTTTATTCCACAGTGATAACAACTTTCACGATAATTACTGCTTAATCTGAAAAATGATTTGCTATACAAAAAATAACAAACTTTCCAAAAAATAAAATATATTTTTCAAAACTTGCGAGTTTAATGAATGATCTCATGCGAAGAATAGGGGAGACATAGTCTTTGATACAATTAATTGGTCCCTAATAATTTATTTAGGTATAATTAGTGTTGTTTACGTAAGTTAATCGAGATATAAGTTGCACGTTAAACATAGGATTGAAGTTGTCGGAAATCATTTTATCAAACAAAGCAATTGCTTTTTCTGATTGTTCACAATGAACATACGATGACAACATCGTGTTCCAAAAAATTACTCAAGTATCAATTCAAAATCCCATGAAACAAAGATAAATTTCGAGTCTTTGGTGAATAACTTAGATAATATTAGCAAAGCGAATCAATTCCCTTAAGAAATAGAATATATTTTTATTCCATCATGATAACAACTTTCACGAAAGTTACTGCTTAATCTGGAAAATGATTTGGTATAACAAAAATAACAAACTTTCCGAAAAATAAATATATGTTTCAAAACTTGCGAGTTTAATGAATGATCTCATGCGAAGAATAGAGGAGACACAGTCTTTGATACAATTAATTGGTCCCTAATAATTTATTTAGGTATAATTAGTGTTATTTAGGTAAGTTAATTGAGATATAAATTGCACGTTAAACATAGGATTGAAGTTTTCGGAAATCATTTTATCAAGCAAAGCAATCGCTTTGTCAAATTGTTCACAATGAACATACAATTGCTTAATAGTTTGATTAATTAATAATATAAAACTCTGCAAGTAGATTATTTGAAATTCGTTTGTATTTATTTAAATAAGGAGTCCACATTTTATTTGAGAACTAGCAAAGCACTCCTAGAAATAAAAAACTAAGCAAAAGAAAGGCCTAATCAAATAATTAAAAAAAACCTAAACATTCCAAAGTTTAGCAAAGAGCTTCAACGGTGAGCCTCCTAACAACGCCGTCAACGTTGTCGCAGTCAGCAGCTCCAAACTTTTCAGTTGAAACATCGATGGAACAAGTCTCTTTTCCAACACATTCCTTTGTGAGAATGGCTACAGCGTCATTGCTTCCTTCACATGTACCCTTCTGGAAAGATCCACAAGCTTCTGCTGGGTTCCCAAAGCTGGCAAATTTGATGGCAGAAATTGGTTTCCCTTTACAGGAGAGTTCCACAACGTTGTTCTCGTATGCATTTGCGCAGACGCTACCAACAGTTACATTCTGAAAGTTGAGGAGTGAAGGATTGCCTCTAATTTCTTCAAACAGAACCAATGTGTTGTCTCCATCGGAGTTAAAAAAGGAGCGTGGAACATGGTACTTGAAAGAAACCCAAGTATACAGAAACGTGATAAGAGTTTGATATTGAGAGAAACCCTAAACCCGTGTTGACATATCATATAATATTTATATCCTTTCTCACTTATGCAATCTCATACGATTGATCATTAGCAAACAACTTTACGTTCCGTGCGGTATATTAAGTCCATTCATGGAGAAATTATGCTTCTTCATGCACAACGAGACTTGCATATTAAATCATGGGGTCATTTAGATTGGGCATGTTATCCCATCTCTTAGAAATCGATTACGTGGTGGTCCATTCAACGTGGTATGTCTCCTATCTCGTGGAAGATGAAGAAATAACCTACCTTATGTATAATTTGATACAAGAGACAACTTTGATACAACTATTTGCTATATCAATTATAAAATTGGTGGTTATGGGAAAATTAAATGATCTTAAAACAAGTGCAAACTTGAAACATTAAAAAGTTTTGTTGAAACATTTTAAAAAGAGAAAACTAAAATAAATGCATTTTTGTTTCTTTAGATATCTAATGAACCAATAATTCATATTTTGAGATAATTTCGATTGGTTTCTTTAGATACTAAAAATAATGCATTTTGGGTTCTTTAGATATCTAATGAACCAATAATTTTGATTTTTTAGATTTATATTAATTGATTTGTTTCTTTTTAATGATTCTTATTCTAAGGTTGGGCTCTAAAATTAGTGTTCAAATGAATATTCTATAAAATCTGAAAAGCTACAACATTATTCACACCAACTTGATGACTGTATTATTACAAAGTAGGACCGAGCTAAAAAATATAAAATAATGATTACACATGCTTGAAAATAATATACTTAAAACAGATAAAATCAGATGAAAAGGAAGGAGATAAAATCATATCTTTATTAATTTTAAGATACAGTGATGATGGACGACGTTTCGTGGAACATGAAATGAATCTATATACGCAACTTCTTATAGTAATGATTAAGAATTAATTAATTTAATATTTTCTAATCAGTTATGTGGTTAATTTTGAATATTACATGTGTAAGAAGTGGGTTTTACACAGCTCCGAAAATCTAATAAGTAGTTTTATTTATGAAGAACAAAGCCATAATTAAACATCTATGATATTATTTCTCTTTATGAAATAAAAATTATTTATTAAACTGTTAAAAGTAATATTTTATTGTAATAAAAAAATTTATTTTTTTTGCGTTCAATTACAATTTTAAAAGATTTAAATATTTTTATTATTCTATTTTTTAACAAGAATGTGATAACCATGACACTTGATGGTGGTTATACACATACCTCGACAGCTGCTCTTAAAGTTATTAGGTTATAATCCACTTATTTACGAGCTATTATAAGTATAATAATCTGTTTTTTATATTGTTTTTCATATAATATGAAAAAGAATATCAATATAGGATAATTATTATAATTTATTATTTTATTTAATTAAATATAATTAATGTTATTTTATGTAGAGTTAACAAAATATTGAATAACATTTTATCTTTTTAAACTGAAAATTTATGTACATATATTTTAATTAAGGGCAGACAAAATGTTCGAAGTATTAGTATATGATTTGTATTCGAACCGAAAATTCGAATATTTGTTGGAAAAAATACAAATAATGATTAGAAATCAGATATTCGATAAATACAAATACAAATAGTATACTCAATTATCCGGACTATTCGTATACGTAAATACTAAACAAACAAATTATGTAATTATATATATATATAACAAATTAATTTTAAAGATCAAATTGTAGATAAAAAAAACATTATTAATCTTATTTTAACACTCTTTATATTAATGTATAGATACATATACAATATCTTTATTATCCATATCGGTTGGATAATGTTATGGAGACATTGCAACCGTTTTGAGGAATTGAGGAGCAAGTTAAGAGTATTATAAAGTTAACCAATAGGAAGACTAAATTTGTTGATTAGCTTGTTCACAATTTCAAGCTGCAGAATTCTGTTCAAGACCATAGAAACCAGAGCAATGCAGAGTAGGGTTGTTCAGAGAAACAAATCAATGGAAGGAAAGTTTAGCGCAAGATTCAAGGAAAATAAATAAAAGGAAGAAAACACCAAAGAAGATGCACCAAAAGACAAAGAACTAGAGACAAGGCTGGATATTTAAGGGCGTGGACAAACAACACTAGAGAAATCTCAAAAACATTAAGAAGACTTGAATTACTAAGAAAAACTTGTGTTCATCTTCTCAATTTTGTTCATTCTTTTTTTTCCTGCAAAATACATATATTATGGTTACAAAATCGGAGAAAAAATCACGTTTATATTTGTGTTTGCATAATGATATAATAAGAAAATTGAACATGTGGACTAACTAAACAACATTTTTGTTATTAAAGTCCATTGACACATTTTGTTGCTAAAGTTTATATATTAACTAAACATTAAAAAAATAGTGTGATTCTCTTAAAACACTAAAAATTCAATTTTAAACCCCGAAAATAATGATTTAAAACCATATAAACATAAATTTAACATTTAAAATAACTTACACTGAAAAATAATCCTAATAATGAATTCAATTATTAATTTAAATATTATAGTTTTACAATATCAGATAAATTAAAAAAAATTAATATAGATAAGTTTAATTGTGAATGGAGTCAACAAATATATATCTTGCGCATTATACTTGAATACTTATATTAGATAAATATTCACACGCAGTAATCAATATATTGTCAAAACAAAATATCATTAAGATGTGTTTATTAATAAATCAAAACATGAAATCAATTTTGAAACCACAAATATTCTAATTTTAAAATCCGATTTCGACCATGTTAATTTTTAATTTTTGTAATAGTTTGAAATCAAATTTTGGGTTATAGTATAATTTGATCACCTACGCAAAATAATGATATCAAATTCCTAATTTTTATAATTTTATAAACTGTAGATAAAAATATTCAAAAATTTTAAATATAATATGTTGTGTTTACGCAACACAACCTAAACTCTAACTGTGAATCAAACTTACAAACGAACGAAATATGGGAATTAAAAATGAAATACTAAAAACAAATAAACAAACTAGTTCTTAACGATGAGACAAACGTTCCAGGAATCCAGTTTCACCACAAGACTACCGAAA
>CM071872.1:3626046-3647000 GCA_036759665.1 Gynandropsis gynandra | reverse complement strand
CATTTTATTTGGGAACTAGCAAAGCACTCCTAGAAATAAAAAAAGAAACTAATCCAAAGAAAGTCCTAATCAAATAATTAAAAAAAAACTAAACATTCCAAGTCTAACAAAGAGCTTCAACAGCGAGCCTCCTAGCAAGGTCGTGGCAGTCAGCAGCTCCAAACATTTCAGCTGAAACATGGATGGAACAAGTCTCTTTTCCAACACATTCCTTTGTGAGAAATGCTGCAGCGTCATTGCTTCCTTCGCAAGTACCCTTCTGGAAAGATCCACAAGCTCCTGCTGGGTTCCCAAAGCTGGCAAATTTGATGGCAGAAATTGGTTTGCCTTTACAGGAGAGTTCCACAACGTTGTTCTCGTATGCATTTGCGCAGACGCTACCAACAGTTACGGTCTGGAAGTTGACGAGTGAAGGATTGCCTCCAATTTCTTCAAAGAGAACCAACGTGTTGTCTCCATCGGAGTTCAAAAAGGAGCGTGGAACATGGTACCTGAAAGAACCCCAAGTATATTTGATGAAATTGATAAGAGTTTGATGTTGAGATTTGATAAGAGATTTGGACTCCTTTTTTACCATCTTTGGGTGGGTTGGCCACAGTTGGACTGGCACTTCTCACTGCCATAAGAGCCTCTGTAGTCACAAACAGAGGAGCATCCATCCTCGCCAGCAAGGAAACTCGGCCAGTAACGTCCAATGTTGTTACCATTGATCCATGCTGTTCCCTTTCCGAGTCCCAAAAGGTCCACCACAACTGGTTCTGTTCCAAGAGGAGCCTTGAAAGTGGTCTGATAAAATAACAGAGACAAAACCAGATGATTCAGACCAAACATTCGACCATTTTTATATATTTTGTTTGGTGATGTTTGTGAACATTAATTACCCTGAACCATGTCATCATTCTGTTGATGGGAATACTCTCCTCTGACCATGTAGAAGATGCCTCTGAACTGTAGAGCTGGTTTTGGAAGCCGTTCAAACCGGTCTTGTAACTCCATTTGTGACCAGACAAGTTCTTCACCACTGTCTCATCTCCATTTCTTCCCACAATTTCAACTGGTCCTGTAATTCCAGCTGCTCCAGTATCGAAGAAAGCTCCATAGTTCTACTCGAGGGGCAAAACAAAAGTCATTTAAACATTATATATCATGTCTTGGAAGCACAGTATATATCATCGATCACTGCATTCTGCTTAAACTTACCCGGAACCCAACAGTGGCACTGAGCAGAGTTATCTGGTTGACACCGGGTCTGAATTTCGCGTTTTGCTCAAAAACATAGGTGAAGGCTCCATCCTTAGCCCATTGAGAACCTGCGGAAGAAAGAAGCAGAACCCCATGCGTGTTCGATGAGGATTCTAATTCATAAACGATACAACTTAAGATCATATTCATTATCCTCACCGATGTGCTCTCCATTAACAAAGACATGAAGGACGTGGGCGGTGCTATTGATGCGAATAGACATGTTCGTGGACCAGACAGGATCGTTCTCTTTCAGATGAAGCTTAGTCATGTACCAGAGGTAATCACTCTCATCGTTCGCCATGTCTTTCTGGTCAAACAACTGGTTCATAGCTTCTTCACCCTTTCCTTGCAAGAGCATGCGATCCATAACCTCTGGTCTCCACGACCATTTCAAAGACAAAGGCTCATCTTCAGCTTTGTTGGGTTGCTTCACCATCACGGTCGTCTGAGTGTTCACCTGAAACCCACAAGATCAAACGTTAGATATTGTCCATAAAGTACATAACTTGGAATCTATTGTTAAGACTTCAGACCTTAGCAGTGTTGTAAGTCTCAGTTTTGCAGTCAGGTAGAACACTGACAGACCAAGCAGGAACAGTGTATTCAGTTCCTTGGAAACTGATTGTAGCATCAGAAGATGCGTTTGCATTGCCCAGGAAGCAGCTTGATCCTTCCTCAGTCGCGTAAATCGTAGCCTATACATAAAAATAAATAATTCATTGTAATTAAAAAATATACCATAACCAATAAAATACAAAATGATAAAAAAAAAAGGACAGATAAAGTAGTAGTGTTACAGTGACAGAATTCTCGAAATCCACGGTGGATATGTTCCCATGGGTAAGGGTTTTCTCCATGGAGTGAAGAACATCATGAAGTTGCTTCAAATGACCATATTTTGGTTGATTTAATTCACCTAATTTCAAGTTATTCATAAAAAATTATTAATTTATTCTATAAAAAACAACCATTTAACAATATATATATATACATATATAGAATAAGAATGATAGAAATACCGAATTCATCAAGAGGAGCGTTGTAATCGTAAGTGGTCGTGATGTACGGACCACCTGCAGTTCTGCCAAAGTTGGTTCCACCATGGTACTGAAGATAAAAATATAAAAATGTTAAAATCATCATTTTATGTTATTATTGAAACCAAATCAAATAAAATTTTATTTTAAAATTGATAAAAAAACGATTAGAAGAATAAAATGAGACAAACCATGTAGTAGTTCTGGAATGTTCCACCTCTTTGGAAGAATCTTGCAACAGCGAACGCGAGATCTTCTGCTGTTCTGTAAGGATCTTTGCCTCCCCAGTTCTTGAACCTATAATTTATATATTAGTTAAACTTTTAAAGCATTTCAGAATCTTAAACAATTGTTTTTCTAAAATATATATAAATTACAATAAACTTAATCTAAATATAAGGAAAACAAAAGGACTAACCAGCCGGTCCAGTTCTCGGTCCACATCTTAGGAGTGTTGGGATTGTTGGGTTCGAAATTGTCACAGTAGAATCCATTGCATGTGTTCAACTAAATTTATATTTTTAAATTTCAATATTAATGAACATTTAAAATTGAATAACTCAAAGAAAATAAAAAAATGAAAATAATTATTTTCATATAACTATAAGGAAAATAAAGTCTAACCATTGGTTGTGGGGCATCATCTTGTTGACACATGAGCCATGGGACACCGATATCAAGAGAGTTAGCCATGTTAGCACACCACTCAACGTATGCCTTTCCTGCTGCTCCATACGAGGATATGACATTTCCATACTCATTTTCAATCTGTTTTAATAATTCAAAACACAAGCCATTTAATTATTTTTTATAACTTCACTTGTTTAAAAATAAAAATTTAATTATAATTTTATTAACTTGTTGTATTTATTATTATTATTATGATATACCTGGGCAAGGATAATGGGACCTCCTTGTGATGCAAATAGGTTTTCTTGCTTGGCCATGTCCACTATCAATGTTGTAAAGTTTTGCATCTCATTCTGTATAAGTAATTAAATAGATATATAAACTTTGTGATACAAATCCATATTATAACACCCAAGAATTTAAGTATTAAAAAAAAGTGTATATATTAGTACCATAAAAACCGTGTTTGCAGTTCGGAATTCAACTCCAGGCATGTTGTGAAGCCACACCGGAAATCCTCTGAAATATAATTGTTTTAAACAATTAATGAAAAAATAAAAACCATATATAATGATTGTTATACATATATATGATAAGAAATATACCCATAGTTCCATTCAGCACAAACATAAGGTCCAATACGAAGAACAGCATAGAGTCCTTCGTCTTGGACAGTCTTCAGAAATCGAATGAGATCAAGATTTCCAGAGAAATCGTATTGACGACGAGCAGGTTCATGGGCATTCCAGAAAACGTAGGTCTCTATAGCATCAAGCCCTCCTTCTTTGCTCTTCTTGATAAGATCAGACCACATCTGTATAAAACACATTTCAGTATACTAAAAACTAAACAAATCTAAACATAAATATGAAAATTATAGAATTACAAATATATATCGCTCTCTCCCTCTATATATATATACATACTTCAGGTGTGCTTCTCGGATAATGGATTGAGCCGGAGAGGAGAACTCGGCGTTGACCATCGATGGTGATGGCTCGGCCATCGTGAGACACGGTCGTGGCATACGCACAACTGAAGAAACAAAACAGTAGAAGAGTGTTTCTTACGGAACACATTGTTGTTATTTTTGAAGCTTTTGGTAAGGAATTACTGACAAAAGGTGTGTTGGGTATTTATACTACTCATATTTTTGAATTTTTTTGCCTAGCTTACTACATATATGGAGTTTTTTTTCCGAATTATTTGTAATTTTTATCTGATTTTATTTGTTTGTTTGCTATTAATTAGTATTTATTTGAAATTTTTACAATTTTTATTCCTTGTAACCATCATTTTTTTCAAAATTTTTCCTTTCTTTTAGCTTATTTTGAACTTTTCTCTCATTAAATGATAACAAATTTCAACTTTTCTCTCAGCGCCCGAGTATCTAGAAACTAAAACTCAATCATTCATCAGCGAAGAGAAAATCGGATTCAAATTCAAGCAGTAGATCAACAAGCAACAAAACCCAAATAAGCAAAACCCACAAATATTATGTCCAAATTTTAAAAACCCATTTCCAGATTACCAGATTGATCCGAGAGAGATGAAGCTGCATGATATTTCTGGGTAGGAAATTACATGATCATGCAGGCTCATGGACAATCAAATGGGTCTGGTTTTTCCTTTACAAAACCCAGATATGGTTCCTTTATATCCTTGTCAACGATATAAAGGAACATACTTTCTTATCGCCCAGTACAACCACAAGATGCTAGAGTATGAGATCTTGTAGTTTCTACTTATAACATTAACATAAGCATGAACTGTTTTACGATCATTCAAGTGAGAATGATACCAATTATTATAGACATGAATTACGCACTCTTATATATATAAAAGAAGAGATATTGGACAATCAAAACTCTTTGAACTAGCTTTGGATTTAAATAGATCCAAACCCAAACCCTTTTTTCAAACATGATTGTCCAATATCATGATCTTCTTAAACATGATTCACGATCTTCTTCGTTTACAACAACAAACTGATGCAAATGAATTTTAATTTTCAAACTATTATCATAGAGATTAGAAAACATCATATAGACTCCATTAATTAGCGCTTATAATCATAATCCATGATTTGCTGCTAGTAGAGCTATAGCTCATATCAAGAAGAAAACACAACATTTCCAGTAAAAGTGATAATCTAATCATAGAGGTAAATCCAAATTCCAAGGATCTAAATGACTATTAACCACGATTTTAAGATCTCAAAAGTAATTCAAGATTTAAAAACAACACCAAGTGACAACAATAGGAAGAAACAAAAAAATTGCAAGTATGTATGATGAAATCCAATCAATTAGATAAGATATATAATAAATGTGATTTAACTGGACTGAGATTTTATAAAGTGGAATAGCAAAAGGTTGAAGAAACCAAACTACCTTCAATGGAGATCACCATAAGAGCTTCAGTTCCAGATGTTGGGTACTTTAGTTTCCTGGCCTCAAGCTCTGCAATGAAAAATGCCTTAACCGCTCTCCATGACATTGAGCATTGATCAAAATCCATTTCAAATTTCAAAACCCTAAACACCCAGAAACATCAAACCAAGTGAAAGTTCTTCGATCCTATTAATTATTGGACAAAAGCTTACTTGAGCACTTTCGCATCAAAACCAACGCCTCTCTGGCTTCCTGGAAACAACCCTAAATTAGAATCTGTCCAAAATACTATAGAACCGAAATCTGTGATGAAATGTGCAGAGGGAAGCATCGATGCCCAACCATGGACTAAGGTTTTTAGGGATGAAGGTCAGTGGGAAGATCACCGGATACAGCGATGAATGCTTGAAAGAGTGAGCCGCCATTAGCATCCTCCTCTCGTCAGCTCAATTTTCCTTCTCGTTTTTTCTTCCTCTTTTGCGACAGAGCGCCTCGAATGTTGGGATAACCGCAAGAAAATGACCAAGCGGAAGACCAGAAAAGGAAAACGGCGCCGTTTATGCATTCAAACCAATGTTCTAAACAGCATTTAAGATAAAGAAAACCTTTGAGACATAAACGATTAATATATAAATATTAATAATAATTATTATTTTTTAAATAATAATATTACATTATAATTTAATATATATATATAACAGAACATACATTTTATTTAAATTTAATACAAAAATATTAATATATAGAAAAATAATTTGATAATCTCAATCGTCAAAAGTTGGTTTAAAAAGATATCAGTAATAGATTTCTCGACATGTGAAGTTCGGCAGTTCGGCAGAAAACTCTAACTAAAAATTAGAGAAAAATGTTTGTAGCTTTCTTATCTATTTTGTTTTATGTTGATTTTCCTTAAAATATCTAATACATCTAATTTTTCCTACATCTTGTAAAATTCAATCGATTTTTTTTCATTTATGTCAATTCCCCATTTGTCAAATAAACGATATAACTCCATTAATTCATCGGATTTCGATCCGGATCGATCCAATTTCACCAAATTTCACTCAATTTCAACATCAATTTCATTTAATTTCTGCTAATTTCAACATAAATTTCATCAAATTTCAATCAATTTCATCTAATTCGACCCAATTATAAAACCGAATCTTAGTTAAACTCATAATCAGCTCATTTTCAATAACAATTTCAAAACAAATTTCACCCATCAATACGAATTTCACACAATACCAATTTCACGAATCTTAGTTAAACTCATAATCAGCTCATTTTCAATAACAATTTCAAAACAAATTTCACCCATCAATACGAATTTCACACAATTTCAACACCAATTTCACTCAAATTTACCCGATTTCACCAAATTTCAACGACAATTTCACCCAATTTCAATACCAATTTCACTCGATTTCAAAACCAAATTCACTCAATTTTACCAATCGCACTCAATTTCACCAATTTCACTCAATTTCACCTAATTCGACCCAATTATAAAATCCAATCTTAATTAAACTCATAATCAGCTCATTTTCAATAACAATTCCAAAACAAATTTCACCCATCAATACGAATTTCACACAATTTCAACATGTCGCCGCCGTGTGTCACTACAACAACTAGATTCGTTGGTCTCTGGATTCTCCGTATATGGTACAACAACATTTCAATACCAATTTCACTCGATTTCAAAACCAAATTCACTCAATTTTACCAATCGCACTCAATTTCACCAATTTCACTCAATTTCACCTAATTCGACCCAATTATAAAATCCAATCTTAATTAAACTCATAATCAGCTCATTTTCAATAACAATTTCAAAACAAAATTCACCCATCATTACGAATTTCACACAATTTCAACACCAATTTCACTCAAATTTACCCGATTTCACCAAATTTCAACGACAATTTCACCCAATTTCAATACCAATTTCACTCGATTTCAAAACTAAATTCACTCAATTTCACCAATCGCACTCAATTTCACCAATTTCAATGAATTTCACCCAATTCCACACTAATTTCACCCGATTTCAACATCCATTTCACCCAATTTTACTCAATTTCACCCAATTTTAACACCAATTACATCTCATCTTAACACCAATTTGGGTGAATTTGGATGAAATTCGGGTGAATTGGTTAAAATTGGTGTTGAAATTGGGTCGAATTAGGTGAAATTAGTGTTGAAATTAGGAGAATTATGTGGAATTGGGTGAAATTGGTGTTGAAATTGGGTCGAATTAGGTGAAATTAGTGTTGAAATTAGGAGAATTATGTGGAATTGGGTGAAATTGGTGTTGAAATTGGGTAAAATTGAGTGAAGCTGGTGATGAAATGGGAATAAATTGAATTAAATTGGGTGATATTAGGTGAAATTGGTTTTGAAATTAGATAAAATTGGGTGAAATTGGTGTTGAGATTGGTATTGAAATTGGGTTGATTTTGGATTAGGATTTCAGGTTAAAATTAGATCAAATTAGGTAAAATTGATTGAAATCAGGTGAAATTAGTGTTGAAATTGAGTTAAATTTGTGTAGAAATTGTGATAATTTGAGTGAAATTTGGTGAGGTTGGATGAAATTTGGTGAATTTGGTCGATTTGGATCGAAATCGAGCGAGTTAACGCAGTTATACAGTTTATATAACGGAGGGAGAATCAGCTGAAATTAGAAAATTGAGGAGAAAATCAGCGGAATTCTAAAAATAAACAGCGAAATCAGATGCGTCGGATAATTGATAGGGAAATTAGTATAAATCAAGATAGATGGGGGGATTAGAGGCGTTTGTCCCTAAAAAATATTGGAGAAAAAAAATTGTCTTACCACTACTTACAAAACGATTTTTTAGATTGGGATAAATTACTCATTCTGTTATATATTGGATATTGCTTGTTTAAAAGAGGAAGTAGACACTCTTGTCAATGCACTTTTTAACGATTTCAACCTCATGTTTTTGAGCTGCAAAAAATGTATTAATTATGAAAAATTATATTTAAGAAATTAATTTCTTTATAAAAGTTTTTAAAAGATTATATTTTATTAAAATAGTGTATTTAGTCTAAATGAACATTTAAAAATATTAAGATCATCTAAAAATATGTTAAGATTGTTAAAATGGATATCTAAGTTATCTAAAAGATCATATAAACTACCTAAACCGATACGTAAACCATTTAAAATGTCGTTTAATGGCTAAAAATGTTTGAAAATTCAAAATATTTATAACATTTAGATGTTGTAAACTTGTGTATAATAAAGAACTAGTGAGAATTTTCTTTAGGTCTGATCACATTAATTCGATAATGATGAGATCCTCGCTGAATCGACACTCTAAAACGAAGGTAGTGACGGGATAATCCTTGCTGCAGCCAAGTCGGGAGACTCCTTTACACAAGGGGTGTGGAATGATGGTTCGCACGAGAGTTGCGGAAGGCTCTCGATATACCGAAGATCGTCTTCTTTGGATATGATGCACCAAGAAGAACGAACTTGTTTGCTGGATATTACTCACCAATAATGGAGATTTCTCGAAGGGAAAAGTTTGAAATTCTAATTAGAAGATTGATGTCTACAAGGGGGCAGCCATAAGAAGAGAAGGAAGTCATGCAAGACTTCAATGCCGCAAAAGCCATGCAAGATTTGTGAATTAAATGGAAAAAAAAATAAAATAAAATAAATGTAACGGTAATGTGTTTCGATACGATCAACGTATGAAGTTATTCGTGGCCTCGTTAAAAACCCACCGCTGGACAACCACGTGGGACAAAACCAACGGTGGAAAAGGCACACACGAAACACTTGCCATAATTGTTGAACGTTGCAAGATGAGTTTCGACATGTAGTATGACTCGAATGTTAGAGCTTCCTTTTTGGACTCGAACACTCGTCTTGAACCCGCACGACTGCAAGTAGTCCGACGATAGCTTCCTTGAGTGTCCTAGCTTTAGCGTGGGTCACGGGACCTGTTGGTATGGTTGAAGCATCCTCGTTTCTAGCTTTAGCACGGGTCATGGGACTAGTGTTCTCTTCTCTCGCCTCAGTATACTAAAAGCTAAAAAAATCTAAACATATATATGTAAATTATAGATTTACAAATATATATATATATATATATACATACTTCGGGCGTGCTTCTCGGATAATGGATTGAGCCGGAGATGAGAACTCGGCGTTGACCATCGATGGTGATGGCTCGGCCATCGTGAGAGACGGTCGTGGCATAAGCACAAGTGAAGAAACAAAACAAGAGAAGAATGTTTCTTACGGAACACATTGTTGTTATTTTTAAAGCTTTTGGTAAGGAAGTGAAGATACATAGCTCATAAAAGGGTGTGTTGGGTATTTATACTACTCGATATTTTTGAATTTGTTGCCTACCTTACTGCATATATGGAGTTTTTTTTTTTAATTATTTGCATTTTTTATCTAATTTTATTTGTTTGTTTGCTATTAATTAGTATTTATTTGAAAAGTCTTGACCGTGTATTTATAATTTTTACAAACCCATCATTTTTTCAAAAATATTCCTTTCTTTTAGTTTATTTGAAACTTTTCTCTCATTAAATATATTTTATTCCATCATGATAACAACTTTCAAGAAAATTACTGCTGAATATTGAAAATGATTTGGTATACCAAAAATAACAAACTTTCCGAAAAATAAAATATATTTTTCAAAACTTGCGAGTTTAATGAATGATCTCATGCGAAGAATAGGTGAGACACAATTTTTGATACAATTAATTGGTCCCTAATAATTTATTTAGGTATAATTAGTGTTGTTTAGGTAAGTTAATTGAGATATAAATTGCACGTTAAACATAGGATTGAAGTTGTCGGAAATCATTTTATCAAACAAAGCAATTGCTTTGTCAGATTGTTCACAATGAACATACGATGACATCATCGTGTTCCAAAAAACGACTCAAGGATCAATTCAAAATCCCATGAAACAGAGATAAATTTTGAGTCTTTGGTGAGTAACTTAGATAACATTAGCAAAGCGAATCAATTCTCCTAAGAAACAAAATATATTTTATTCCATCATGATAACAACTTTCACGAAAATTACTGCTTAATCTGGAAAATGATTTGGTATACCAAAAATAACAAACTTTCTGAAAAATAAAATATATTTTTCAAAACTTGCGAGTTTAATGAATGATCTCATGCGAAGAATAGGGGAGACACAGTCTTTGATACAATTAAATTGCCCCTAATAATTTATTTAGGTATAATTAGTGTTGTTTAGGTAAGTTAATTGAGATATAAATTGCACGTTTATAAACATAGGATTGAAGTTGTCGGAAATCATTTTATCAAACAAAGCAATTGCTTTGTCAGATTGTTCACAATGAACATACGATGACATCATCGTGTTCCAAAAAACGACTCAAGGATCAATTCAAAATCTCATGAAACAGAGATAAATTTTGAGTCTTTGGTGAGTAACTTGGATGCATGCAAGCCATGCAAGATTTGTGAATTAAATGGACAGAAATTTAAAATAAAATAAATGTAATGGTAATGTGTTTCGATACGATCAACGTATGAAGTCTCGGGTCAACAATTAGGAGGACGGAAGTGATTCGTGGCCTCGTTAAAAACCCACCGCTGGACAATCACGTGGGACAAAACCAACAGTGGAAAAGGCACACACGAAACACTTGCCCTAATTGTTGAACGTTGCAAGATGAGTTTCGACATGTAGTACGACTCGGATGTTAGAGCTTCCTTGTGGACTCGAAAACTCGTCTTGAACTGGCACGACTGCAAGTAGTCCGACGATAGCTTCCTTGAGCGTCCTAGCTTTAGCGTGGGTCACCGGATCTGTTGGTATGGTTAAAGCATCCTCGTCTCTAGCTTTAGCATGGGTCATGGGACCAGCGTTCTCTTCTCTCGCCTCAGAACGGGTCGTGGGATCGGCATTCTCCTTTCTCGCCTTAGCATGGATCGTGGGACCGGTGTCCTCTTCTCTCGCCTTAGCACGGGTCGCGGGATCGGCATCGTCTTCTCTCGCCTTAGCACGGGTCGCGGGACCGATGTCCTCTTCTCTAGCTTTAGCGCGGATCATTGGACCTTGTTATAATGCTAAGGTGTCCTCTTCATGCTCGGGTTCCTCGACGCAGTCCATGCTCATATCATCCCCTCCCTCTTGAAAAGGATTTATCCTCAAATCTATTTGATCTGCGACAAAAGGCACCAAATCAATTGCATTAAAATTGGAACTCACATTTACTTACCTTGCAAGTCGAGTTGATAAGCGTTGTTGTTGATTCTCATGTCACTTTGAAGGGTTCATCGATCCGAGGCATTAACTTTGATTTTCTCTCGTTCGGAAATCGCTACTTTCGCAAATGAATCCACACTTGGTCACCGGGCTCGAAAATCATTTGTATCCGTCCCTTGTTTGCTTGTTTTGCGTAGAGTTTTTTTTCTCCTTTATGTTCTTCCTAGCCTTCTCGTGGATCTGCTATACCATTTTACCTTTCTTTTCTCCATTCAAACTAACTTATTGACTTAAAGGTAACGTCATTAGATCCAAAGGTGAGGTGGGGTTGAACCCGTAAACGATTTCAAATGGAGAATACATAGAACCAGAATGTACAACATGATTATATGAAAATTCAACATGCGGTAAACATTCTTCCTACGTTCTCAAGTTCTTTTAACTAGGGGTGGCCAATCCGGGTTACCCGGATCGACCCGAAAAACCCGGATCATTTACAAAACAAGTTACCCTAAAAACCCATATGGGTTCAAATTTTAGAACCCATTTAGGTTCGGTCGGTCCGATCCGGGTTCGGGTTGAACCCGATGAACCCGAATTAAATTTTAGGGCTAATATTTTAGGTTATTTTCTAAGAACCACACGACTAATATTTTAGGTTTTTAGAATTCATTTTATTTTGGTATTTGCGAAGTTAATTTTTATGAGTTATATTACCTAATTTAGATATATATATTTTTTTATTTTTTTTTGTATGTTAACTTGTTTTATTTAGTGAACCCGAAAAACTCTTACTAAACTCGAATAGCCCGAATAACCCGAACCCAAATAACCCGAATAACCCAAATAATCTGAATAACCCGAACACAAATAACCCAAATAACCCGAATAACCCTAACCCAAATAACCCAGATAACCCGAATAACCCGAATAACTCGAACCCAAATAACCCAAATAACCCGAATAACCCAAATAACCCAAATAATCCAAATAACCCGAATAACCCGAATAACCCATGGATACCCAAATTTAATTTGGGTTATTTTGGATTCACTGCTTCAGAACACCGAATAACCCGAACCCGAACCGAAACCCGAAGAACCCAGACCGAAAAACATTCGGGTTCAATTCGGGTTCAATTTTTGTAAACCCGAGGAACCCAAACCCGGATCGAAACCCGGATTGGCCACCCCTACTTTTAACTAATGCATGCAAAAGAGTTCCTAAGGTTCGATTAACTATCTCGGTTTGACAATCAGTTTATGGATGACACGTCGTGGAAAACAATAACTTAGTTCCTAGTTTAGACCATAGAGTTTTCCAAAAATGACTAAGGAACTTCGTATCTCTATCGGAAACTATCGTCCTAGTGACGTGATCCCGATTGAATCGACGCTTTAGACAAGGTTGGGGTTTGATATGCCTTGCTGCAACAGATTGCACAAGGGTGTGTGGGGCGAGTGGTCAAAGGAGAGATGCGGAAGGCTCTCGATCCACCGGTTCGTGTCCGATGGATATTACGCACCAACTAAGAACGAACAACCGTTGGATATTACACACCAACGAAGGTTGTTTGATATTACGCACCAACAGCCAAGAATTCACACGAATTCGAAAGAGAAATCAATAGATTGATTCAAAAGTTTGATTGAAAAAGTTGGATTTATTGTTCAAAGGGGTGGCTGGACATTTAGATAAAAACAAAGCCATGCAAAATTCAAAAATACATTAAATGCATGAACTACATGCAAGGCCTCTAATTAATGTCTTTATATCTTCAAACAAGAAGATAATTTCTTGATGGCCGTGCATATTGGGATGCGTTCTTCTTGGGTCTCGGGTTATTAATTAGGTCGCGGGAATAAGTGACTCGTGGCCTCGTTAAAAACCCGTTGTCAGAAAACCCCGTGGGACAAAACCGACGAAGGGAAAAGAGTACACACGGGTCACTTAACCTAATTAATAACCGTTGCGGATTGAGCTTCCGCTTGAATGACGTTCTTTAGGATCGTGACTTCACGTGAACTTGAATATTCTTCATGTGCGTGGATGGTCGTAAGAATCCCGACAATGGCGTCTTTGAGCTTCGCGGCTTTGGTTCGGGTCACGAGACCAACGGGTATGATCAAGGCTTCTTCCTCCATAGCTCTGGCTCCGGTTACAGCGTGTCTCGGGTCGCGCTGGTGATGGTCGCGTCTCGGGTCGCGCTGTTGGCGTCTCGGGCCGCGCTGTTGGCATCTCGGGCTGCGCTGTTGGCGTCTCGGGCCGCGCTGACTTCTTCTTCTTCCACGCCGCAGGTCGTGTCCTCTTCTGCGTTGTTGGTCGCGTCTTCGGCTTCCTCCGGGATCATATCATGCTCCCCTACTTGAAAAGGATTTGTCCTCAAATCCGCATGATCTGCAACAAAAGGCATTAAGTCAGAAACATTTAAACTAGAATTTACATTATACTTACCTCGCAAATCTAGCCGGTAGGCGTTGTTGCTGATCTTCTTGGTCACAGTAAATGGGTCGTCGATCCGGGGCATTAGCTTTAACTTTCGCTCGTTCGGAAAATGTTCTTTCCGCAGGTGAATCCAAACTTGGTCACCGGGTTTGAAAATCATTCGCTTTCGGGCTAGAATACGACATAGGTAATGATGCCATGTTTGCAACACTCTCATAAGCGCGTATAGCTCCTTTTCGTAGGTGGCATAATTTAGAGTTTGCACCTCCGAGCTTCTTGCTAAAATAAGCAAATGGTTCTCGTTCCTGCATCAAGATTAACCAATTCCTACACTAGATGCATCATTATCAAATGTTTTAAGGAAATCCGGTAAATATAATGGAGGGATATGAGTAAGCTTCTCGTTTAGCGTTTGGAACTCTTCTTCTTGTGTTTCCTCCCACTTGAATCCATGTTTTTCTTAATGAATTTGGTAAGAAGGGTAGCCAAGGTACTAAGGCCCTTTGCAAAGTGATGATAGAACTACGTGAGTCTATGGAAGCTTTGGACTTTCCCGATGGTCTTTGGGCTTGGCCATTCCCGAATGGCTTTAACCTTCTCCTCGTCTACCTTGTCTCCATCTGCACTTATAACAAAACCTAGAATGCCAACGTTATCCGTACAATAGGTACACTTATTAAGGTTAACATAAAGTTCTTCTTTCCTAAGTACCTTTAGATCCGATTTTAGGTGTCCAAAGTGTGCTTCTAAGTCTTTACTATAGATCATCATATCATCAAAGCAAACCACTATGAGTCTACCTATAAAATCTCTAAGAACTTGGTTCATTAAACGCATGATAGTACTAGGTGCATTTGATTATCCAAAGGGCATGACTAACCATTCGTATAAACCATGCTTAGTTTTAAGTGCAGTTTTCCACTCATCTCCTTCTTTCATTCTAATTTGATGGTAACCGCTTTTAAGATCAATTTTCGAGAATATCCTACTTCCGTGTAATTCATCTAACATGTCATCTAACCTAGGGATAGGGTGTCGATACTTCACCGTGATATTGTTGATTGCACGACAATCAACGCACAGCTGCCAGCTTCCATCCTTCTTCGGTACGAGTAGCACGGGTACGGCGCATGGACTCATACTCTCACGAATATGTCCTTTGGCCATAAGTTCCTCGACTTGCCTTTGCAGCTCCTTTGTCTCCACGGGATTGGTTCAGTAGGCTGGTCGATTTGGTAACGTTGCTCCGGGAACGAAATCGATTTGGTGTTTGATTCCACGGATCGGTGGTAATCCGGTGGGGCTCTCTTCGGGAAAGACGTCGCTGTATTCCTGCCATAAATTAGAAATCTCATTCGGCAGCACTGGTGCAAGGTTAGCTAAGCTCGAAAGAGCTTCTTTATAAACAAAAAGTAATACAGTGGTCAGAATGGAGAGTTTTCTTAATATCACCTAATCGTACATAAAAATTCAAAGGTCTAAGTTCAAGCGTGGTTTGCTTCTTTAGGTGTATTTGGTCTTGCATTACTTCCTTTGGCGTCAACGGAACAAGTATGGTCTTCCTGCCATTAAACTCAAAATAATGCTTGTTAGTGTATCCGTCATGTTTTACCTTGCGATCGGATTGCCAAGGTCTTCCGAGCAAAATATGACTCGCTTCCATCGGGAGTACGTCGCATAGAATCTCGTCTTCGTATTTTTCGATGGCAAATGGGATGGTCACTTGGTTTGTTACCTTAATCTCACCATTCTCATTCAACCATTGAAGCTTATACGGCTTCGGATGCTTTTGAACTTTTAGTCCGAACTTTCGAACCATCGCAGCGCTTGCAACGTTCGTGCAACTCCCTCCATCAATAATGACGCTACAGACTTTGTCATGAACTAAACAGCGGGTGTGGAACAGGTTCTCACGTTGTTCTTGCTCGTCACACTTGGGCTGCGTGTTTAGAGAACGCTGCGTAACCAGCAACTCGCTCGTGGCCGGTTCCTCTTCTCGCGTCTCGTCCGATAGTTCGGTCGTCTCGTCCTCGGATTCGAATTCTCCGTCGTCACGAAGGATCATGACTTTCTTGTTTGTACATTCACTGGCATAGTTTCCTCTTCCGTGACACTTAAAGCATTTCACGTCCCGAGCCCTCGAAGTTGTGGCCTCGGTCCTCCCTTTGTCTCGCGGCGCGGCTGGAACAGTTTTTTGCGTGTCTCGACCCGCGGCCGGTACCTTCGGCGTGTCGCGGCTTGCTGGAGTCGTGCTGTCCTTCCTTGGATAGCTCAGTTTCTCATCTCGTGACTGACCATATTTTCCAGCCCCATAGCCCGAACGGGGGTTTCGTCGCCGCTGGAGTTATTGTTCGATGAGAATCGCTTTGTGACGCATCCCCTCGATCTCCACATAGTGTTGAAGTTCAAGTTGAGCTTGGATGTCTAGGTTGAGACCTCCAAAGAACCTTGACATCGTAGCCTCCCTATCTTTTGTAAGGTTAGCCCGCAACATTAGTAATTCCATCTCTTGGAAATACTCCTCCACGGAATGGCTTCCTTGGATGAGTTTCCGTAACCGCCGATGAACCTCTCGGTGGTGATGGTTTGGCACGAACCTCTTGCGCATAATCGTCTTTATTTCCAGCCAAGTAGCTACTGGTTCTTCGCCATTTCTTCGTCGAGAAATCGTGAGTTGATCCCACCAACTCAGTGAATAATCGTAGAACTCCGTGGCCGCCACCCTAACCTTTTTGGCCTCGGGGTATGCTTGGAAATCGAAAACTAGTTCCACCTTCTTTTCCCATTCTAGATATGCTTCCGGGTCGGCCTTTCCGTAGAACACAGAGATTTTTAATTTGAGACCAGCGAGGTCATCTCTCGGGTCGTCTCTCCGCTCCCTAGGCGCGCTTCGCCGCCGGTGACTACTTCGGGACGAGGATGAGCTGCCGCGTTCGTAGTAGTTGTTGTCCTCCTCAAGCGGGTTCCTCGCACGTTGCTGGAACGCTGGAACGTTTCTTGGCCGGGGAGGACGTTCGGCTTGAAACTCTTGACGAAATTCCTCCATCTTGTTGTTGATACTTTGCTCTAGACAAGCCGCGAGAGCCTCAATGAGTCTCTCATTGACACGGCTTTGATCACCTCCCATTTCATCCATGTCGTCTTAGGGTTTTCCTTGCATGTACCTACTCGTGAGTTCCTGCACACTTAACAAGCGGAGCAGCCACAAGCATAAAGAAAACAAACAAAAACCCTAGACAAGGACACGTACGGGTAGAATCGCACACACACACGTACGAATAAGATTCAACCGCACGGACTAGATACGTACGAATAAATTTTCAAACACACGAACTAGACATGCACAAATAACTACTCACACGTTCGCAAATATACGTACACAATAGGCACTTAATCGCACGAAATATATATACGCACACGATAGACTACTAACGCATAAATATAGGCGCACGAGTTACTTCAATCGTATAACACAGATTCTTTCAAGATAATCACTCATGGGATAAAAGTTTGAATGTTCGAATATACTTTAATATATATATTTTTATTTTTCTGTAGGATCCAATCAAGCTATGACCGAAAAGATCAAAACCAAATTGAACTAACGTTTGACGCTAGAACAAGCTCTGATGCCACTTGACGCGATCTCGATTGAATCGACGCTCTAGACAAGGTTAGGGTTGGATATGCCTTGCTGCAACGGATTGCACAAGGGCGTGTGGGGCGAGTGGTCACACGAACGATGTGGAAGGCTCTCGATTCACCGGTTCGTCTCCGATGGATATTACGTACCAACGAAGAACGAACAACCGTTAGATATTACACACCAACGAAGGTTGTTGGATATTACGCACCAATAGACAAGAATTCACACGAATTCGAAAGAGAAATCAATAGATTGATTCAAAAGTTTGATTAAAAAAGTTGGATTTATTGTTCAAAGGGGTGGCTGGCCATTTAGATAAAAACAAGGCCATGCAACATTCAAAAATACATTAAATGCATGAACTACATGCAAGGCCTCTAATTAATGTCTTGATATCTTCAAACAAGAAGATAATTTCTTGCTGGCCGTGCATATGGGGATGCGTTCTTCTTGGGTCTCGGGTTATTAATTAGGTCGCAGGAATAAGTGACTCGCGGCCTCGTTAAAAACCCGTTGTCAAAAAACCCCGTGGGACAAAACCGACGAAGGGAAAAGAGTACACGCGGGTCACTTAACCTATTTGATAACCGTTGTGGATTGAGCTTCGGCTTGAATGATGTTCTTTAGGCTCGTGACTTCACATGAACTTGAATACTCTTCATGTGCGTGGATGGTCGTAAGAATCCCGACAATGGCGTCTTTGAGCTTCGAGGCCTTAGCTCGGGTCACGGGACCAGTGGGTATGATCAAGGCTTCTTCCTCCATAGCTCTGGCTCGGGTTGCGGGACCTACGTATCTTGACCTAGCTGCGTCTCGGATCGCGCTAGTGATGGTCGCGTCTCGGGCCGCGCTGACTTCTTCTTCTTCCGCGCCGCAGGTCGCGTCCTCTTCTGCGTTGTTGGTCGCGTCTTCGGCTTCCTCGGAGGTCATATCACCTAGGAATCCCATGTAACATGACTACTTCTATAAAGAACAGATTCACTACGTACAATGCATCATCCGTTTTGTGGCATGCTGTGAAATGTGTCATCTTAGAGAATCTATCAACAACCACAAAGAATGAATCATTTCCAGTCTTAGTTCTAGGAAAACCAACAACAAAATCCATAGAGAATACTGATCATCTCGTTTTCATACGTATTTCTTGCACGATTTTAGAGATGTTTATGATATAGATGCGATGCTATACGTATGATTCTGTATCCGTTTTACTTGTTTTCGTATTTTCATGTTCTTACAGGTTTTTATGCGTATTCTGTTCATTTTGGTGCTAAAGGACGTGCACGAGAAAAAGTACCAACATCGAGGATCATCATGGGACAAACGGGACGAGAATCGGCAAAGAATAGTCACTACCCGCGCGGGTAAATCCTTAGCCCGAGTGTGCATTTGTTATGGTAATTTTGTCCAGCAAACTGAGCACGAGTCGGGCAAGAAATACCACGCCCGGGGCCTCAGCCAGAGCGGGCAGCAGCACAGCCCGAGCGGGCAATAGACCAGCCCGACCGGGGCACCTTCTAGCCCGAGCGGGCTGCCTCATTCTCCATCGCGTTCTTGCACGATCGACAACTCGTATTCTTTATCTGAGTGCTTAATTTACTTGTTTTTGCGATGGCCACGTAGATGCATGTGTTAAGGATTAGGAGAAGGGCCGAAAGGATAATTCTAGTCCTAGAAGATCAGGTTTAGAACAACCGAGGTTAGGCCACGAAAGTAGGGTAGCAGCGGTTGAGGGTAAAACGGATGAATCACAGGTCTTATGGATTTAGTTCAAGGTGTCAGCTACGAAAGTAGGGGGTAACTTGACTAGATCACGTGTTTATGCCTCGAGAGGGGGTAGATATCATATTAGGATCGTCTACCTTAGATAACTTGACTGAGATTGTCAACGCGTCTTAGATTCGAGCCTAGAGTGTTTCTTGTTTGTTTTTGTTTTTGTTTTCTTTTCTTTCGTTTCTTTTACCTAATTCCGTCTATTTGTCCTTTGTTGGTTTATGACCAGGTCTCAAGGTGCTTCAAATTTACTCCAAATCGACCCAGGGATCGAGCGAACTTGCAGAAAACTGAGAAAGGGCAAGGAAGAAGGTAACACAGAGCCGTTAGATCGATAAGATATGGATAATCAGAACGACCACGAACAACTTCACTTACCTTTCGGTAATTTGGGGCACTTGCAGCAACAGCCATTCGCACCTCAACTGCGAGAACCACGGGCTCCTCCACCATGTCGTCTCAGAGATTACGTGATGTCGAACATGAACAACGTGGAAACAGCCATAAGGATGCCTGCTGTTGCGAGAGAACAGTTTGAGATTAAGCCGGCGATGATCAACATGCTTTATCACAAGCAATTCATGGGGGGAAATCACGAGAATCCCCATCAGCACCTCAGAGACTTCCTTGAGCTTTCCGGTTCATTCAAGATACATGAAGTCTGTGAGGACACGATCTTACTACGTCACTTCCCTTCTCGATTGGGGGACGAGCAAAAACATGGCTGCAATCGCTCCCCGCTGGATCTATCACTATTTGGGACCAGCTCTGCACATTGTTCTTATCACGCTTCTTTCCTCTGAGCAAGATGATTCAAATGAGGGGGGAAATCACAACGTTTAGATGCAGAGATGGAGAAACATTATTTGAAGCGTGGGGCAGATTTAAGGATTTTCTACAGATGTGTCCACACAATGGTCTTAAGCAGTGGTACATTATCTAAACCTTTTAAATGGAATTTCAGACAAACACCGAACGACATTGGATAACGCTGCTAGAGGATCATTTATGGATCTGATCGTCGAGGAGGCATACGAGTTGATTGATAACCTTGCCATGAACCACACCATGTGGTCAACCCCGAGAGGTATGCCTAACAGCACTCGTCGTTTATATGAGCCGAATGAGAGCAGAGCGACGGGCGACGCAGCAAACGCCATGTACTGTGTGAACTGTGGAGATACGGAGCATGTAGCGTATCAATGCACGGTACATGAGGATTTCGAACAGATGAACTATGCCCAGCAGCAAGGAAACACTCAATTCGTGAATACTTACAACCCGAATTGGAGGAATCACCCAAATCTTTTGTATCGAACGACTCAACCGGTAAAGTACTCGGGGTTTCAGCAAAGGCAGCAAACTTTTCAGCAAAACAACCAGCAATTCCAACAAGCTCACACTACAAGAAAATCAGGTTTTAGGGACCGAAAAATCGGTTTCCAATCCGTCCCTAAACTGGTTTAGGGACGGATTGGAGACGACCAATGGTAGTATCCAATCGCGCGACTCCAAATTTTTTCCGTCCCCAATC
>CM071872.1:3594401-3615720 GCA_036759665.1 Gynandropsis gynandra | reverse complement strand
CTTAGATAACTTGACTGGGATTGCATGATAGATAGGTTGATTGTTGGTTACGGTAGTCTTGTGTGAAACTGGATTCCTGGAACGTTTGGCTCATTCTTAAGAACTAGTTTGTTTATTTGTTTTTAGTATTTCATTCTTAAAACCATATTTCATTCATCAGCAAGTTTGATTCGTAGTTTGAGTTTAGATTGTGTTGCGTAGTCCCTGTGGGATCGACACCTGAAGTACTACACACGTGCCATGCACTTGCGGGTAGTTTAGGTTATTTGTTTAACTTTGATAACGCATTAAATATCCTAGTAGACCCATGCAATTCATCAAGCATATCATCTAATCTAGGAATGGGTGTGTCGATACTTCACCGTGATATTGTTGATTGCTCAACAATCAACACATATACGCCAACTGTCATCCTTCTTTGGCACGAATAAGACGGGGACGACGCAAGGGCTCATGCTCTCTCGAATGTGTCCCTTCGCCATGAGTTCCTTCACTTGCCTTTGCAACTCCTTAGTCTCCATCGGGTTATTTTTGGGGAAAACATCTTCATAAGTCTACAATAAAGAAGTGATTTCACTCTGCAACACCGGTGAAAGGTTAATCAAGCTCAAAAGAGCTTCCTTAAACACAAATAATAAAACCGATTGACTTGAGTGAAGATATTTCTTGATCTCACTCGATTTAGCTTAGAAGTTCGATGACTTTAGTACGCATTCTTCTTTCTGTTAGGCACATTTGATCTTGTTGCACTTCTCTTGGAGTAAAAGGAATAAGGACAGTTTTCCTGCCATTAAACTCAAACGAATGTTTGTTAGTAAAATCGTTATGTATAACCTTACGATCCGATTGTCACGGTCTACCGAGAAGGATATGGCTCGCTTCCATTGGAAGAACGTCACACAAGATCTTGTCCTCGTATTTGCCAATTGTGATAGGCACGGTCACTTGGTCGGTCACGTTCATTTCACCATTCTCATTGAGCCACTGGAGTTTATAAGGCCTCGGGTGCTTCTTGACCTTTAAATCGAGTTTTGGGACCATGGTCGCACTTGCGACTAGGGGTGGGCAATCCGGGTTTCAGGGCGGGTTCTTCGGGTTCGGTTCGAGTTAGGGTTTTTCAAGTTATAAAAAATTGAACCCGAATTGAACCCATTTGGTTTTCGATCTGGGTTCCTCGGGTTTCGGTCCGGGTTCGGGTTGTTTCGGTTTTGAAACATTGAACCCAAAAAAACCCGAATTGTATTTGAGTTATTTAGATATTTTGGGTAATTTAGGTTCTTCGCGTTTTTTGGGTTATTGAGGTGTGGGTAATTCGGGTTTTATAACGGGTCTTATGGGTTTTGTGGGTTCTTTGTAAATTTTTTGGTAATTCTAAATATAACATACAAAAAAATACAAAGTAAAAATCCATTAACAATACCAAGTAAAAACTTTTCAGGAAAATTTCTTAGGAGACACCGATGATGCGTGTGTGAGTGAAGGAGAGGTTGTGCGCTAGGTTTAGTTTTTTTTTCTTTTTTTAAATTTTTTTCGGATTGTTTAGGTTCCTCGGATTATCCTGAACCTGAACTCGAATCGATCCGAACCCAAATGGGTTTTGATATTGAATCCATATGGGTTTTCTATGTAACCCATATATCTCATGGATTGGGTTATTCGGTCTGGATCGGTCCGGGTTGGTCCGGGTAACCCGAAATGCTCACCCTTACTTGCGAAATTAGTGCAACTTCATCCGTCTATAATCAAGCTACACACCTTCCCTTGAACAAGGCAGCGGGTATGGAACAAGTTCTCTCGTTGTTCTTGCTCTTCGGACTTAGATTTCACACACAAAGATCGTCATGCTACCAACAACTCCCCTTTAACCAGTTCTTCTTCATACTCCTCGTTCGAAGTTTCAGATTCTTCGTCCTCGAATTCGAACTCGCCATCCTCACGAATAATCATAACTCTCATGTTTGTACATTCGTTCGCATAATGAATCCTTCCTTGACACTTAAAGCACTTCACGTCCCGAGCTCCCGATGTATTGGTTTCGGCTTTTCCTTTGTCTCTTTGAGCCGTTGGAACCACTTTTACCTCGTCTTTGGTTGTTGGGACAAACTTTTTACTTCTATAATAACTCGACTTTTCCTCTCATTGATGACTGAATTTTCATTCCCAAAGTTAGAACGAGCGCTCCTATTCCGTTTGAGTTGTTGCTCGATTAGAATTGCTTTATCTAACATCTCTTCTATTTCTACGTAGTGTTGTATCTCCAAACTATCCTGAATTTCCAGATTCAATTCTCCGAAGAACCGAGACATGAGAGATTCCCTATCCTCCGAAATATCAGCCCTCAACATCAGCAACTCCATCTCTTGATAGTACTCTTCTACCGTTTGATTCCCTTGAGTGAGTTGTCTTAACTTTCTATGTAGCCCTCGGTGATAATGACTCGGAACAAACCGTTTATGCATTATGGCCTTCATTCCAGCCTCGTTTCTATCGGTTCCTCTCCATTACGTCGCCAAGAAGCTACTAACTGATCCCACCAACTCAAAGCATAATCGTAGAACTCCGTTGCAACAATCCTAACCTTCTTGATCTCGGCATAATGCTGACAACCAAACACGGTTCGATTTTCTTCTCCCATTCCAAATACGCATCCGGATCAGCCTTGCCATGGAACAGAGGGATCTTAAGCTTAAGACTAACGAGGTCGTTCCTCGGATTGTCCCTTTTTGTTCATAGTAATCACTCACTTCTCCTTATTGTACCCGTTCTCGTGGATTAAGAGTGGAATCTACCCTTGGTCGGCCTTGAAATTTCTTGTTGAATCTCCTGCCAAAACTCCTTCATTCTGGTGTTAAAAGTTTGCTCCAAACGAGCCGCAAGAGCTTCATCAAAAAATTGTTTACTTGGCTGGATTTTGCACCGCTTTCTTCCATTGCACTTGACGAACACATGCACAGCACCGAAAATGGATAGCCTACACACGTAATTTACACGATCAGCTAACAAGTAGTACATGTAGCACACGAGCAGCCAATACTCGTAGCACAAATGAACAAACGATGAACAATATGTAATAAACGAGTAGCCAATACTCGCGGTTCAAACGACCAGCTACCGGCCTATGAACAACCAATCAGGCGAAAAGATGAAACAACCTTTTTCTAGAGCAAGCTTTGGTACCACTTGATGAGATCCTCGCTGAATCGACACTCTAGAATGAAGGTAGTGACCGGATAATCCTTGTTGCAGCTGAGCCAAAAGACTCCTCTACACAAGGCGTGTGGAATGATGGGTCGCACGAGATTTGCGGAAGGCTCTCGATATACCGAAGATCGTCTTTGTTGGATATGGCGCACCAAGAAGAACGAACTTGTTTGCTGATATTACACACCAACAATAGTGATTTCTCAAAGAGAATAGTTTGACATTCAAATTAGAAGATTGATGTCTACAAAGGGGGGGAAGAGAGAGGGGCGCCGACCATAAGAAGGTAAGGAAGTCATTCAAGACTTCAATATTGCAATAGATGTTCAGCATGCATGCAAGCCATGCAAGACTTGTGAATTAAATGGACATATATTTAAAATAAAACAAAAGTAACGGTAATGCACTCCGATACAATCGTCGTATGAAGTCTCGGGTAACCAATTAGAAGGAAGGAAGTGATTCGTGACCTCATTAAAACCCACCGTTGGAAAACCACGTGGGACAAAACCAACGGTGGGAAAAGAGCACACACGAAACACTTGCTCTAATTGTTGAGCGTTGCAAGATGAGCTTTGGCATGTGGTACGACTCGGATGTTGGAGCTTCCTTGTGGACTCGAGCACTCGTCTTGAACCCGCACGGCTGCAAGTAGTCCGACGATAGCTTCCTTGAGCGTCCTAGCTTTAGCGCGGGTCACGGCACCTACTGGTGTGGTTAAGGCGTGCACCTCTCTAGTTTTAGCACGGGTCACGGGACCGGCGTTCTCTTCTCTCGCCTTAGCACGGGTTGCGGGACCGGCGTTCTCCTTTCTCGCCTTAGCACGGGTCGCGGGACCGACGTCCTCTTCTCTCACCTTAGCATGGGTCGCGGGACCAAAATCATCTTCTCTAGCTTTAGCGCGGTAACAAGACCTTCTTGTAATTTTAAAGTGTCCTCTTCATGCTCGGGTTCCTTGACATTGTCCATGCTCGTATCAGATAATAATATCTTATTTTAATAACTGATAAAAGACAAATTTTGATGAACACTTTCTTTTTTCGCATGTTATCTTCACACTTTTGGATTGGTCGGTTGATTTTGTTGTCTCTGTAAGAAACTATGTAGCGTTGTTTTGAAATACAATATCAATCATGTGATTTCGATGGTACAGTTAATTCCAACCGGTTAAATCAACTATTTAGCGGGATATGTCATTAATCGTTGATTCATTTCGATTTTATATCTGAAGACTCAAATGATGTAAAAACATAAGATAACAAGACAATCCAATGATTGTGTCATTGAACCCAAAAGATGCAAGCCAAAAAAATCATATCAAATGAAACGAACAACCAGAGGACCAAGAAAAGAGACACCAAATGAATATGTGTTGAAAAAATAAGATAAATCTAAAAACCCCTAAACATATCATATAACGATATGAATTGTAACAACAACAAAAATCAATGACTAAGACCGCATACTCTACATCATTTGATCAACTCAAGATCAAGAAAGGAATTACAAAGGCCATGTCAAAGTTGTATATGGATTGAAGAAGAGGAAAAATAAGAAGAAAAGAAACGAAAGATTTGTAATTATAATTTTATTTTATTAAATAATTAAATATTATATAAAAATTTTAAAATATTGTAAAATCATGATAGTTTAAAACTTCTTCATATTTCCTAATATATTTATATAAAAAAATTTATACTTCAATTTAATGTTGTGATCATCTTATTTTTTATAATATTATTTGTATGATTTATTTAATAAATTTGTTTTTATTGATGTGTTTAGTAAAAATATATTCGTTGAAAATTCAATTAATAATTGTTTCAAATATCAAATTATTTTTTATCATTAAAAATGTAATATTTTAAATGAATTTTAAAAATTTTAAAGGTAAAATCCAAATATCAATTTATATAGATTATATTGCGTTAAAATATAAAAACTTTCAGACATAATATGCTTATAATATGTTTTGATTTGAAAGCATAGCAACTGTTCATTTTAATATTAACATAGAAATAATAATTTATCATGTATATTTCTTTATATATACAAAATCCTTGAATAGTGTATAATCAAATTTTGATAAGGTGACCAATCCGGATTATCTAGATCGGAATGATTCGGAGCGAATCGAAAAACTCAAATCGTTATGCCAACGGATTACTTAAAAACCCAAATTTTCAAAATCTTAGAATTCGTTTAGGTTGGGGTCGGTTTGGTCTGGATTCAGATTAAATCCAAGATATCCGAAAACCCCAAATTTATCTAGAGTTTTTTCTGTGATGTTGTGTTTTCCATTCCTTCCTTCTGCATGTAATATTCTGTTGCCTATCACCAACCCACTGTTCACTTTTCTTTCTCTCGACGAGTTCTCCTCTTGTTCCTACCGCATGTCTCCCATCATTCTCTTCTATCCCTCGAGGCGATGAGTTCTCCTCATGTTCTTGTGGCCTATCACCAACCCATCGATCTCTTCTCTCCCTCGCGACGAATTATCCTTCTGTTCCTGTCGTCTGTCAACCACCATCCTCTTCTCTCCCTCGCGGCGATGAGTTCTCCTCCTATTCCTACTACTTGTCATCGTTCTCTTTTCTCTCTTACGAATAACGACTAGTTCTCATCTTCTTCATCTTAGAATCACGATGAGTTATTCTCTTCGTCGTCTCCTCTCTTCGTAGTCATCTTCTCCTGGTAAGATAGATTCCTTTCCTTCCTTTTGTAGATTAGTGAAGCAGCATACTAATGTAGATTTGGGTTGGGGTTTATTCTTGTTAATTATCAGGAAGAAAAATTAGTTCCATGTGATGTCCAGATCATGGTGTTGTTGAAAAATGAGTTCCATTCTAGATTGTGTTGTGTCTATTCGGTTACATTTGTGGGAGGAAAAAAATTTCAATCTTTCCTTAAATTCGATATTTTCACAAGATTAAATTTTGGAATCTGATGTAATATGTGTCTAATATTGTTTTGTTTGTTTGTAAATGGATATTCATATGGTTGTTGCTTACCAACTTGAAACGAGCGAAGTTCAATCTCAGAACAAAAGGGCGACGACTTGGCATTTTCGGAGTTCACTTTTAAGAAATTTTTATGAGTTGAATTAAATAGTATTGTATTTTTTTGTATTTTATCTTTGTTTTTTTTTTGTTAAAACCCAAAACCCATCTAAACTCTAAACAACTCGAACCCAATCAACTCGAACAACTCGAACCCAAATAACTCGAAAAACTCAAAAAATCCAAAACCCAGATTATCCAAATTTAATTTGGGTTATTTCGAGTTGAATGCTTCAAACCGGAATAATCTAAACCCGACCCGAAACCCAAAGAACCCATACAAAAAAACATTCAGATTCAATTTGGATCCAGTTTTCATAAACATGAGGAATTCGAACCCGGATCGAAACCCAAAGAACCCGAATCGAAACCCGTATTAGTCATCCCTATATGGAATACTTGCAGCCTTTATATGTGATAAGAATGAATTGTCATAATGATAAATTTAATGAGTATATCTATAAGGCGAGAAACCTAATACAGGTACACGAGGAGATAAGTATGTGGTACACGAGGAGATATGTATGTGGTATACGAGACGAGGAGGCAAGAATGTGGTACATGAGGAGATATATATATATATATATATATGGTACACGATGAAAAAAGTATGAACATGCCTTTATACGCCCCGCAAGATGAAGCACCGTTGGAATCTAGCTACAAAGATGATGAAATGGTAGACAAGTTGATCTGCTGACTTGACTTGCGTGACACGAAATGGCTTGGGACTCAATAAGACCACGGAAGTCAAGAGCTAGATTCTTCATGCGAGAGTGAAATATCGAGTTCTTTCTAAGATACATAGCCTCAATGTTATCACAATAGATCGCCAACGTGATCCAAGCTCATAGAGAAGAGAGACCACCCAAGTCACTTCTGTAGCCGTAGATGCAATAGACCGATTTAGTTTTGATAGATGATCGAGAGAGACCGCTTTATTTCTTAGCCAACTAGAAAATGGGATGTGAACCAAGAAAGACGAGATAGACTCCAGTGGACCGCAAGTCATGAGAGTCTCCAGCCCAATCTGCATTCGTGAACGCATGAATGGATATAGGTGGTCGAGAAGTAGATATCTTGATCTTTTGTACATTGTCAATGGTCATCGAATAGATCATGCATTAATTGAGATAGTTAATTCACCGCAAAAAATGATGTCCACACGAGTGAGAGATAGATATTGTAAACCTCCAACAATGGACCCGTACTCAGACATATTGTCAAGAAGGACTCTAGAATCAGGAGTTAATCGAAAAGAGGATGTCACTGGTGTAGGAAAAGGTACAGATTCATGCATGTGTGTCCGATGGAGTAGATCAGTAATGTTATGCCTTTGTGTAAGAAGAAAGCCCTAAGAGGTGGAAGTAGCTTCTATACCAAGGAAAAAGGATAGACGCTCGAGATTTGTAATGGAGTACAGAGAGACAAGGTCCATGATGAAATTTTGAACACCAGTAAAGCAATTTCCTGTAACCACAATATCATCAATATAGATAAGAACAATTATGTGAAGTTAATTAGTGTGGGGTATAAATAGAGAGGTGTCCACCATAGATTTCTTGAACTCCCGTTGAAGAAGAAATGTGTGAAGCTCCAAGTACCATGCCCGTGGCATTTGTTTAAGGCCATAAATCACCTTGTAAAGCTTACAAATGCGGTGAGGTTTGTTTTTGTCAAGGAACCTCAGATACATGTAAACTTCCTCCGATAGGTGGCCTTGCAAGAAGGCATTATTTACATCGAGATGTTGGTGAGACCAGCCGTTAGAGACAAAAAGACTCAAGATAATGTGAATAGTTGTTGGCTTGACGACAAGACTAAAGGTTTCATGATAATCAACATTGGGATGTTCATGAAAATCTTTGGCCACTAATCGTGCTTTGTACATGTCAACCATTCCATCAACTTTCTGTTTGATACAATAGACCCAACGACACCCAACGATGTTGCTTGCTTTAGATGAGGGGGACAGGTTGTCATGTATTGTTATTTTTTAATGCTTGAAACTCCTCGGTCATAGCTTCACGCCAATGGGAATCTTTAAGTACATGTGTGATATTTGTCGGTTCTTGCTCAGATTAAGCAAGAAAACTCACTTTTGTCTTGGTTTGAAAATATTATTCCTCAAACAAGTCATCATGGGACGTATATTGTGAGTTATAGGTGCATCTAAAAGAGGCAAATCCGCGGCAACCGACGACATGGCCTGAAAGCAAGCGATTGATAGGGGCTGTGGTGAAGGATCTGAGCGCATGGGCTATGACGACACTGGAGCGGGGAGTGGTGGAAGAAGGATTGACTGTGTTTTGGGATGGAGAAGGCTGGTCGGACGGGACAGGAAAGGGAAGGCGAAGAAAATCGGACGGACGAGCGAAAAGGAAGATAAACTCAACAAATTTGACGTGGTAAGATACAAACACCCAGGACTGAATAAGATCATGAAACATATATGCACTTTGAGTTGGAGAATACCCAAGGAAAATATAAGGATTAGATTTTGGCTCAAGTTTGTGAGAATTGTAAGGAGACAACCAAGGGTGCAAAGGCAACGAAAGACACAGAGTTTTTTCATAGTGCGAAGAGATATTAAAAAGACATTTGAATGGGGAAGACAAGTGAAGAGTGTATGTTGGCATGTGATTAATCAAATAAACGAGCCTAGTGAATGCATAAGACCAATAAGACATTGGAAGAGAAGCATGCAGAAGGAGAGAAAGACCTTTTTGACGATGTGTTGATGACGTCTTTCAGAAATACCATTATGCTCAGTGTGTTAGGACGAGTGATGAAGTGTGAGATGTCGTGAGTTGCAAGAAAGGAGACCAAGGCAATATAAGCTCCACCATTGTCAAAGTTAATAGTAGTGATTCGGGTTTGAAATTTTTTTTCAATAAAGGATTTAAATTGGATAAAGGTATCACGAACTTGGGATTTTTTTAGAGGATAAAGCCAAGACTATCTCATATAATGATCGACAAAAAGTACATAATATTTAAGTCCATCGAGGGAGAAAACGAGAGATATATTATAACACGTAGTGTAGATTAGTTTTAGGCTACTATTTAGATCATCTCTGCGTAGTTTGTATAGCACAAGTTACAAAATCGGCACGAATTAGTCCCTTATCCGTTCTTTTTGTTGATTTTTAAGTTTTAAGGTGACAATGCCAAACCGAGCTTAATGGTATTAACATTTGGAGTCAACTATGCATACATAGAGCTAGAAACCACTTGGAGCAAGCTAAAGAATCGCATGGAATACTCGAGCATCAAGTGAAAGGAGCAAAAACACGAAGTTAATCCAGTCCGCTCGTGCTCGTAGAATGCCCTACTCGGGTTGTACCAATCATAAGTTTTAGCCTAGCTCGGGGTGCCTTTTACCCCATATATGCTGCGTGAGAAGCCAAGAGGCCGAGGAGTCCTACACTTGAGCCTATGCGTGTTACACCCACAGAATATTCTACTCGCCTTGGAGAGCTTCTAAACATGCACGGGTTACCTCTAAGAAAAGGAGCCCGAGCGAGTCCTCCTCTTGAGCTGTGCGGGTCGTATGTCATAACAGAATCCCTAGAAACATTCAAACAAAGGAAAAGACTGAAAAAATTGTGCCTCAATTAATAGAGAAACGACATATAACCCTAGGGGGACGAAAAACACATAGAGGAGGCTCAAGAGAAGGTGGAGAACAAAGGAGACAACATCGGAACATCGTTGACGAGATAAGGAAGTCTGAGGCATCGTATTCCTTACTATTTATCATGTCTAGTGTTGTTCTCTCTTGTTTTGTATCAGAAACTATGAGTGAGTATGTCTATAGCTAAGGGTTAGGGACACCAGTTTTGTAAGGGATGCTTGTGATTATGCATTAATACTTAGATCTTTCAAGGTTTTCTGTATTTCGGTTCTATAATTAATGTAATTAATGTTCTATACTTGTGTTGTCCGTATAGTAATTTAATATTTCATGTTTAATTGGGAGGTTATATTATGAATCCGGAAATATTGATTGTTGATTGAGTTCAACTGAGGAGAATCTGACTAATCGGTTAATCGATTTAGGAATTAGGATTGCATGCTTAATGCTACCGTAATTACGTGTTAATCACTGCTGGGAGGTAGGATTGCATGTTATTGTGGTTAGGAAGTTTTAGTTGTCAAGAGAATCATTCTCTACTTATGAGCATGAATTTCCCGTTATCAAGATAATTTGATTTGTTTATGATCTTTTGTCGGTTGCATCCTTGAAATTTCGGTAACCCGAATCCCATAGTGTTCTTAACTAACAAGTCTTTATTGTGTCCTTATTGCTTTCATAATTTGTGTAGCATTCTCAGACTTTACCATATATCATCATCACGTTCATATGTCTTAGTTTAGTTAGATTCATAGTTTAGGTTGCATTAGTCCCTAGAGTTCGACCCTGGGATTACATCGATTCGTATTCTTGTGGTAAGTGAGTATTAGGCTTTTGATTTGCTTGATAATTCGCATATCAATGTCCAAACATCCGAAAATAGTATTTCGAGGGGGCACGTTATAGTGAGAGTAGAGGAGGAAAATGGTAATTTCTGGTTTTTGTTAATATAACAAGCATTACGAAACAACGAGGAAGAATCCCGTGAAAATGGTTAAGCATGTGTAGACAAGATCTTATGTAGAATTAAAGATGATGGATGACCTAAGCGAGAATTCCATTAGGACAGAATAGTCTTGACACAAGGGAAATCTTGAAAGGATAACTTGGAGAAGGATTTGGTTGGCCACACATAAACTCCATCTTTAGAACTTCCTTTCAGAAGAGGTGTCTTCGTGCGGAGATCCTTAACCTTAAAATCATCCAGGAAAAATTCAACAGAGACATCATTAGTCTTGCAAAGTTGATGGACAAAGATGAGATTCTTGCAAATATTTGGTACGCAAAGCATATTCTGAAGAGATAGTGAGTGAGTAGGAAGAGATAGAGAAACTGAACCCATGTGTGCGATGGGTAATCCGGTGTCATCACCATCAACTACATAGTCACTTCCTTGGTATGGATTGTGAAGAGCCAAATTCGAGAGATCTGATGTTATATGGAGAAACCATATAACATCATATGGAGAAACGAACTTGATTCATATGGAGAAACCATAGCGGGATGAGCTTGAGATCTTGATTCCCAGGGACATGGACCGTCATGCTACGAGTGTTGCAAGGAGTTGTCATAGAGGGCGAATGAAGAGATCGTTCGAAACTGGGGACATTGTTGTGCATTGTGACCATTAATATCGCAGGCGTGGCAGCTTTTCCATATGTATTGGCAAGTGTTTTTCAAGCTTCAAGAGGAGATGGAGCCCGAGGAATCAAGGGCTGGAGAGAGATCAAAATTGCACCAAAAAGAGTTGAGAATAAGAGGCGATCTTGTTGCCTCTATGGTAGGAAATCATGGTTGTCAATTAGGGCACCGTTACGTGAGATCTTGACAGGAGGAACATTGGAGTTTTCCTCAATGAAACATTGGAGATTGTGTCTTTCAAAGAGAGCACCAACCTGAACGGCCAAATGAGATAATTAAAGAGATTAAGTTTGGTGATATTGGTCATGTTGATAGAGAGAAGTGTTTTCTGTGATTGTTGAGCATCAAATGTTGTTGTCCTATCGAGGAGCGAGCGAAGGAGGCACTATCATTGGTAACCATTGGAGACCAAGAAAGTTCGAAGAGGGGACGATGACGGACGAATGAAGAGTGTGATACCACGTGATGCAAGAGGAAAGAAACAAGACTTTTTTTCATTAGAGTTTTAGACTTCTAATACCATTTAATAATAATGAATTGATTGATATTCTAATGATAGATTACATAGATATATATACAAGAAGAGAAACTTAACAAAAATACACGAGGAGGTATATATATGATATACGAGAAGATATGTACGTGGTAAACGAAGACCAAATTTTAGAATATAAATGTTAAAAGGAGATTTAATATTGAATTATTCAAGTTACGCTTTATAAGATTCTAATATTTAATTCAGAATCAATTAATTCAAGCGTTTAAAATTAATAAAATGATATCTGTTTATTATTCCATTTTTATAGTCGCATGTTAGATTGGTTCTAATAAATATAAATTAAATATCATTGGCATATATGTATAAATTGTATTTGTAACATAGACCGGAAAACAATAACATTTGTCGTTACCTTGTAGATTATATATATATATATATATATATAAAAGCGCCAAATTTATTTTTTGAAATTTATTTTGCTTAAGCTTTAAGCAATAAATAATCATATTTTTCTTGTTCTTTTCAACATTGTTGTGAATTCTATTAGTTGAAGGTTCTTTTCACGTTAATCTTGATACGTTATTATTATGACTATTATTTTGGTAATGGATCCCCATAGATTATACCTAGATTATTAAATTTGAATAAATTTGAATAATTTTTTAATTTTAAATTTGAATAGTAATTTTAAAAAAAATATATATTATTATGTAAATAATATATAATTAGTATATTGTTATTAAATCATAAAGAAATAAAATTGTGAAAAAATAAATCCTATATTTTTAGTTAGTTTAAGATAATTTCAAAAATTATCATGAGATTTTCTCATCATCAACATTATTATTATTATTATTATTATTATTATTATTATTATTATTATTATTATTATTATTATTATTATTATTATTATTATTATTATTATTATTATTATTATTATTATTATTATTATTATTATTATTATTATTATTATAAAATCTCATAATAATTAGTAAATTTATTTCCAAAAATTATATTAATATTTTTTATATTTACTCATTAACTTATCTATTAATTCACAATAATATAAAATTTAATACGTTACTTTCATATGATATAATATATGAAATAATATATTACTTTTAAAATAATATATAAATTTCTCAAATTATTTTAAAATTAATAAATTTAATGATATTTTGTATTCAATTGAAATTAATTTTAACAAATTTTATTTTAGAAAATATATGATATTGTATTACTATTAAATAATTAAAAATATTAAATTTATAAAAAAAATAATTATCATTATTTTGTTGTTAATCATCATCAAAATTTAATTATTTTTTATTCCGAAGGGAATGTCGTAAGTTAATGATGTGTCCTATACCCTACATGGAAGGCATTAACTGTTTAAGTCTTAATATACATTGTTCACATGTTCTGTCTTTGACCAAATCGGAATCTCTTTCACCTGTCTTTGACGAGTCAAATAAACCTATGTACCGTGATGGACGGCCCAGATCTTCCTTTTAGGTCCCATCTTGACCACTTACCTGCGACTTTGCTTTTTTCTTTCTAAATTAAACTTTAAGCTAATTAAATTATCATTATATTTCGCTCGAGAATTCAATTTAATAATAAAATCAGTATAATGTAGTCCGGCAGAAAACATGGGCGCGTGTCTTCTTTCAGATTCAACTACGTGGGCAGTCGTTCTGTATTCAACAAAATTATTATTTTTTATAATCGAAAAACTCCATTCTCACTACATAATAACTTAATAAATTATAGTAATTGTGGGTTCATTCAGATAGATTTTTGAATGATTTATTGGTTATTTTAAAAATAAATAGTAAATGATAATCATAACATAATAAAATGGACAATATTCTTACAAATTTATCCAAAACTAATATGTTTATTATTAATACTAGAAAGGACCCGTTGTAGAGTTGAAATTCATGTCATAAATAGATCATTCTATTATATTAAATTTTCAATGTCAACTAAATAAATTTTAAATAATGCGAAATATCAAGAAAAATTAATACTAGAAAGGACCCGTTGTAGAGTTAAAATTCATGTCATAAATAGATCATTCTATTATATTAAGTTTTCAATGTCAACTAAATAAATTTTAGATAATGCGAAATTAAAATCAAGAAAATAAATCTAATCGAGGAAGAATAAATATGTCGCCTGAACCCTAGCTGACCCGCCGTCGATCTGTCGCGTCATCATCAACACATGACCATATCTACGTCTTCGACCCGCCGAAAGAAAACCATAATCATTGGCAGTGAGAATTCTGATAATGAACCACCACTTATTGTGGTTTAAGAGAAATCAAGGGTGGATTGTGGATTCTAAGATTTAATCGAATAAATAAATATTGTTGAAGCGTAACGCTGCACGAACAACATTTGCATATATATATATATATATATATGAAAAGAATATTTAAGTATAAAATTATCAAAATTTTGAATTAAGTATTTGAAAAGAATTTACTGATTTAGGATAATATTATTTAATGAAATTGATATATGATACAAAAGTTATTCTAATGTATTTAAAATAAAAACATATATATATATATATAAAGAGTAGATATTTTGAGAATTTATAAATATTCTATCACAATAGAAATCGATATAATATTTGTTGATTTTTTTCTCTTTATACAACATGTTTTATTTTTATATATGAATCAATTTAAATTAATGAAAATGGAATTGGTGATTGGACTATTATGTCAATGTTGACGTGACTTCACCAAATTTTGAACAAAAACTCAAATTTTAATATATAAGATTTAATTTAATTTATTTTTTTAAAACATGACGTTTCATTTATAATAATTATTTTTAGAGTTACTTCAATAAATGTTTCGTCTTTTCTTCATTATGTATATATTTGATGATAATAAAATTAAAATTATAAAAATATAGAAGAATGATATGGAAGGTGAAAGGTTTTTTGTGTATTCATTGGAATAATTTATAATAAAACAACTGAATTTAAAAATAAATAGTTGAAAGAAGATAAATATATATATACATACATAAAACAAATATGTATATATTTTAAAATCTATATATAAATAAAGAGTTTTTTATGGAAAAAAATATATATCATAATTTTTATATATATCAAATGAATAATTTTTAAAATTTTAAATAAAATAGAGAAGAAATAACTTTTATTATTCCATTTTTTTATATTTAATAATCCTTACCTAGGTGGCTTCACCACAAGCCTCCTTTTGCAAGAACTTTTATATATATGATTTCATGGAAGCGAAAAGCTATTTCATCATATTGGATGAACCTTTTATTGTCATTACAAATTGTACTATGATTTTATTACAAAAGTAAAGAAATACTATTATTATTCTTCTTGTATATTATTATTATATGATATAAAATATGATTAGGTTACCTAAAATAAATGATACGTGAGTCACACCGGCGGAAGTCGCTTGTTGGTACACGAAGGACCCACTTGTGTTTTTGTGTAAATTAATGTATATCGTGTAACAAGTAGAAAGATGGTACACCGAATATAGGTGACAAAAAGGGGTAGAAGGATGGTACACAATGAGAAATGGTTGTCATTTTAAAAAAATAAATGGAAAAATAAATTTTTTGGAAATCATATAATATAAAGAATAAATAAATAGATCGAAACGTATATCGAAAAAAAAGACGTAAAATACGATTAGTCTTTACAGGATACCCGAAAACAAGTATAGATATATAGATAAACATGTGGTTGATAGTGGAGAAATGCAGAGACGTGAATGTTTGTCACATTGATATATAATCGATAACATAAAAGAAATGTGAATAAAAGAGAAAAAAAAATATAAACGAAAGATATAAAAAAACTAGCTCATATCAATTACAACCAACTCTGAATCGATTATTCTCTTAAGTTATTATTCTTTCAAATCTCTCAAACATTAATACGTATCAAATCTACATAGTATCGGAGAGTGTAAGATCTTTTGTTCTACACTCGATCAAATTTCATAATAATCTCTTCCTAATTTCATTCTTTATCGTGGTTTTTTTCACGAACTAGTTATCTTTGATCAACATGGAAGAACATATTCAAATGATGTCTCTCATTTTGTTTGACATCACAAATAACCTAGTTTGGTCTATTCTCGTGAAGGTTTGTCTTAAATGCTTCGGATCATGGTTTGGTCACATAAAAACAACCATGAAGTGTAGTACAATTCCAACAACAAAAGAAAACAATGGCTCGATTATAAAAATGTGTTCAATTTTCTTCAATGATCGATGGAAGATTCAATCTGAAAGAAGTTCAACAATGTTTCTACAACCATAGGGCTATGAGATACTCTCTAGAAAGAGTTCGAATAAACTTCAAGGGTTTGTAGAAAATTAGAAATAAAATGGTGCTTAACAAGTTCGAGAAGAATAGCTTGAAATCATGTTGTGACAATGGAAAAAAAAAGCTCTTCTATAAGAATTAGGGATTCTACAACTAAGCACAAACGATCCTTGTGAAATTGCAAAGAGGCGTATGCTATATAAGGCTTTTAATGTTCTCAATTTGCTTGATACTTCATTTTACAAAGTAATTCAAAGTTTTCTCAAACAAAGGAATATTCCTATCGAATAAAAAGTGAATATGATGATTCATCATGAAGATCTTCTTCAATCATATAGTGAGTCTTTAGAAGATAATTTTTAATTTTTTTTATATGAACAAGATACCACAAGATTTTTCAAATTTTGTAAGTGTAGACGAGATCCATATTGAAATTTGAGGCCCTCAGTTACTTCTACCAATTCATAAAATTGGTGATGAAAATAACATTTGGGAATCTTATTCTCAAAATTAGGATTATTACAATATATTTTAACGAAGTTTTGGATCTGTACGACTAAATTGATAATCCTAATGTGATCATTTGGATTCATCCAAATGAGAATAATGGTTATGAACAAACACAATATCCAACAAATCGAGAAATTGAGGTTAGAGGTAGTACGTAAGAAAATGGTGAATACAAAGTCGATAAAGTGGTGAAAGTTGACTCAACTAAAAAAGGAGGCAAAAACAATGAATGGTATTCTCTTCGAAGAACTTTCAGAAATGTGTATTTTATATCTATCCCTAATCAAGGCTTCGATCTTTCCTTAGATGAAAAAGAACAATCGAGTTTTCTCTAATCTATCTCATTTTATTCATGTTTATTCTTATTATTTTGAATTTTATTTTATTGATCATAATCTTCATCTAAAGTTCTTCATTCGGAGAAAGGTGAATGAAAATATATCTATTGCTTATAAAGAGTTTCAAATTAAGTTAGGGTTGAGGAAAATTCCTAAAGAAGGAAAGGCACTTAAACAATATGGTTAGTTTTGTCTTTTAAAGGAATAGGAGCATCATCGATCACCGAAAATCCAATTAAAATAGCTGAAAGACAAGAACAAGATGAGGTATTCATGGTCCTTACCCCTCTAACCAATATTTTGAAAATTTTATCACATTTTTCTTGCAAAGAGAAAGTTACCATCTATGTATGACCTTTACATGAAGTTTATCTAAAAATATGCATCTCAAAATAACATTTTTGTTTACGAAAAATGTGATGAAACTCATTCTGCATATGGTGGAGATGAAGACGTGTATGGTATTGATCATGCCAATTGTTCTTGATTCATCTAAAAAAAGAATGGGAAAAGAATATGATATAACAATAGTATCAAACATCGAACAATATAAAAATTATTATGGTCCATTCTACAATGAATTTGACATAAACTAAGCTACGAAGAAACAACGTAATAACGATTTTACTATAGATATTATATTTGTCAATGATCAAACAAAAGTTGACAAAGGGATAGTTCAATCAAAACTACCAACGATTGTAAATCTAAAGATGTATCATGCAGAGAAACAGGAATTCGACGCAAAGAAAACACTTTCTTCTTTGAAATGGATCGACTAAACAATCAACATCTCTCATGTTTAACTGATTTATAAATCAATCACAATATTATCAGTGGAGAATCATAACGAAGTTTGTTGTTCCCTATTTCATTCTATGAGGAATATTTCTCATTTACCTAATGATTATGTTGTATTTTAAATAAATAAATGAGTAGGTTATGCGAAAAGAGAGTAAATCCCAACATAATATTAAGAAGTCAAAGTTATTTTGTCGAATTTTAATTGTGAAAAGCGAAAGGGACTAGGGAATTATCTCAACTCAGTACAAACTCACAGAAAGATATTCAAAATGCGAAAATGATAATTATGTTTACAAGGTATCAAACAAAAGTTCTTCATTTGATCATATAATTTTGTTTGGATATGTTTGTTTTTATTTTGTTTAAGAAAATGAAAACACTGAGTATAACACTACTGGACAATAAAATCAGTCCCTCATTCGTCTGAAAACAAAACAATTTTCAAATATATTCGGAACGAATTTTATCTGTTTGTAATTGGTCTTTGATCATTGTTATCACTCTCGAATCCATCTGAAATTAGATAAAAAAAATTGTTAATAATTTAAAACGAAAATAATCTATCCAGAATGAATGATGTAGTTTTTATAAATATACATGTGTCCATAACTGTAATTTCTCTAATCATGTTGTAATCCCTTCAATTATGCCTTCAATTGCTATCCCTCTAATCATGTTTTAATCCCTTCAATTATGCATTCAATTGCTAGGTTAAAACCTATGCACACATGTATATATATGAATGTAATATCATTCTAATAATACAAAAAAGCTTTACCTTGGCATATGGTATCAGAGCCCATAGTCAAGCGAAAACCCTCCTTCATTCTTCAGCACCGATAACCTTTGTTTCATTTTTTTTTCAGCGCCGATAACCTCTGTTTCAGCGTCGGTCCTCAGCCTTTCACCGAAAAATCCTAGGCGAACTTCTTTGCCGCTCAAACAAATTCCCATCACCAGAAATTAGCCCGATAACCTCTTCCCTGAACCCATCCTCGGCGAATTCCTTCGCTGCTCAAAGAAATTCCCATCATCAGAAATTACTTCCTTTTCATCAGCAAACATGTCCTCTACAGCCGATCCAACCTCATCCAACAATGCAGCAACCGCCGTCTTCAACCTTGCTGAACCCCAAAGGGTACTCATTACAATTAACATGTCCAATGTGACAAAGTTAACCTCCCAAAACTACCTAACCTAGAGTATTCAAGTCAGTGCATTGCTGGAAGGCCATGGCCTTCTATGATTCATCGAAGACAATTTTTCGTTCCTTCCACCACCGTTCTTGTCAACGGTTTAATTCAGGCGAATCCGGCATTCTTCCCCTTCAAACAACAAGACAAATTTTTGTTCAGTGCTCTCCTAGGCGCAATTTCAGCCCCTCTGCAATCTATGATTGCTTGCGCCCTTTCAACCAGGGATGCATGGAAGATCCTCACCAATACTTACGGGAAAGCATTTTGTGGCCATCTCAAACAGATCCGAGAACAACTTAAAAGATCCGTCAAAGGTACGCAATCACTTGATGAATATATACATTCCATGAAATCAAAGGCGGAGGAACTTGCTCTCCTTGGGAAACCTCTTGATCATGAGGATATTCTCGATTACATACTCGACGGAATTCCTGAATATTTCAAACCAATTATTGATGTTGCTAATGCTCATGAAACACCGATTTTGTTGGATGAATTGCACGAGAAATTGTTGAATCATGAAGCCAAATTGGTTGTAAATCGGACTTCTGAAACCACACTCCCTGCCACGGCTTTCAACGCAAATACCCGTTACCGTCCGCCTCCTCGTCGTGGTCCGCAACACTCCTGGAACCGCAACGAAAGTCACTAGTCTCCTCATTGGAATCGCACTGGCATATCACAGTCACAGCCTTACTGCGGTCACTGCCAAGCTTGTGGCGTTCAAGGGCATAGCGTCAAACTCTATCCCCAATACTGCTTATCTCTAGTCCTCGTTCTGCCCCAGCCGCTCCACAATGGTCACCACAAGCTCATCACTCTGTTGTAACTCCGTATGATTCTGCACCGTGGCTATTAGATAGTGGAGCTAGTCATCACATTACTTCAGATCTTCAGAATCTTTCCATTCATGACACCTATCATGGAGGTGAAGAGGTCATGGTTGGCAATGGAGCAGGACTCCCTATCACACACACGGATTCTTCTTCGCTCTCACTCTCTACTCGATCTCTAAAATTTGATCATGTTTTATGTGTACCAGCCATGAGAAAGAATCTATTATCTATCCAGCAGCTTTGCAAATCTAACGAAGTCTCGATTGAATTCTTTTCTGATGCTTTTCAGGTGAAAGATCTCAGCACGGGGGCAAAACTAATGACCGGAGGAACTAAAAGTGGCGTTTATGAGTGGCCGACGACTCCCAAACCTGATTCCTCTATATCACCTTACATTCATGCCTTCTCATCAATTAAGCCCACTTTGTCCACCGAGTGGCATTCTCGTCTAGGTCATCCCTCGTTACTGGTTCTCAAACAAATGGTGTCTCACTTTTTTTTACCATTGTTTCAGGTGTCTAAACATTTGTTATGCAATGCCTATTCCAGCAATAAAATTCATAAACTATCTTTTTCTACTTCTCGGTTATTTCTTTTCAACCTCTTGATATTATTTATACCGATGTTTGGACCTCACCTACACTATCTATTGACAACTACAAATACTATATCATCTTTGCTGACCACTTTACACGTTACACTTGGCTCTTTTCCTTGAAACACAAATCCAATGTTCTACCCACCTTCAAGTGTTTCAAGGAACTCGTTGAACGCAAGTTTAATCAGAAAATTATACGCGGGCAAAATGAGCGGGAATTTTGATTTCTAACGGGCATCCGTTGCAAAATGGCTGGAAAGAGCAACGGACGTCCGTTGCAAAGTGGCGGGAAAGGGCAACGGACGTCCATTAACATTTGGCGGGAAAATAGAGTCCAACGGATGCCCGTTAGAAGGTCCAACGGGCATCCGTTGGAACGCTTGAAAAAAAATAAAAAATTAAAATTTTTAAAATTAAAAATATTTTTTAAAATAAAAAATTTTTAATTAAAATATTAAATTGTTCACAAAAAACTAAAACTAAAACTACGTTAATCTGTTCTATTACATTTCGTTTAAATCGGCTGGGTCGATATCGTCTCTATGATCGCCATCACCTCGAGATGGCGTTGCATATGAATCGGGACCCGGTTCTTGCTGCGATGTTGATCCCCTCCCTTTCCCAATCAACTCGATGATGCTCTCCAAGTGCTGAACT
>CM071872.1:3551498-3584476 GCA_036759665.1 Gynandropsis gynandra | reverse complement strand
AATAAAAAATTTTTAATTAAAATATTAAATTGTTCACAAAAAACTAAAACTAAAACTACGTTAATCTGTTCTATTACATTTCGTTTAAATCGGCTGGGTCGATATCGTCTCTATGATCGCCATCACCTCGAGATGGCGTTGCATATGAATCGGGACCTGGTTCTAGCTGCGACGTTGATCCCCTCCCTTGCCCCATCAACTCGATGACGCTCTCCAACTGCTGAACGTTGGCTTCGAGCTCCTGGATCCGCCGTTGTTGCGAAAAACTCTCTTGCACTACAGGAGGTACCATCGTGGCGTCCTCGACGATATCCTTTTGAAGCACCCCGAGACTGTATAGACGTCCCTTATACGGTCTCACCGACTACAAGAAAAACAAAAGTAACGTTAGATTTCACAAATTATTTTATTAATAATCGAGAAATAAAATAATAAACTTTTACCTCTAAATAAATTTTGTCCTTTTGTAAAGGACTGAGTTCGTCGGGGCTTGAACCGCAAGCTTGAGATTGTTGTGTGATCTTCTCGGTCACAACCCTCACGGTTCGCTCTGCTCGAGGATCGACGAGTTCGGGTTCGTCGGCCTCTTCCCCCGACAACCGGCTTCTTCTTGGCATGGGTTTCTAATACCAGCTCAAGAAGATTCGGTTCTCTTCTTATTCATTGTATCTATAATATAAAATAAATGTAGTTAGATAAATATTTAAATAAACAAAAAATTTAAATAAAGAAAATTTTACCAATTCTTTTCTTCGTTTCGGGAAGGATTTTGATCCCGAGGTATAGCGATGCGGACCATCTCCGGGAACCTTTCACCTTAGCGACATTTTTTGGCCTTCTCGCTCTTGGCCTTGAAATCAGGGGGCTCCCAATGCTGAATCATTTTGCTGAAGACCGCTTCTGTTGCCCATCTCGGTTTGCTATTGTTGGCGTAGTAGTTGCGTTTCGCACCGTTCATCATTAGGCGCATCCGAACCTGCATGTCGCGCATCCATGCTGTGTAGATGTGCAACGTATTATTACTTCCAAGTCATCACCTTTTAAATTCCTCGAACATATATCTTTAAAAAATATGTTGATTCCGCATAACACATCGTGAACATTCCGTGGTAAGAGTTCAGCAAATGCAATTGGAATGAGCCGCTGCATGAAAACGTGACAGTCGTGACTTTTCAATCCGATCAGTCTCGAACCAACAATATCTACACACCGAGCAATGTTCAATGCATATCCATCGGGAAATTTAACGTCCTCTTTTAACCATTTTAATAATGTCGTTTTCGCCGGACCAGACAATCTGAATACCGGGACAGGTGACCTTCCATCTCGTAATTCCAACTCAGGTCGTTGGCATATTGACTTCAAACCTTTACTTGATTGTATATTATCCTTGGTTTTACCCGTCACATTCAAAACATTCAAAACATTACCTAGACTAACAGGCATCCGTTGGTATATTCTAACGGATGTCCGTTAGAACATTTCCAACGGCCCTCCGTTAGAAAATAGTAACGGACGCCCGTTGAAAAGTTTATTACGGCCGTCCGTTACAACTTACCGATGGATGCCCGTTGGAATATTTCTAACCGGCATCCGTTACACATTACCAACGGATAGCCATTGGAAATGGGGAAAACTTTGAAAATTTTTTTAAGTGCCGGGGGCTAATTCGTGTATCAACAGGCATCCGTTACCGGTTTGCAATGGATGCCCGTTGATATTAGATAATTCTATGTTTTAATACATCGTTTATGTAACCTATTCGATTGTATTAACATTTCGATTGTTCGATTACACATTATGAACGTTACAATTCATTTACATCACATCGTCTACATTTATTACGCATAATAGACATTATTGTATTTAAATTTCTTCTTCAATAGATTCATCGATGGGTGAGTCTTCCTTTGCTTGTTCATTGAATTCATCGACGTTTTCATCTTCAGCATCTTCCGGTTCAACGTCTTCATAATCGCGTATGAGTTCTCTGTCTATGTCATTTCTCGCAAGAATCTCCTCGCGATCTGTATCAATTAAGCGGAAATCGGCTGCGGATGATCGGGTTGCAATGCATCTTCTTTATCATCAGAGCTTATGATCCCTCGTGGCTTTATCTTTACTACGACACACCATTCCTCTCTTCGATGTTTCAATGTTGTTGGATATTGCACGTAACATACTTGATCTATTGTGATGAACGGATCATACTTACCATACTGTCGTGCCGGGTTGACGTCAATTCCTCCCCAACAGTTTTTTCGTATTCCACGTCCTACGGTTAGGTCAAACCACTGACATTTAAAAAGCATCACCTTCAAACCAACGAGACCGGGATATTCCAATTGTATGATTTGGTGCAAAATGACGTAGAAGTTATCACCCTCTATATCACTATTAACCCAAATGCCATAGTTGTATATGCTTCTATGTTTTCCGTGTTCGTACGTGTAGAACGTGTAGCCGCGAGTAAACAAGATTGGCCAACACATGACATTTCGTGCGGGACCATTAGCCAAATCTTTTATCCACGTAGGAATTCTTTCATCAGAAAATTTCACCTGTACGTATAAAAAACAATTAATAGTCTTATATGCAATTAATTTACATAGATGTGTACACGAGTGCTTACGTAGTCTCTAAACCACGATCCATAATGTTGAACTTTCATGTCTGTGAGTTCATTTGCATTTAGATGAGGATATATACCAAGCACTTCTTCGTCAAATATCCTCAATAATGAAAATACGTTACATTTTAATATATATATATATATAAAGATTGAAATTATAATATGTACCATGTACGTACCTTTCGAACGGTAATAACTCTTGACAATTAAGTAGTATATATGTGTGGACATGATTATACTCCTCTGGTGTTAACCAATATTCATCGGTTTTACCTCTTGTACGTCCAATCGGTGTAAACATTTCAGGAATTGTACCAAACTGCGGATTATATTAATACAAATAGTTTGTGTGATCATCCGCTGCACGATGTTCTTTCGTTTGAATATGCGAGTCGAAATAAAATGTGTTGAAATATGTGATTTCTTCCAACAAGTATTGTTTGACAATAGATCCTTCGACCGCTGCTTTGTTTTTTGTTTTTTTCTTTAAATGAAAGAAAAACCTTTCGAAAGGATACATCCATCTCAATTGAATTGGTCCACCGAGTATTGCCTCATCTGGTAAATGTATTGGAAAATGCTCCATGACATCGAAGAATGAAGGTGGAAACACTTTTTCCAATGCACATAATACTTCAGAGATATTGTTTTTCATTACTTCCAAGTCATCACCTTTTAAATTCCTCGAACATATATCTCTAAAAAATATGTTGATTCCGCATAACACATCGTGAACATTTCGTGGTAAGAGCTCAGCAAATGCAATTGGAATGAGCCGCTGCATGAAAACGTGACAATCGTGACTTTTCAATCCGATCAGCCTCGAACCAACAATATCCACACACCGAGCAATGTTCGATGCATATCCATCGGGAAAGTTAACGTCCTCTTTTAACCATTTTAATAATGCCGTTTTCGTCGGACCAGACAATCTGAATACCGGGACAGGTGACCTTCCATCTCATAATTCCAACTCAGATCGTCCCTAATCTTTTAACACATTCTTTGTTTCATAGTATGTATTAGGAGCTTGATTATTTTCCGGTAAATATTCTCGCATTGTTTTGAAAAATGAATCCATGCAATTTTCAGCCACATTGTAGTCTATTACAATACTCATCAATCTTGAAGATAAAGATAAACGAGACTGACCTTCACGACAACCTTCGTATATAGGCTGTTTCGCTGAATCCAATAGGTTGAAGAATCGACGTGCATCGATGGTTCATAAATAAATTCTTCATTTCGCTGTACTTGTACATCGTGCACAATATCTCTAACACCGCAATTTTCACCGTAAAAAACCCAAATTTCGTAATATTCAACGAAACCCACCTTATAAAGATGTTTGCAAATAATTTCTTGACTTCGATACTTCATGTTTTTTCATCTTTTGCATGGACATAACATTCTCCCGCGTTCTTGACACAAAGACTGCATCGATACAAAACTCATGAATTTCTCCAATCCGTGTAAGACTTCTTGCGTTATCTCTTCGATTACAGGATCTTTTCTTCTATACATCCACTCTCTTGATCTATATATATTTAGATTCGAAGACGATGAAATTTTTTGAAAATATTTTTGTTATTGATAGTTTGATGCACTCTATGGTATGATCTAAATAGTGACATTTCCAACGGTCATCCGTTGGAAGTTGCAACGGATGACCGTTGAAGAAGGTTCACGTGAATTAATTTTAACCGGCGGCCTCGAAATTAACAATTCCAACAGGCATCCATTGCAAATTGTAACGGTCATCCGTTGCTAATTCCAACGGATGCCCGTTGAAATCTTAACCAAGGGGTTAATGCCTAATGCAAGTGCTTACAAATAGATGTTATGAATTACGATTTTATAATTATAATTCATTTAATTTCGATGTCTAGTAGTGAACCAAAACCGAAATAAGCATCTTTAAATCTATTATCGAACCAAAAACACCCCTTTTAAACTGAATCACCGTCTGGATTCCAATTCCCGGTTCCGGCGGTGAAACAATTTCAGAAAGGTGTTTTAGGTTCGACATTAGACATTGAAATATTTTTCGAACCTATGATTTGAAGTAACTCTAGGTTTACACTCGTCATCTTTACGTCTATTATCGAACCAAAACACCCCTCTTAAACTGAATCACTGTCTGGATTCCTTTTCCCCGTTCCGGCGGTGAAACAGTTTCAGAAGGGTGTTTTAGGTTCGACATTAGACATTGAGATGTTTGTTATTGATAATTTGAGGTAACTCTAGGTTTACATTCGACATCTTTACGTCTATTATCGAACCAAAAGACCCCCCTCTTAAACTGAATCACCGTCTGGATTCCTTTTCCCGGTTCCGACGATGAAACAGTTTCAGAAAGGGGTTTTAGGGTCGACATTAGACATTAAGATATTTGAGGTAACTCTAACTTTACAATTGGCATCTTTATCTCTATTATCAAATTCAAAACAACCTTTATAAACTGTAACAGCATCGAGAATCCTTTTCCCGATCCCGGCGGTGAAACAGTTCATAAAAGTTATTTTGGATTCAATAATAGATATTAAGATGGTTGTAATTGATGATTTGGGGTAACCCTAGGTTCCGATATATATAGCAAATATACCAACGGATGCCCGTTGGAAATAGCAACGGATGCCCGTTGCTCCTGCGCGGTAATTTAATTCGATAGTTGAACCTCGAAATTCACAATATCAACGGGCATCCGTTAGACAATGCAACGGACGCCCGTTGGAATCATTTTCCCCGGTTTCTACGGACCTTCCAACAGACAAGGCCAACGGAAGTAATCCGTTACACTCCGTTAAAAATCGCGACGGATTGCAACGGATATTGCAACGGATAATATCCATTACAATTCTGTTGGAATGTGCAACAGATTTTTGTCCATTGAAAATTTCACCAAATCCGTTAAAATCCGTTGGTAAGTGATTCCAACGGACGGATCCGTTGCCCCGTCCGTTGGAAACTGCACGTTCTTTTGTAGTGGTTGTATCTTTACTTCATGAGCTTGGCATTTCATATCCAGAGCCGCCTGTGATCTTTTGTGACAATGTTGGTGCCACCTACCTTAGCGCAAATCACGTCTTTCATTCTAGAATGAAACATTTGGCATTGGACTATCACTTCATCCGACATCAAGTTCAGGAAGGTACCCTTCGTGTCTCTCACATGCGCTAGGCGGATCAGCTCGCCGATCTACTCACCAAACCACTTCCGACATCCGTCTTCGCTCATTTTTGTTCCAAGATTGGAGTCACCGAGAGTGCTCCATCTTGTGGGCATATAAATATACATATGTCCATAACTATAATTTCTCTAATCATGTTGTAATCCCTTCAATTATGCCTTCAATTGTTATCCATCTAATCATGTTGTAATCCTTTCAATTATGCCTTCAATTGTTAGGTTAAAATCTATGCACACATGTATATATATGAATGTAATATCATTCTAATAATACAGAAAACTTTACCTTGGCATAGTTTTTTGTCTCGAATCCGTCCAAAATTTTTTCAAAAACAATACCAATATTAAGAAATTTAATAAAAATCTTTTAAAAAAACCTCATCTCCTCATTATTCTCTCTTATTATTCTATTTCATCATCCTCCATCTTATCCTCCTTACCTCAAACTCGTTTTCCTCCTTCTTCTTCTTCTTCTAAATTTCAACAAAATTCGTTTGAAATTTAGGTTCGAATCTAAATTTGTCCAAAATTTTGTGACTAAATTTAAAATTTCTAGTAATATTAACTTCAAAGTACCTCGTGTAAACTCATTCTACATAGAGAACTCTCATGGAGAACTCTCATCATTACAAAGGATTATGAATATGCAAAAAAAATGCCAAGAAAATTCGTCCAAAAAATAAAAGAGCAGCCGAGTGAAAATGAGAATGGTCTTTACAATAATCTTAAACACCATGGACTTGAAGGTAAGCTTATTAATGAATCAAGTGTGCATTTTATTGCAATCTTTGTTATTTTTCAGAGATGATAAAATATTGTCATCAATAAAGTATAAGTGGAGATGCAAGGAAGTAATACCGAAAAGAAATATCCTTAGTCTAAAAAATAAAAAGGCAATGATGTCATTTGTAAGGGGGAATCGAAAAATCTTAATAAATATACAAAACCACGTCAGTTTGGGAGCATGAATCATGGAACTCAGAAAGCAAATTCGCTAGAAGAATTTCAAAACTTCAAATTCTAATCGAAATATTCAATCCAACACAAAACACTAGCTTGGCTTACTCTTAAAAACTTTAATTGTGTTGTACTATTTTTTCTTAGTCAAGATTTTGTCTTATCGAGTTTTCCTTGTAAACGTTTTTAGTGAGACAACAATCCATATTTCCATAATTCATAAACAATGGTTGCGAGAGAATATTAGAATTATGAAATTGATGTTATGTTAAGACTATGGAAGACATTCTCCTATGACCAATCACTTTCAAACATTAATTCAATATCTCTACAACAATGTTAAGAGTCAAAGATGAATTAGGATGGATTCATTATTCAACCACTTCATGCAATAACTCTATTTATTTCTTTTTAATAATTTTATTCTATAAATTCGTGTTACGCGCGAATTTGTGATAATTAAAATATATTTATCTTGCATTTTGTATATAATTCATTAATTTGAGCATTGTCATTAGCTTTCATATGCATACGAGCCAATACAAACACACGAAATAAAATTTTCAATATATAAATTTGAACAATAGATTTATAAGTTGTAATGTAAACTAATATTGCAATTTGGTTATAATGTATTTAAGATTGTAGAATATAAATTGTCTGAAAAAGTGATCACACGATTTGAGCCATAATTTTTTCATGAATATTTTTCTTATATGTACCTGTATAAATAATGAGGATTAAATTTAATCAATAACACGATTTAAGAACAATTATTAAGATATGAACATGATTTGGAAATTTTTGAAACTAATCTATGTTTGAATTTCTCGATTGGCTTTAGCTATGAATCTGTGTAAATGTGTGTGGAGCAGGATGGATGAAGTGTTAATAAACCTGATTGATATATTTAGAAAAAATAAATACGGACAACATTGAAAAAATATATAATATAGTACATGTTATCTAGTTTTTTAATACTGTTGATCATAATGAAAATATTGGTTGTTACGATCATGACTATTTCGTTAACGATCATTTGAGCAACAATTGAACGAAAAATGCATAGCAAGTACATGATTATTTTAACCAAATATTTTCTGTATTTTTCTCAAATGTTGTACATAATTTAATAATTTAAATAAAATTGTCATGACATTTGATATATGTATTGGCCAATACAAACGCACGAATTCCAATTTTTAATGTAAAAAGTTTAAAAATAGATTTATAAGATGTAATAAAAACTAACACTGTGATTTTTTATAATATCTTTGAAGTTTTAAAACGTAATTTGTCGGAGAAAGTGATCACATGGTTTGGAAATTAATTTTCGCATGATTGCTTTTCGTATACATGATCATAAAACAATATTAAAAACAATAATGTTGTCTTCTTTTGCCTCGCCCACTTCACAATTCATGCACAATGCATTCAACTTATCCTTCCCTCAAATTGAAAACCTAGCAAAAAAAAACTATGAGGAAAGTTTGAATGATTGGCAAACGAAACTCGGTAAGACATCGAAGCCTGCAAGGGTTTACATTAATTGTCATGATTGCATTCCTTGTTCGAAAAATTACAAGTAATCATCAAACATAAGGTCCAAATAACTTGATTATTTATCATAAGCAGCATCTAGAACATGTCTCGTATATTGGAAATTCTTAGGACCTTTGACTTGCAGAAGTTATGAGACAGAAGAAAACCCAGTTGCTTTAGCTATGTGTACCAGTATTCCAGTAGACTGATGACCTCTTCTTCCTGTTAAAAAAAAATATAATAATTATCAATAGCCTTCCACCCTAACATATACTAAGCACAACTAAAAGTTATATAGATTAGTATTACATGCAAAGACTGCAATTGCAAATTCCTCTGCATTTTGGGCACGTCCACTCAGCCAATTCAGTTACCTCTTCGGCTTTTTCACCGAAGGTAGAGCTTTGACTATTTCCCAACAACACGATCAACATAAAAATATGGGATACAAAAGCAAATCTGTTCAGCAAGCACTTGCGACAGTACTTAATTGGGCATGGCTTGTTCTTCTTCATGACTATGCTATCTGCAGCAAGATCCATAGTCTTTTGCCAGTACCGCAATGCATAATTATTAGTAAAACTTACCAATCATGCAAACAAACGCATTTTCCAAAAGGGGTAAAAGATTACTCTGATCCTTTGACCAGCCAAACATCATGAATTACTGCTTTAAAATACAAAAATACACGTGCATCCAAAAAATTGTTCGTCATATGGTAAGACATTAAATTACGTGTGTATTTGTATTCCATAGATATGTTAAATGATTCCAAGATATGTACAATCCCTATATTTCAGAAAATGTTCACTCCATCCAAAGTAACACCCATGAATTACAAAACATAATGAAAGCATGTGAAAGAATTTAGAAATATAAGGTTCAAATTCATACCAGTAACTTGCACAATCAAGACCCAGTTTTTTTATGTCCAGAAGAAATGAATGAAGCCATAATCTAAAGCTGGAAAAACCTATCCACTTTCACAAGTGGCTTTTCCTACCAAATCTAGGACATAAAATAATTTGCAGTATAGATACTCAAATTCAATCGAGAAATAAAAGTTTAGAAGAGGAAACTCACCTTCAAGTAGTAGTCAAGATAACTCATAAATACGAAGTCATCATTGAGCAGTTTAGTTGGCAGCAGAAGCCCATAAAAGAACTTGCAATAAAATACTCACATTCAATCGAGAAGTAATGAAGTGTAGAAAAGGAAACTCACCTTAAAGTAGCACTCAAAGCTAGCTCACAAATGGAAAACCATCATTGAGTAGTTTAAATCCTTACAAAAGGATTTAAATACATTGGACAAATCATTTAGTGCGGCAAACATGACATACAAACAGAAGTTATTTAGTTAATTAAGGAAGTTTAACCTGATCAGATGATTGAACAACTGAAGCCTTTCTGAATTCCATGATTAACTTCCCTTCTGGATCTAATCGACTAAATGCGATTGAAAACATAAGGGTTTCATTTAGATATAGTTTTAGTATAGGTATAATTTATAACCAGTAAGTGAAATATGCTAGAAAAAGGATATCAACCGAGATGTACGAAAAGGTTTGGATGAAAGTGAAATGACAATCTATTTGGGTGTACAAATGTAACATATTTGAACATAGACACGATTAACTGTCGTAACAATTACATACTTGTATCACCAGCCTGAAATTGCATGTTCTGAATGAATGTTGTTACTCCTTCTAGAACGTACATTTTGCTATTGTTGTTAGGCCAAAAGCGAAATTGGAAAATCCATTCTTTACCAATGGAGTCCTGTACTTTGAGAGGCAAACCTTCGGGCTGAGAAATTTGCGACAGATAAGCCTGTTCAATAACATTTAAACTATCAATATCTATTATCTTAACAACGGGTAGCTGTAAACACATGATAAGACTACTCTCTTCATGATATCGGAGCGTGCAATAAACAAGCAAACATGAGAGAAAGATAATTGGCGAAAGCTCCATGTCAAATGATCCAAAGGAGATCGTCAACCTTAGATCTATCTTCCTCGGCCTTCTATTCCTGAGGCTTCAACCTCTCCTGGTTTACAACGAACTCCTCCATTACCGACGAAGTTGGAAACGCAATCCTAAATTGGATCGATTCTCCCCGAGGATGCATTATCAATTCGCTGATACATCTCCATAGATATGTCACAACACCGAGACTGAGGATCAACACTGCAACATTCGCAAAACTTTTCAACACCGGCTTAAAATTCATTTTCAGTTTCAATTCTATCAGAGAATTTATATTCATTGTTAAACCTGTATATAGGGAAAAAATATATGCAAATCCCTCTCTGGAATAAATTGCAATGCTGATGTAACATATCTTAACATAGACATGATTAACTGGTGTAACAATTATATATCTGTATCACCAGCCTACAATTGCATGTTCTGAATGCATGCAATTACTCCTTCTAGAATGTACATTCTGCTACTGTTGTCAGGCCAAAAGTGGAATTGGAAAATCCACTCTTTACCAGTGGAGTCCTGTACTTTGAGAGGCAAACATTCGGGCTGAAAATTTTGTGGCAAATAAGCCTGTTCAATAACATTTAAACAATCAATATATATTATCTTAACAAAGGGTAGCTGTAAACACATGATAAGACTACTCTCTTCACGATATCGGAGCATGCAATATACAAGTAAACGTAAGAGAAAGATAATTGGTGAAAGCTTCATGTTAAATGATCTAAAGGAGATCGTCAATGTGCTAAGAGAAACGTTCGTCAGTAACCCATCGTGCTTCATTGAGAATATGGAATATACTTACAATGCGAACATGCACTCATACATCTCAGGAAACATTCATCAAATGGATCCATGAAGAGCAGACTCTCTGCCAAGACACATATCTTCTCAAAAACTGTGAATATTGCACGCTGTCCAATGTATGCTTCGCTTCCCAGTTTACGAACCAAATGTTGTATGTAGAACTTGAAACTTATTTCAGGTTGCTTCCCTTCTACCACGGATTGTGCAGCTAAACTATTAGAACATGTAGAGCTAGAGAAAATAAATGAAAATGACACTGGTGGTGGAGTTACCATTTGCTTTTGAAGGAGAACAGATTCTTATGATCAATTTTGTAATCAAGTAAGTGATAGATTCTTCGACATATTCTGGGTTCTTTACAGCTGCTAAGAGATTCTTCACTGATGCTTGAGGAAACATACGTCAAAAGGAAACCATTAATATAGTTAGTAAGTAGGAGACTAATCCAATAGCTACAATGATATTGAAAGCCTGACTCAAGTTTACGATTGAATCCTTGAGTTTTCGAAATAGTGTAAAAATAAGTGCTTTGAATCATTGCTATTTGATATCAAGAGAGCAAAGCAAACTATTGAACAAAGTAAGTGTTACTCGGAATTTCGTAGTGTAACAAAACCTACCTAATATGTATTAGCATATATGTACTTACTTATTATTGTACCTTATTATATTATCTACTTTCCATATTCTTAGGATCTGATGTATTATATATTTCAATATCATATCGATAAAGGAATTAAGGGATTTTACCAATTTACATGGTATCAGAGCAACCTTAATTTTTCCTCTTTTTTTTGCCCACCGTCGCCGGCCCCTCTTCGGCCAAAAACACTTCACTTCGACCGCTTCCGCCCCTTCGGCCGCCGTCTCACCCGTTATCTCATTCCTCTTTTGTTCTCTCCTTCATCGCAACCATCGTCTTCGTCGTGTCTCACCATGGCTGCCGCATCCAAGAAGCCATTCGGGATCACCAACATTCGATCCCATATCCCCATTACCCTAGACATGGAAGAATTGAACTAGGACTCATGGCGCGATGTATTCGAAACCCATTGTGAGAGATCCGGCATTTTGAGCCACATTGACAACTCCACCCCACCGGCCAATCCTCTATCCGATGAATAGAAGCGTATTGACGACCTCGTGAAAATCTGGATCTACAGGACGATCTCAAAGTCCCTCCTCCAAGACATCCTCAAAACAAAGTCTACGGCTCGCGAGACGTGGCTACGACTTGAACGCCTTTTTCGTGACAACAAGGAGGCATGGACGATACAACTCGAAAATGAATTACGCACTATCACCATTGGAGATCTATCGATTCACGCCTACTGCCAAAAGATCCGAAAAATTTCGGATCTCCTTGCCAACCTAGAGACGTCGGTGAATGAACGATCCCTCGTCATGCATACGCTCAATGGGTTGAATGAAAAGTTCGATAACATCGCCAACATCGTCCAACACCAAAAACCATTCCCGAAATTTGAAGATGCTCGTTCAATGCTGCTACTAGAGGAGCAACATCTTGCGCGAAACCGTCGCCCGAATCCTGCTCACCACGTCCACGAATCTGCCCCGATTGCCTTGTACGCACGGGCTGACTATGCGCAAGCGGATTGGCAGCAACATCAGCCACCCGCGCGGGCTGACTACGCCTGGGGAGATCCGCAACAACATCAGCCACCCGTGCGGGCTGACTACGCACGGGCAGATCCGCTGCAACATCTCCCACATGCTCGGGCTGTTTACGCCCGGGGAGATTCACCGCCGCCCTATCAGCACCAACACAGACACTCACGCGGCCATTCACACAGGGACATCGTGGTCGTAACAACAATTCTAACGGCTGGTACTCCAATCCACCGCCGCAGCAATACCAATTCATGTCGTCGCCGCCTTGGACTCCATCTTATGCCCACACGTTCTCTGGCTATGGCTGGAACCCTTACCGGCAGTGGTACCCTACACACCAGTGCAACAGCTGCACTAAAACATGGGCCCCTCAGCGATGCCATCCGCCATGCTGCAACACGCAGCCCTTATGGCGCAGACCATGGTGTCGATCCCACCGTCCAGCCCACGGACGGGCTGCCACGGGCTATCAACACAGCGGCCGCTTCCCCGGTAGACCTAATCCAAGCATTTAATGCCATGAACCTCACTAACTCAGCTGACGGGTCGTGGTACATGGACACCGGAGCCACCGCCCATCTTACGTCGCAACCAGGTATACTCGAGACTACTTTTAATTCGAGCATTAAACCACGTGTCTATATAGGTGATGGATCTTCTATTCCCGTAATCACGATCGGCCAAACGACCATACCCACACCCAACCGTAGATTTGATCTCACCAACGTCCTTGTTTCCCCATCCATTATCAAAACCTAATTTCGGTAAAACAATTTACTCGTGACAATAATTGTTCTATTGAATTTGACGCTTTTGGGTTTTCTGTGAAGGACAAGGTCACCAAAACGCTTTTGGGTTCCACTTGGCACCGCCGTCTTGGACATCCCGCGGAGTCGGTTTTTCGTTTTCTACGTTCTTTGAGTTCTTTTTCTTGTAATAATGACAACACGAACTCTCTTTGTCATGCGTGTCAACTTGAAAAACACATTCGCTTACCATTTAATAAATCAAGTTCCATTGTTATATCCCCGTTTGATGTTATCCATTCCGATATTTGGACTTCTCCCATTCCAAGTATTAGTGACATCAAATACTACGTCCTATTTCTCGATCACTTCTCACACTTCCTTTGGGTTTATCCTCTTCGTCGAAAGAGTGATTTCTTCGCAAAATTTCTCCATTTCCACTCTTATGTTCAAAACCAATTCGGGAAACACATCAAAATTTTCAATGCGACCATGGGATGGAATTTGATAACACCTCACTTAAACGTTTCTTTGATTCAAATGGTATTTTGATTCGTTTTTCATGTCCTCAAACCTCACAACAAAATGGCAAGGTCGAGCGCATGATCCGCACCATCAACAACCTTATCCATACCTTACTCTTCCAAGCATCCATACCGTCTCATTATTGGGTGGAAGCGTTGCATGTTGCGGTTCACCTCCTCAACCTTCTCTTGTCCGCTTCCATCCAAAATGAGATCCCCTTCACCAAATTTTTCCAAAAACCAGCCACCTACGACCATCTCCGTTTTTTCGGATGCCTATGTTACCCGAACACCCTTGCCACGTCACCTCACAAACTCTCACCCCGCTCGACCCCGTGCGTGTTCCTTGGATATTCGAGTCATCACAAAGGTTTTCGATACCTCTATATTCAAACGCGTCGAATCATTATATCTCGCCACGTCGTGTTTGAGGAAACCATGTTCCCTCTATCCGTACGTGTCTCTCCATCGGCCAAATCCTACCTTTTCCTTGACTACGATGATATTCCTTCACCCATCCTTCGGCCCCTACTCCAAACACCCCCACCGATCACAACACCTCCCCAACCCACAACCACCCAAGCCAAAAGCCGAACCCACTCCATGACAACCCGTAGCCAAACCGGCCATGCCAAGAATTCCCCCGTCATAGCCCTTCAAACCACCACAATCTCGCCTATCCCCACCACACACCTTAAGGCCCTAGAGGATCCTCATTGGTGAGACGCTATGCAAAGCGAATTTGATGCTCTTATTAAAAGTGGTACTTAGGACTTGGTCCCTCGTTCCCATGATGTAAAAATTGTGTGCTCCATGTGGCTTTTTCGTCATAAGTTTCATGCAGATGGCTCCTTAGCTCGGTACAAGGCGAGACTTGTCGCTAACGGCAAATCACAACAAGTTGGCATTGATTGTGATGAGACTTTTAGCCCGGTGGTGAAACCAATTACCATTCGAACCGTGATCAGCATTGGCGTGTCTAGAGGGTGGCCGATTCATCAATTGAACGTGAAGAATGCATTCCTTCATGGGAATCTCAAAGAGACAGTATACATGTTCCAACCCCCCGGACTTAAGGATCCAATTCATCCGGACTATGTGTGTCGCCTCAAGCGGTCATTATACGGCCTCAAACAAGCACCGTGGGCATGGAATTAACGTTTCACGGCATCCGCGTTCAAATTAGGGTTCAATCAAAGCCGATGTGACTCATCCCTATTTGTCCTCCGCCGCAATAGGGATCAAGCCATGTTGCTCCTCTACGTCGACGATATCATCCTCACCGCCTCATCCACTCAACTCCTCCAAGGTATCATTTCATCTCTTATGCAGGAGTTCACGATGACGGATCTGGGCAATCTCCATCACTTCCTCGGTGTGACGGCTCAACAGAATTCCGCGGGCTTATTTCTCCATCAATCCTCATACGCGGAGAACATTCTAAACCGCGCCGGGATGGAATCTTGCAACCCATGCACAACCCCCGTTGACACCAAGCCAAAGCTATCGGAAACCAAGGGCTCTCCAGTACAAGATCCAAGTTATTACCGCAGCATAGTGGGCGCCTTACAATACCTGACATTCACACGCCCCGATATCCAATACGCAGTTCAGCAATTGTGCCTCTTCCTACATGATCTTCGCGACAGTCATCTCGACGCCATGAAGAGAGTCCTTCGATACATCAAAGGTACATTACACTATGGCCTTCAACTTCGACCGTCCACTACCGCAGGTCTCACGGCTTACTCCGATGCCGACTGGGCGGGCTGCCCCAATATGCGTCGCTCTCATCAAGTTATTGCGTATTACTTGGTGACAACTTGGTTTCTTGGTCGTCTAAACGACAACCCACGGTTTCCCGATCGAGCGCAGAAGGCGAATACAGAGCGGTAGCCAATGTTGTGGCTGGGACATGCTGGCTACACAACCTTCTCCTAGAACTGCACTGCTCGCTACCCCGCGCGACCTTGGTATACTGTGACAACGTCTCTGCGGTGTATATGTCCTCCAATCCCATCCATTATCAGCGCACTAAACACATAGAGATCAACATTCACTTTGTTCGCGAGAAGGTCACCCTTGGCTCTCTATGAGTACTACACGTCTCATCCAGTCACCAATTTGTGGACATCTTCACCAAGGGATTGCCCTCTTCACTATTCCCGGAGTTCCGTTCCAACCTCAGCATTCGACCCACTCCTGCTTTGACAGCGGGGGAGTATTAGCATATATGTACTTACTTATTATTGTATCTTATTATATTACCTACTTTCCATATTATTAGGATCCGATGTATTATATATTTCAATATCATATCAATAAAGGAATTAAGGGATTTTACCAAATTACAATATGAAGTCTACAGTCTAGTGTGACCAGTTACCAAAGTTAGAGGATCCCTGCAGAACGAGGAAGCGGGATCATCTCTTAAAAGCATGTGAAGACTGGATATTACAGGGGGTCTGCTTCACAGAGTTCCACAAGAAAATCTATAGATATCCTTAACCGCTCTCCTTCATCTTCGTATCTCATCTGCATTCAAAGTCACGACACAGATTAAGAAAGAAAAGTTAGGGATTTCTTTGCTATGGGTCGAATCTGACTGTACCGTCTTTTGTTAGGGAAGAAGCTTGAAGAATCTATTGAAACCCTAAGTTGAAGAAAATATATAAAAGTAGTCAAAATTTGAAATACTATAACCAAAGACCAACCTGGTTCTATCGATAGCTGAAGTACTAGCTTGGCCAGAAAGCTGTCTTTTCCAAGCATACGCAACCACAGCACCGTCCGGGCACACCAGTGGCATGTGCAGATCCCATAAGTTACTTCTTGAACGAAGAGATTCAGTGAGAACTCCAGATTCTTCAAGCATCTTTCCTAACAAAAAAGGTACAATCAGATTCGACCCATAGCAAAGAAATCCCTAACAATTTTCAAGCAGATATAGAACCTATCATCACATCACATCGTATAAACCAGTTCATGACCTGCAACCGATACGAACATGGGAACTAACAGCTTCAACATCCAAATTCGTTCATAAAGTAAAAAATTCGACAAACCCCTACTGGAGACAATTCATAATGAGAAATTAGAAGCACTCGTAACTCTGGTGTTGCTTCATAATGAGAAATTAGAAGCAGATATAGAACCTAAGGCGGTTCTTTTCTTTGGATAATGAAGCTTGAATCCTTTACATGATCAAACCCTGTTTTTGTTTTTTGTATATATGAACACATACACCATGTTATTAGAAACCAAGAACATACCAAAAATAGAATAGAATAACATAAGACAAAGAGGTGGATCCACTGCGAATCAACGTAGGACAGAAGTTAGTATGATTTCAGGTCTTCGAATTGAATCAAACCATATCTTATAATAATCATGTACCACAATCCAAATAAAAGATATTGTACCTTGCACATGTTCGGAGGGCAAAGAGAGCATCCATGCGAGGAAATGGTGAAGTGGTGGTAAGGTGAGATTCTCAATCTGCCATGTTGGTCGATGAATCTTGGTTTCGTGTTAATCTCAGAGAAAACATGGTAGTAAATGAAGCTTGTGAGAAATCTATGATGAAGGAGGTGGTCGAATCTGAGTTCAAAAACTTAGCGAAGAAATAACACTTGCAAGAGGCAGCTTGGGGGATTAAATCAAATGTGAAGCATCTAAAGCACAAGAAACACATTCAGAGAAATGATGAATCAAAGAAACTCTAATTTATCCCATCTCGTCACTAATCAACCCAAATCTCCAACTACAAGCCAATAGCATTCATTCACAGATACATCGATCAAGCCAACTCTAAATCATCCATCTCATCAATAATGAACCCCAAATCTCCAACTAACTACCGAAAGCATCCATGGATTGATACCCTTGTACGAATATGTCTAAAAATGCTAGGAGAGAAATTTAGGGCTTTGCAATTTTATGAGAAGAAGGGTAAAAGCAATACAAAGAAACTTACTAACGAAAACGGTGGAGATTGGAGATGCGTCCTTCGAGAGAGGTCTGAGAAAAGGTAAAACCGAGAGGAGCACTGAATCCATAAATTGGAAGAAGGATTCGCCGGATCAAAGTGGCTTTAGAGCTATCAAAGAATCTAGAGCTTGTGGATGAGAATGAAGATGAAAAGGAGGAGAAAGACGAAGAAGATGGAAGCAAAGCCGAAGCTTCAACAAAGGCGAGGAAGAAGGGTTTGCCGGAGTTCGAGGAGGGCTCGACTCCAACATTCTCCTCCATGGGAGCTACAACATCAGAGTCCTCACTCGCAATCTCACTGCTTCTGTGCTTTAACAAAAGACACCCTAATTCTCTCTGTCTGATACTTTGACAAAAGACCATTCCAAGAGTAGATGTTGGGTCGAGGAAATTCCATCGAACACTCTGCAGGCATATTTCTGTTAACTAGACAATAAGTAAAAATGGGTCTGAAAGCGTGTTTTTTTATTGACTAGCTAGGTCTCATTAAATAGACCAAAACTTACAGAACGTGATAGCAAACTTGGTTTATTCCTAAAAACCAGGACAAACAAGATAGAAACTCCTAAAGAATAGGACAAACTCAAACAGATCAAACATACCAAGTTTTCTAACAATCCCTCCCTTAAAACTGAAAATTTGCTAACTTTCAGTTTAAGGACATCAACGTACAGACAACAAGTAAAGTTCTGAACTTCTGGAACAAATCCTTTTTTAGGATCTTCGTAAAGATATCAACAACTTGTTCTTCACTCTTGCAGAACTTCATATCAATTTTCCCTTCATTGCTAAGGTCTCATAAGACATAAAACTTCACATCGATATGCTTGCTTCTTCCATGTAGAACTGGATTCTTCGATAACTTGATTGTTGAACTGTTGTCGCACATTATTGTCGTTGCATTGAGTTGCTTGCGCTGCAACTCTTCTAGAATTTTTCTAAGCCAAATAGCTTGACAAGCACAAGCTGTTACTGCAACAAATTCAGCTTCAGCGCTTGACAATGTGACTATTGGTTGTTTCTTTGATGACCATGAAACAACACCTCTACCAAGCATAAAAACATACCTAGAAGTGCTCTTTCTATCATCTGTATCTCCTGTATAATCATTGTCAATAAACCCTAACAAATCTGATGTTTTGCGTTTTTTGTAAAGTAAACCATAGTCTTTGGTTCCCTGCAAATAACGAAGAATTATCTTTGCAGCTAACAAATGCATTTTAGTTGGGTTTTTCATGTATCTGCTGATGAGACTTTACAGCATACATTATGTCTGGTCTTGTTGATGTTAAGTACATCAGACTGCCCATAATTTGTTTGTAAAGTGTGTTGTTCACCTTCTCTCCATCACAATCTTTGTGTAACTTCATGCTACAATCAGCTGGTGTGGTTATAGGATTGCAATCCTTCATCTGAAATCTGTTAAAAAATTTCGTAACATACTTCTTTTGTGAGAGAAAAATCCCATCATCTGATTGTACTACTTTTATATCCAGAAAATAGTGCATCAAACCCAGATCAGTCATTTCAAACTCTTTCGTCTTAGACTCTTTAAACTCATCAAACATGGCAGAGCAATCTCCGGTGAATATGAGATCATCAACATATAGAGACACTATGAGTATCTTCCCATTATCACCAATCTTGACAAAAAAGTGAATGTTCATAAGGACACTTTGCAAAACCTGCTTTGAAAAATTAATCCTCAATATGACTATACCAAGCTCTCGAGGCTTGCTTCAATCCATAAAGAGCCTTTTTTCAATCTGTAAACTTTATGTTCATGTCCAACTTTAATATAACCAGGAGGTTTATTGAAAAATACCTCTTCTTTCAAATATTCATGTAAGAAGGTGGATTTGACGTCTAGCTGGAAAATCGGACAAGAGTTTTGAGCTCTCAATGCAACCACCAATCTGATTATGTCATGTCTCGTAACTGGCGAAAAAAATTCTTTGCAATCGACTCCAAATTCCTACGTGTAACCTTTTGCCACCAAACGAGCCTTGTATTTGTCAACGCCTCCATCTCAGTTCAGCTTTGTCTTGAAAATCCACTTGACACCAATAGTTTTGTGTCCATTAGGTAGATCACAAAATTCCAGGTGTCATTGCTTTCAATGTTGTTCATTTCTTCATTCATCGCTTTCATTCATTTTTCTTCTTTGACAGCACTTTCAAAAGTTGTAGGATCACAGTCAGAGAATAAAGCAAAATAAGTAGTTGGATTTACAAGTCCAATCACCTCATAATCTTGCATCCACGCTGGTCTTTTTCTATTACGACCAGATTCTACTTCCATGTTTCTGCCATCAACAACAGATTATGATGTTTCTGCATCTAAAGAAACTGAAATCGATGATTTTTCTGGTTCAGAGACTGTTGAAACTGCTTCTTCAATATCGATGATACTTGAGACTTGAGTAGGTTGTTGCCTATTCCAATCTCATGTATTCTCTTCATCGAAAACAACATCCCTGCTTATCACAATCTTCTTTGTAAATGGATTGAATAATTTGTAAGCCTTTGATACATCACTTACACCAAGAAAGACACATTTTTCTGATTTGTCGTCAAGTTTCTTCCTCTTTTGATCTGGAATACGAGCATATTCAATGTAGCCAAAGACTCTGAAGTAATCCACAGCTGGTTTTCTCCCACTCCAGGCCTCTTCTGGGGTCATGTTTTCAACAGAAAACGTCAGACATCTTTTTAAAACATGAACAACCCAGTTTATTGCCTCCAGCCATAAAGTCTTCAGAACTTTTCCTCTCACCAACAAACTTCTCACCACGTTGAGAATTGTTCTATTCTTCCTTTCTGATACGTTGTATTGTTGTGGTGTATACGCAATAGTAAGCTCTCTTCTTATGCCTTATTTTGCACAAAAAACAACAAATTCCTTTGAGCAATACTCTCCTCCATGATTTTTCCTTAGAGACTTAATACTATTTCCTGTTCATTTTCAACGTGAGTTTTGAAAGTCTGAAACATGTTTAATGTTTCAGATCTTTCATCCAGAAAGTAAACCCATATTTTCTCGAAAAATCATCTGAAAAAGTGAGGAGATACCTTTTACCTCTATTTGAGGTTGGGTTTATAGGGCCACATATGTCTGAATGCACCAACTCTAACACATCTTTTGCTCGCCAAGACTTCTCTTTGGGAAATTGAGAACGTGTTTGTTTGTTAACAACACATTCTTCACAAACTTGAGAAGGTGGAACAATTTGTGGAAGGCATATCACCATGTTCTTTTGTTGGAGAGTCTTTAGTCCACCAAATCTTAAGTGCCTATACCGAAAATGACGTGTCTCAGCCATGTAACTAGATTGAATGCTTTCATTTTTTAGTGGAAAAGTTTGTTACACGTCATCGGAACAACAACAATACAACCCCTAGACGGATCATAAATTTCGCATGAACCCTTCTGGATTGTGATGATATAGCCTTTCTCTTGTAGCTGCCCTGCACTTAGCAGATTACTCTTTAGATTAGGAACATACAGAACGTTAGAGATTGTTTTCACAAAACTATTTTTGGTTCTTATCTTGATCTCTCCTTTTCACATTACTTTGACAGTAGAACTATCGCCAAAAGTGACAGTAGAGTGAAACTTTTCATCAAGTAATGAAAAAGAGGATCTGCATCCACTCATGTGGTTGCTACAACGTGTATCCACATACCAGGCATCAGATGCAGAATTGTCTCCTTCTTGAACAGCCATCAACAAAGTTTATGTTTCTTTCTTTTCAGCAAAATGAGAGTTCTCTCCCTTGTTTTTGTCATGTGACAACTTAGTATAACATTCAGAAGCATAGCGACCAAACTTATGATAATTGTAACATTCGACCTTTGATTTTTCTTTGCCTTGCATTTGGTCATTGGTTTTGAAATTTCGGCCACCATCTATGTTTTCTCTGCCTCTACCTCTTCCTCGACCTCTTCCTCGAGAGTTTGGGAAACGAGCATTTGTAGAGGCTTTCAATGCTTGTTCCTCTACTGATGTACTTCTATTCATTTTCTGCTCATGAACCACCAAATAACTCTGAAGTTCATCAAGTGAAAGATGATCAATATCTTTTGACTCTTCGATCGAACAAACGACATAGTTAAACTCTTGTGTTAAAGAGCGCAAAATCTTTTCAACAACAGCAACATCTGTCATTGTTTCTCCATGAAATCTCATCTTGTTTGCAATGCTCAAGGTTCTCCCAATGTAACTTGTAACAGATTCCCCCTCCTTCATCTGCAAGATCTCGAAATCTCTTCTCAAAGCTTGAAGTTGGGCATGTCTCACTCTTGAAGTGCCTTGAAACTTCTCCTTCATTGAATCCCAAATGTCTTTGGACGTTTCTTTACGAAGAATCGTTTCCAAGACAGAACGATCAATAGCTTGAAAGAGATAGTTCTCGGCTTTCAGATCCTTGAGCTTTCTAGCTTCAAGTTTTGTTTTCTGAATATTTGTTAATTGTCCACCTACAGGCAGTTCCTGGATGTCACTTTCAACTACTGACCAGCACTCCTTTGACCGTAAAAAGTTCTCCATGTGCATGCTCCAACGGTCATAATGACCATCAAAACGTGGAATTGTTGGCTGAACAAAATTTTTAGAAGCCATCTGCACTGCAGTGTTTTTTTTAATTAATTGTGGCTCTGATACCACTGTTAACTAGACAGTAAGTAAAAATGGATCTGAAACGTAGAAGTTCTCTGCGATTCGGGAAAAAAGAAATCAAATTTAAGCAATAAAAAACAAAATAAAATTCAAATAAGAATGAATACTTCGTGTAAACCCTAGACCTCTGTTTTGCCTCATCATCGTCATCAGCTTTCGCTTCCTCCATCAGCTTCAGTTTCTCTTCTCCCGCATCGGCCTTCTTCAACAGGCATCATCAGCACCATCATCACCGGTTTTTCCGGTTTTCAATCGACACCGCAACCATCTTTGTTCGTATATTAAAGGGAATAAAAGAAGGTTTTTCTCTCTCTACTGACTTGGCAGCATGAGAAGAGAAAAAAATCATCTTTTTTATATATGATTATAATTTGATCTGATTGATTAATTATAAAAGAAATCTTTCATTCTTTTATTCCCCAAATATCTCGAACACTTATATACAAATTTCTATGATAAACACATAATTTTATTTTTCTTATTTATAAATTATACAAAAATGTTCTCACTTATACAAATTTTGTTATATCATATATTTTGGATTAAATAGATAACAACTATTCACAAAATAATTCAAAATACAAACACACATCTATTGAGATAGTATAGTTCATAAAAATAGATAAATTTTAATTTGAAAATTATATATATTAAATTTGTATTATGAATTCGTTTTGTATGCTAAACCTATTTATAATTTATTATATATTTTCATTTATTTATATATATTTATATGATTTACTGATGATTGAATTTTATGGGTTATCCGATATACACATAGTGAATTCCAACATTATTTAAAATCAGTGTTCTAAAAATCCCGCCTAGGCGCCGCCTAGGCCCCGCCTAGGCGCTAAGCGTTCCCTTACCGCCCGATTAATTTCTAGGCGGTCCTTTTTTTTAAAAAAAATTGACGTCAAAACGACGTCGTTTTGGTACTTAAAGAAAAAAACTGACAATGACATATATCCATGCGTTTATCTTTTATCGACTTTCCTATCGTCATTTCATTTGTCTTCTTCTATCTATTGCATAGCTTATTGCCTTCATCTAAATCTTTTGTCCTCACTCGACAACCATTTTCTATATTTTGTTTGTTTTATATTGTTTATCATTGTAAGTTTGATATTGTGAATTTGATACTTATAAATATTTTTTTATAAATACTAAACTGTATATATTTATATGTTTTTTCATAAAATTAAGTATTTATAAATATTTGAAATTAAATTATTATATTATAATTACATTAAATAAAAATAAAATATATATATCCGCCTAGCCCGCCTAGACACTGCCTAGGTCCCACCTAGACGCTCTGGACGCTAGACGTTGGGTGTCCGCCCGCCTAACGCCTAGCGCTTTCTTGAACCTTGTTTAAAATATAATCTCAGTCGAAATAAAAGAAAAAAATTAATAATAATTAATATTATTCTAAAAAATAAAACGTTACAAGAAAACGCGCGAAGGGAAAGCAATAGAACATTGTCATGCGTAAAACAACGGTACCACGTCATTTCAGGTGCCACGTAGGATCCTTGACCGACATAACGCGACCTGCTCCCTACTCGGTTGTACGGACAGTTTTTTTTTCTTCTCCTTTTTATTTGATATTTTTTTAGAATTAGACAAATAGATAAAGAAATTATTTATATTGAAATTACCATAATTTCGAATATTCAAGTGATATCATAACCGGAGAAATTAAGGTAATCGGGTTTCCATTGAAAATTAAATGAGGAAAAAAGTAACAGAAATTTTGTTATTAAATAGATAAATTAAAAATATATTATAGATATTATCAAAAGGAGTAGTGGAGCCCAGGTGAGATACGAATCGAGAACAGGTCAGCATGTGTTCATTTTCTAGAAATGGCCCAAGACGTAACCGATAAGATGGAAATGGTAATAAATAAATAAAATCGAATTATTAATATTTTTCCGAAAATAAAAAAAATTTTAAATAGAGGGTATATATTTATATTTTAAGATAGACTTCCAAGTCAAGAACATGGTGGATGTCTTATTTCCGATCTGGTTACAGATAGAGAGAGAGAGTGGGGAAATCTGGTATTCTAGAGAGAGAAATCGGAAGAAGATAAAGGAAAAAACGCTCGCTGGTGTTTCAATGGCGAATTTCTCCATGGAAGGAGAAAAGAGAAAGGATTTGTGAAATTTCAGACAAGGAGAATCAAAGGTTCCAATTAGGGTTCTTCAGTTTCATAAGGAAGAAGAAGAAGAAGAAGACGATGGAGTTATCAGATTGCTCTAATGAATACGAGAAGTTAGTTGTGAGGATGAACATGCCAAGGTATTATTCTTCTTCTCTTAAAAATTTATAATTTTTTAATTTGTTCGTAAGAAAATATAATTTTTATTGGTTTTTAATGATTTTTTGCTCTCTGTTTTAGGGTATTTTGGGTCTTTGATGAATTACTGAATTCATATTCGTGATTTATTTGTTTATAAATTTATAGAAGTAGCCCTTCTCTCTCTCTTTCTCTTTGCAAATACCGTAACAATTTACTAATTTATTCCTATTATAATCTCGATGATATTCAAATAAATAAGATTACTTAATTTTTTTCAAAAATGTTTGAAAATTTCAGCAATATCAAAAGTCAAAACTTTATTGACAAATTCAAATTAATATAATATTTTTTCTTCTCTTACAAGACAATCAGATTGAAGGGTCACTGTCTTTTTTTTTTTGGTCATCCACAGGGTCGTCATCGACAATGGAGTTTGCCCTAATTCTACCGTCGTCAAGGTTTTTTAATAGTTATTACTATTATTACAAGTTTTCTAAACTCCAATTTATATTTCAATGTTATTTATTCTTTTTTTTTATATTATTTTGCAGATCGATAGCGCGAGAAGTCAGGGCATATTGCTAGAGTCCGTACAGCTACTTACGGATATGAATCTATGGATCAGAAAAGCTTACATTTCCTCAGACGGGAAATGGAATATGGATGGTATTGATTACCGATAATTATCCTTAAATTACATTGCTAATTATAATTTAATATTATAAATCAAAAGCTCACGTTTATTGAACGTTTGTTCAGTTTTCCATGTAACTGATTGGAACGGAGGCAAATTAACCGATGAAAACCTTATCGGTTACATTGAAAAGGTATTTTAATTAGTGATTCATTAATCAATATTATAAACGATATTAATGTATTTTAATGAATGATTAATCATATTCTCTTATGTTTTTTTAATCAGTCCATTGAGTCATCACAATACGTTAAAAATGAAACGTACACCGGTTTGACCGCCCTAGAGTTAACCGGAACGGATAGAGTCGGTTTACTCTCTGAGGTTTTCGCGGTTTTGGCTGACCTGAAATGCGATGTTGTGGAAGCCAAGGCGTGGACGCACAACGGTCGAATCGCGTCGTTAATATACGTGAAAGACGGCAACTCCGGGACGCCAATAGACGATGATTCTGACAGAGTCCAAAGAATTGAAGGGCAATTACATAATTTGCTCAAAGGAGAGGATGGTTATCGTAGCGCCACGAAGACGTGCGTCTCGCTTGGTGGTCGGACTCATATGGAAAGACGTTTACACCAAATGATGTTTATTGATCGTGACTATGAAAAGAAATTTGATCCCGAGAAATCTCCGTTCGTTTCGGTTCAGAATCTTCCACGACGAGGGTATTCTGTCGTAACATTACAATGCAAAGATCGGATGAAACTTCTACTTGACGTGGTTTGCACGTTAACCGACTTAGCCTATATTGTTTTCCATGCTGCGGTTCGAACAGCTGGAGACAATGCTTTCTTCGTACGTTATCTTAATTTACTTGAAATAATTCATCGGCTATGTTTTGTTGATTTGATTTGACCTAATCTTGATTCGATCTTTCGGTTTTCAGGAATTTTACATTCGGCATACCGATGGGAGTCCGGTAGATTCAGAACCGGAGAGACAACGTTTGATCCTATGCTTACAAGCCGCCGTCGAAAGAAGGGCGTCCAAGGTACTATATTATCCGGTTAAAGAATTAAACCGGTCGGTTAAACATCTAATCTGAATCGTCTAATTACATTCCGGTTTATGGTTTTTTTTCAAAGGGTGTTAGATTGGAACTACGAACATCGGATAGGTCGGGTTTGTTAGCGGAGATAACACGTATATTCAGAGAGAACGGATTGAACATTGCGAGAGCCGAGATATCGACCAAAGATGGTGTAGCCACGAATGTTTTTTACGTGACGGATGCGAATGGGGATCGTGTAGATCCGATAATAATCGAATCAATTATAGAAAAGATCGGTTCGAACAATTTAAAAGTACAAGATGAGTGGCCGGAGATATGCCGGAAAGAGGCGGAGGAGGAACGGTCGGAAACACAACGGCACGGTGGAGGGACGGTGTTGGTATCACTTGGGAGTCTTATTCTAAGAAATTTCTACCATATGGGTTTGATCAAATCATATTATTAATTAAGATTAGGATTACGGTTATTAAAAATTATTACCGGTTAATGTTGGTCCATATAGAAATTTCTGTTTGTTTGTGGGGCATTATTGTACATAGAAGAAGCAGTGGAAGTAGGAGGAGAATGTTAGGTAGATCTTGGTACATATACTTTTAATATTTGTTTTTTAATTTTGTATTGTATATAACATATTGATTGTGGTTAGAAAATTGCTTTATTAAATTTTATCTGTTTGATTTATGAAATATTACATGCGTTGTATTTTATAAATATTGGTTATATTATTATATTATTATCAACTGATTTTTTTTATATAGAGAAACATTAATAATCAAGTAGCCTTATTATATAATCAAGTAGTCTTAAATAATTAAATATTATAAGATAGGTGCAGATTCTTGGTCGGTATATTTGTTTATCTTGTACTATAAAATATGTTTAGTAAAAAAATAAGATTATACGTTGCTTCAAAAAATAGTTTGAGATTAATTATGTACAAAACCACTTTTTGATAGATAGATTCCCACACTTTTTATATATATAACATATAACGGGAGTTTTTTTAGCATAAGGTTATAATTATAATATCTTCTCCCACAACTTTTTTAAAAAAAATCATTCAGTACATTCTTTATTAGTAAATTCGTAAATACCAAGATATATTATTCGAGTTTAATTCTATTCAAAATTAAGTTAAAATTTTATGTTTATTTAAAACTATATATATAAATTTATATTTTAAGTAATGTATAATAATATAATATAATATTTTTAACGTTCAAATTTAGTTTAAATATATATATAAGATTAATATCAAAAATTTTAAATCCTTATAAACTAAACTATGATAGTAATAAATAAAAGGGAATGGATATACATGGCTTTTACAGGTAGAGTATAACCAAAGGCAATTTACAAAATTAAATACATATAAACTTAATGGGCTTTCTCGTACATCAGAATATTCTGGGCCTTAGCCCATATACAAGATTTAAATAATACATTTAATGCATATATAATTTATCTTTTTTGGCCTAAATATATGTTCATATTTTAAAATCCCTATTATAAATATATATATATATATACTATAGGTGTGTGCATATAATAAATGCATGCACTGGCCATATCCTTACAAGTTACACCTGTTCTTTTGATTTCAAATCGCATAAAAAGGAAAAATAAATACAGAAAACAATATGCACGTTTTTTTATAAAAAAATAATAAAGTAATTATTAGATCTTCTAATTTCAGAGAGTTCATTCATGGCCAATTTTATTAAATTGGAATAATAACGACGGTAATTTTTTAAATTTTGTTTATATGTAAAGTTTACAACTTCCGATTTTTTTTAAATGTATTGGTCTTCTTATAAAATTTATCATTATTCAAATTATAAATAATATGTATAATAAATTTTATTGTTAAATAAATTATCATTTATCAAATTTTATAAGAATACTTGTATGTAACATGTTAATAGATAAAAAATCAATTTTTATGTATATGTATTGATACATATATATATGTATATATTACTTTATAATTTAAATAATCCAGAGAATTTAGTAACAAATAATATATTTAACAAATTTTAAGAAATTTTTTTTAGAATCTTACTTTGGTAATAGAGAGCGAAAACAAGTTTTTATCCTTTATTTTAAAAGCACGCCTAGAATTTTATAATTGTATAAAAAGTTCACATGATGTGGTATTACAAATATCGTCAAAATTGTCATGATAAGATTTTTTAATAATTAAATAAGAAGTTTTAATTAAATCAACAAATAAAAGTTGAACATACCAACATATCGTATATTTACTCTATTGATGTACCTTTTTTGGCTTCAACTTTTTTCTTTTCTTTTATATTTTTTGTTAGTTTTGGTTGGTATATTTATATATGTATATATATATATATTGATAATAATTTTAACCGATCTTTATTTATATTAAATTTTAAAATATATTTATCATAAATAAATAGATATATAATATTAAAATATTTAATGGAAATGGACGACATTAAAATATTATACCAAATAGATGTAGATTTGATTTACTTAAAATATTAATTAAAAATAAATATTACAAAATCCGTTTATATATATATATATATATATTTTCTAATTAATAATTTAATTTATATAAAATAATGTAATATTTAAAAATGACTATGATTTATCATGGTTAAAATATTATAGTTGATAAAATAGGTATACTTTAATTAAAGATTTTAAATTCAAATTTTTTACAAATAATATAAATATATATATATTAGTCATTATTACGTGATTATAAAATAAATAAATAAAATTATAAATTAATTTAAAATATAGTATCCCAAATATTTAGAAACTAAATGAATAATCAATCTTCAATTAATTTAAAAGTGTAAATAAAAAAATAAACAAATAATAATAATAATAATAATAATATATACCCAAGGAAAAATCAACTTCCAAGGGCCTTGTATTCATACCATAAAAAAATATTGTATCATTTAAAATTTTGAATCAAGTGTCATTAGATAAATGTAAATAAATATTAATAAATAATTATATGAAATATACGATGTGCCCATAATAATATATCAGTTTTTAATATTAAATTTTCTATTTTTCATGAGCTGTGTATAAAGTTAGGTCAGAATACCGACCACAATTATAAATGAGAAATTAAAATAATGTAAAAGTCATGTGAAATCCATATTCTAGTGCATTCTTGCTATATAAATAAATATTCAAATATTGGACATTTTAAAATAAGAGAAATAAAATAAAGTTGTTGAGGAAATGCACATCGAACACATCACTATAATTTATTTATTTTAAAATAATTATTATAATGGTCCGAAATTAAGTTAGACAATTAATAAAATAATTTAAAAAAAAACGCTGCGTTCTTATCTACACAATCTTTTTAAATTAATTTCCTTGTTTTTTTGGAAAATTAGAAATTTCATTTCGGGGTCAATGCTTTGTGGTCCCGAATTAAATTGTGAATTTAAAATAATTTATAATCATGATTACTTCCATTTTCTGCAACTTAAATTATGTTGTTAATTATACAAAAGTGAAAACATTTATATTTATATATAAATATAAATGATTTTGTTTTATGTAATAACTCGATAATAGTTGGTATACTATAATGTCTAAGTTCCTTAGATTCCACACGCTTATACTCCGCTGTCAATTTTTTCTCGTTGGATAAGTCTTAACTATTTTAGGTTTTCATTGACATGAGTACATCGAATATTTATTATATTATATTATCATTTTACTTTAATTTCTATATTTCTTTGTTTTCACCCTTAAAAAATATTATTTTATAATAGATTTTTAATATATAAGACTTCAATTATATTTATATTTTATATATAATCTATTATATATATATATATATTCTATCGTATTATAGACATTTTATTTAGTTAAAATATATATTTCTATAATATAAATCATAAAATTATTTAATAAATAAATTATCGATAAATCAATACGAAAATAACACGAAATAATATTTGTATCTGGATTAGATTATTTTAAATTAACAAATTTATGTTTTTGGATTTTAAAATATTTTATTTTAGATTTATAATTATATCTTTAAGGTTATTTAAATAATAAATAGCGTTTTTGATAAAAAAAATATTTGTTTTTTCAAAAATAGATTTCAAGGCATAAATCGTCCACTATCCAAAATCTTTAATTAAACAATATTTTGGAAATCCAGCAAACCATAATATTATTTTCTTCTCACAGATCTAATTAGTTTCACGTACATTAAATTAGTTGGGTAGGTATAAATGTGAACTAAACTTTGTAACTTATAAAATAAAAGAAAACCATAAAAATAAAGTAAGTCATTAACAGTTAAATTTGAATAAAACATTTATTAATTTTGCTATAAATTCCTTCTTTTTGGCTTTGTAAATAAATAATCATTAAGATCTAGGGACTGTAAAATCATTTTCTAATCCATTCCCAGAAGATGTCCGTAAACGAGCATCGCAAAATGTTATCCGTTTCTAATTCGTCCGTAAATAAAGATGGAAATTTTAGTCCGTAAACCGTCCGTAATTGCAGACCACCAAGCCGTTCGCAAATCGAGGGAAAAGTAGAGAATTTTTTTTTAAAAAATTACGGACGGGCCGCCCGTCTGCATTTGTGGACGCCCCTGTCGGTCCCCAAATTTGTGGACAACCTTTTCATCCGTCCGCAAATTTGGGGACGAACAAGGGCGTTCACAAATGCAGATAGAGTCGTCCATCCGTAATTTAAAAAAAAATAAAATTGAAATTTAATTTGATTGAATTACATTTTAAATGTTTTTATACATAATAGTAATTAATTAGAAATCATATGTGAGTAACATTTGAAAATTGGAATCGTCGTAATCGGAACTCAGGACGACCGTCGGAACTCGGGACGATCGTCAGAACTCGGGACGACTGTCGGAACTCGGGACGGGCGGCGGAACTCAAGACGGCAATTGGAACTCGAGACGACCGCCGGAAATCGGAAAGGAATAGAGAGAAATATTACAATAAGGGTGGGATGAAATCTATAGGTTTTTTCCCGGACGGTGGAGAAAAACCGTTTGTAAACCGTCCACAATACGGACGGAAAGAAAACGACAGTCCGGAATGACGGACGAAAAAGAAACGATCGTGCGTAATTACGGACAAAAAGAAAATGACAATCCACAATTATGGACGGAAAGAAAACGTTCGTCCGCAATTGCGGACAACCCGTGAACGTCTGAAAATTTACGGACCGACAGCTCAGCCGTTTGCAATTGCGGACCGTTTGGCCGTCCGTAAATGTGCAGACCGTCCGTTCTGAGACCGTCGTATGCTAACGGCTGTTAAATTACTAAGGCGGTATTTATCGATTCTCGGTTAATTGGAATACAATGCAAATATCTATCATCGCAAATAATGAGATCTAACAGCAATAGTCGAACGTCATTGAGAATAACCGATATCAATGTTGCATAAAGACTGGTATGTGTAAATTGATATGAGATATCAATTTAACACATAGCTACATGTTAGAGAACAATGTAATGGATCAATGCGCCATGAAATTGCTACATGGATTGTTAAATGAGTATCATAACAATTCTCATAATGATTATGGTATATGTAATTCTATGACTTGAGATTGCCAGAGATCTTAACATAAGCAATTGCATGCTTTGACACTATCAAACGTCACTCGTAAATTGGTAGACAAACAAGATAGTGATTGGGTATGCAATTTATAGTATGTTGTTTGATCGAGATAAGGATTTTTCCCTTCTATATAACATGGCTGATGTTACGAGCTCACATATTGAACTAGATGAGTTGATACGTTCCATGACTCATGTTCAATCTAGACATCAAGGACAAAGAGATTAATGTACATAAATCACGAGATTGGTAATGTCGAGTCATAAACATTCTCATTGTATATCTCATTCATAAACATATAGACGTTTTGAGTCTTTCACCTTGCAATCAAGCATTCTTTAGTAAATAGATATGGAAATCGAGCCAAGGACATACAAAAAAGTGCAAGGAAGCTATGAATGCCGATAAGCCGTCCCGAAGCAATCCTCAAGAGGATATGTGGACATTCCAGATTAGGAACTGCGACCCAGGGGCGTCCGCAATTGCGGACGACACTCGGTTCCCCGTCCCTAATCCAGGATTAGGGGTGTAAAATGAGCTGGTTCGGCTCAGCTCGGCTCAGCTCACCAAAAAACGAGCTGGCTCAGCTCGGCTCGTTTTTTAAACGAGTTGGAAAATCCCAACTCGTCTCGGCTCGCCTAGCTCGCCAA
>CM071872.1:3539616-3551477 GCA_036759665.1 Gynandropsis gynandra | reverse complement strand
ATTATTTTGAATTAGTTGTAATATCATATATGATAAACATATCAAACGAACCAAATAAAATATCAAAAATATGAAAACATTAATTCAAACATAATGTTATAAAATATCATTTTACTAAATAAAAAATAATCTTCTCAAATAAAAAGTATAAAATATCATTGTACTAAATTCGACCGCTCGTAACTTTACTAAATTGTTTATTTATTTTGTTATATCAATTATTAGAAAAAGGAAAAATACATTATAATACTATATTATGTTTAAACAATATATTATGTTTTATTAAACGCAATATTATATATAATAATATACAAAAATGGAAAATATTTTATTTTTGTACATGATTTTTTTCCGCTCGCGAGCCTGATGAGGCTGAGCACCGCGGGAGCATGGCGGAGCGTCAACTGAGGCGAGAGGAACCTCGGGAGAAGACGACTGCACCTCGGGAGAAGAAGACTGAACCTCGGGAGAAGGAGTCTTTCTGGGGTTCTGTGGAAAAGACAAGACTGAAGCAGAAGATATTTTGGACGGAACACTCCAGAACCTCAACTGGAGTTAAAGACGAGTGGGCCGCCCGGATGAAGCCCAACGCTGAAGATGCAGCCCACGCAGAAGCCCGTTCCCTCATCAACACCGAACCAGCAACACCAGAAGCCCACAAGAAGCCAGAAGCCCATGCACAAACAATTAAAACGGGATGAGCAAAAATGAAGAATAAAATCAAGGTTAAATCGGGTATTTTACAAGGAGACAAAGAGAATATTATTGTTGGGGTTTGTTAGCAAGAAGAACATTTACGGTTGGGCATATAACAACCTAAAACAATCATATATATGTAAGGCAAAAACGGATAATTAAGAGTACGGTATTATTCACAATTGCTCATTGCATTATTCACCAAAAACTAGAGAGAAACACTTGAGAGAGAGAGATTCTGATCAAACTTTGGATATACATCATTTTTAATTCATTGTTTGCACAATCACAAGGGGTAAGGAATGTATAGCTCATGATTTATCAATTAATTCAATCATGAGCTCAAGAACAATATAACTACAATTGGTATCAGAGCTTCTCGGATCTAAGGCCGAGAGGGAGCACCACGCACAAGCACGAGACAAGCACAATACAAGCACAAGAACAAACACAATATCACACAGCACAAGCAACGTACGAGAAGATGCAGAACGTACCACAGATTCCAATATTCGAAGGAAAGAGCTATAATCTATGGCTCATCAAGATGAAGGCGCTGCTACGGTCGAAGCAGCTTTGGAAAGTAGTCACAGAAGGACTACCGCAAAAACCCACTGCTGTGGGAGTTCCCATGACTGAGGAGGTGCAGAAAGCTATCTTAGCATGGGAAGAACAAGAAGCTAAGGATCAGACTGCGCTGCAACTATTGTTCAGTGCAGTGTCGGAAGAAATTTTTGCCGCGCACATATCAGTGTGCGAGACATCGAAGGAGGCTTGGGACCTTCTCAAGGAGAGGTTCCAAGGAGACCTAAAAACGGCTATGATCAAGCTCCAACGCTTAAGAGCAAACTATTATACACTGAGGCAAGGAGATAAGGAAACGATAAAGGACTTTGCAAACAAAGTGACTGAGCTAGCAAATGAGATGAGGGCGTATGGAGACGATATGAAGGAGGACACGTTAGTGTCTAAAATTTTATGCTCGCTGCAGGAGCGCTTTGATCCCTATGTTGGGGTCATAGAACAGACCAAGGATCTCACCACACTCACGGTGGGAGAGTTGGTCATCTCTCTTCAGTCTCTAGAAGCGAGACTTGAAGACAGACACGGTGGAGGCTTGGAAGGGGCGTTTCAGGCCAAGTTTAAGGGGCTTAAGGTCAGCCAAGACAGATCTGAGTCTAGCAAGAAAAACTATGGAAAAGGTGGTTTTTAACCTAAGGGGAAGAGCTACTGCAGCATATGCAAGAAGGATAACCACAATGAAAGCCAGTGTTTCTTTAGAAACAAGCAACATCAAGGAGAACAAAGCAAACAACAAAATAAGTCTAAGAAGGAGTGCTATACGTGTGGGAAAATAGGTCATTTTTTACGCGATTGCAAAAACAAACGACCAGCACAGAATCAGGCGCAAATAAATCAACAAGAGGAGGAGGAAGAAAACATGTTGTTCACAGCGGCACACGTTACTCATGAAATTTTTGAGGACGACGTATGGTTGGTAGACAGTGGGGCTACAAATCATATGGCTAAGCACACAAGTTATTTCACAACGCTAGATAGGTACTTTAGAGTATCTATAAAGGTTGGAAATGGAGGAGTTCTAACCACTGCCGGGAAAGGTAATATACATGTTCAAACTAAGAAGGGTGTTAAGGTGATTAAAGACGTATTCTTAGTACCGGGTTTGGATAAAAATTTGCTTAGTATGCCGCAAATGGTTAGGAATGGGTACGAGGTAGTATTCATGGAAAGTATGTGTTTGATTCGGGATGGTGCTGGAAACAAAGTTGTGGAGGTGCCTATGGTGAGAAAAGCCTATCCTCTAAAGTGTAGGATAGTGAAAGAGGAAGCTAGAATGACTCAGGAGAAGATGGGTGTATCTGAGTTATGGCATAAAAGACTAGGTCATGCCGGGTTACACAACCTGGAAAAATTGCAACGAGGTGATTTGGTTAAAGGGTTGCCGCAGGTGCCCTTAGTGAAGGAGGTGTGTGAAGCCTGTGTTATAAGGCGAGGTTAGTGGCTCGGGGTTTCACTCAAACTTACGGGCTAGACTACGGAGAGACTTTTGGGGGTTTACTCAAACCTACGGGCTAGACTACGGAGAAACTTTCGCCCCGGTATCAAGGCACGATACCATTCAGACCTTGATAGCCGTGGCAGCTCAGAAGGGCTGGACTTTACATCAAATGGATGTAAAGTCAGCATTCCTAAACGGAGAAATTGTTGAAGAGGTTTACGTTGAACAGCCACCAGGTTATGAGGTAACTGGTTCTGAGCATTTGGTTTTAAGATTGAGAAAAGCTTTATACGGTTTGAAACAGGCACCGAGGGCCTGGTACAGCAAGATAGATGCATTTTTTCTAAGGGAAGGATGCATTCGAAGTCTTTGCGATGCGGCAATGTACATTCGTGTTGAAGGAGGTAACATTTTGGTTATTTGCCTTTACGTGGACGATATTATATTATCGGGAAGTTGTTTTAAATTGATTGGAGATTTTAAGATCAAACTCAAATCAGAGTTTGATATGAGCGATTTGGGTACGCTCAGATACTTTCTTGGGTTCGAGGTTAATTACCTCAATGACGGTATATTTTTAAGCCAAGCAAAGTATGCATCCCAACTTCTTTCGAAGTTTGGGATGCAGGATTCTAAGGGAGTAAGAACTCCCAATGCCCTAAGTTCTAAAAATGCAGAAGGCGGCGAATATCTTACCTAGCCGACAGAATACCGAAGCCTTGTGGGTGGAATTTTGTATCTTGCCTCCACTCGACCAGATCTCGCATTTGCCGCATCTTTCCTGTCAAGAAACAACAAACAACCGACAGTACAAAGCATGCAGAATGCAAAAAGAGTTATGAGGTACATAAAAGAAACAAAGAACTATGGTTTGATGTTTAAACGGGTTAAAATTTCAGAACTCGTGGGATATGCAGACTCTGATCTAGCAGGGAGTTTAACTGACATGCGAAGTACAAACGGGTTTTGTTTCACGATAGGGAGCGCGATTTTTAGCTGGGAAACCCAGAAACAGTCGATAGTTGCACAATCGACTGCAGAAGCCGAATATATGGCTCTGAGCGCAGCAACCAACCATTCGACTTGGTTATCCAGGTTATTTACCGAACTAGGTTTTGACATGCAACACGGGGTTTCTATTTACAGCGATAGCACGGCGGCTATCGCGATCGGAAAGAACCCGATCGACCACAAGCGAACAAAACACATAAAAATAAAATTTCATGTAGTGAGGGAGGCGCAAAACGAAGGAAGGATTCACTTACGTTACGTGCGCGGAGAAGATCAGCTTGCAGATCTGTTGACGAAGCCCCTACCGACGGAGAGATTCACCACGCTGTGCAGGAGGATCGGCGTAGCTCCCCGACCGCTCAGGAGGGAGATTGATGAGGCTGAGCACCGCGGGAGCATGGCGGAGCGTCAACTGAGGCGATAGGAACCTCGGGAGAAGACGACTGCACCTCGGGAGAAGAAGACTGAACCTCGGGAGAAGGAGTCTTTCTGAAGTTCTGTGAAAAAGACAAGACTGAAGCAGAAGATATTTTGGACGGAACACTCCAGAACCTCAACTGGATTTAAAGACGAGTGGGCCGCCGGGATGAAGCCCAACGCTGAAGATGCAGCCCACGCAGAAGCCCGTTTCCTCATCAACACCGGCCCAGCAACACCAGAAGCCCACAAGAAGCCAGAAGCCCATGCACAAACAATTAAAACGGGATGAGCAAAAATGAAGAATAAAATCAAGGTTAAATCAGGTATTTTACAAGGAGACAAAGAGAATATTATTGTTGGGGTTTGTTAGCAAGAAGAACATTTACGGTTGGGCATATAACAACCTAAAACAATCATATATATGTAAGGCAAAAACGGATAATTAAGAGTACGATATTATTCACAATTGCTCATTGCATTATTCACCAAAAACTAGAGAGAAACACTTGAGAGAGAGATTCTGATCAAACTTTGGATATACATCATTTTTAATTCATTGTTTGCACAATCACAAGGGGTAAGGAATGTATAGCTCATGATTCATCAATTAATTCAATCATGAGCTCAAGAACAATATAACTACAGAGCCGGCTCGTCAGCTCGCGAGCCAGCTCGTCTAAGCTCGGACTCTTGGGCTCAGCTCGTCAGCTCGTTTTTTAAGTGAGCTAGAAAATACCCAGCTCGACTCGCTTAAATATGGTCCGAGCTAGAGCTGGCTCGCGCACCGGCCGCTCGCTGGCTCGCGAGCCGGCAGCTCATTTTACACCCCTATCCAGGATGCCCTCGGTGTCCGTTTCCAATCCGTCTGCAATTGGGGACCGCTTAGAAACTACTTGTTCGTCCGCAAATTTAGGAACGGATTAGGGACCGATTTTTTTCCGTCCCTATTCCGTACGTAAATTTAAGACGGACTGATTAGTCCGTAAAATCCGTTTGTAATCTTCAAATTTCCAGTAATAAATTAGAACTTACATGGCCATTAATTTTTTCAAATCACTTCATTTCTTTTCAAATCACTTCATTTCACCAATTAGGATATTGAAAGTTGATACGTGATATCATTCTGCTAAACATAAATTATTATTTTGGTTTAGTTTGGTAAAATCGAATTTTATCATAATATTTTGATTTCATTTAGATGTATATAAAATAATTGATCAATATAAAAATTAAAAAACGATCATATTTAATAATTAATAATTATTCTAAATACTTAAATTTTAGATAAATGAAATAATATAAATTAACATCTATCTTTTATATATACATATACAAATATATAATAATAATTTATTATTAAATATCAAATTATCATGATATATTATATTATATTTTGTAAAACATATTCAATAATTTATTTTTTAATAATTTATTTTTAAACTATCATTTATATAAATTTTAATATGAAAAAAAATCAATAAAACTGTAATAATTGAATAAAACTTAAAATGTCAGTTTAAATCCAAACCGAATTGATAAATGTCAGTTTAAATCCAAACCGAATTAATAAATGATAATTGTGAATAGGTTTACTTATTAAAAATGATATATTTTATTTGCTCATAAGTTATATAAAATCTCAAATCTATTTATTTAATAGGAGCATTTTACTTAAATGTCATGTACAATATTAAAAAGATGGGATAATGGTTTTTCATGTCAAATAATAGGCACAACTTTATACGAAATTCAAAATGGATAATGATATTGTTTCCCAAAACTTTGAATTATATCAAACAAAATCTTTTCTGGATTAAATTTTGCACTCTTGTTTTCTGTATAATTTTTTCTTATCATAAAAAAGAGTGCAATATGAATATATTATGGATGTTATCCATGAAAATAATCGGTCTATATTCATGAATTGTTTTCGATGTAAATTTATTATTAGATTAGCAACAAAGTGTAAAATCATATTATATTTTAAAAAAAATACATACGACTTGAAAAATGGTAAAAGATATATTTTACGTCGAACAAAAATTGATATTTGTAATCATTATATAACTATTACACTAAATTTACATATATGAACAATAAATAACAAATAAATTGGTAATAAAATCCATTTAAAAATATTTACAAGGAGATTTATATATTATTTATATGAACTATAAATAACAAATAATGTGTGACATTTATATACGTTGGCTGGCCCCGTGTTATTGTCATTGCCCTTTTTTTCTATTCTCCCCGAAATTTCTTTAAGTAATTTAAATTATATTTAGAATAATTAGTTTATTAATCATATTGGCAAGCTTAATTTTACTTGTCCTTTACTCCAAATATTAAATTACAACAAAGAAAGATTAAAAACAATAAAAATAATAATGATAATCAAAGGTAAGAAAAAACAATTATATTATTCGGCAGGCCACCTTTTCTTGTCCTTTAAAAAATCAAAACAATACATTAGAAAAGAAATTAGTAATACCCACTTTCAATTTTCTACTATCTTATTTTATTTTATTTTATGTTTTATTATTTTTTATTAATGTTTCCATAGGATTCCAGCTAAAAACACGAAATTCTATATATTCCAAAATTTTTAATGTAAATTTATGGTAAGAGATATTATATAACCTCCTATTAAATATAATTTATCTTCATATTTTTTTATATTGAAATGATAATAATGGACAGACATGGAAAAAAAGTAGGAAGGAAATTAGCAGAAATAAATTATAATATATAAAGAAAATTCCTTTTTTAATGTTACCATTTCCAAATTCAAAAATCAATTTTTTTTATTCCTAATCACTCAGCATAAATAGATCTAATTTCTATACTTTCTTCTCCAAATTTTTTTTCCATTTTTTATCTTAATTTCCAATCTCTGTTCTGAGAAATATTTTTCTTCCCAGAAAACAAAATCGTATTTTCCAGAAATATAATTATCCAATAATCTTTCTTATATTCTCTGTTTGATTTTATGTTCTTTGATTTATTTTGATTTTTCTTTTGAGCTTTTTTTTCCCTTCTGTCTTTTACTTCTTCACGTTCTAGTTCTGGTCTTGCTATTTTTCGTAAGTGTTCTTTTCTGGATTCAATGATTTTAGCTTTGCTTTGGAAAAAAATAAATCTTTCGTTTTATCTCTAAATCTACATGTTTTTTTTTTAAATTAAAAAGTAAAAGAAAAGATTAATGGTTTTAGATATGGAGTCTTCCGGAGAAGTTGTAAGGACAACCACCGGGGGTGGCGGGGGAGTCACGGTGGTGGGATCCGAGGCGCCGTCTGACTTTCACATAGCTTCGAGGTCGGAGAGCTCAAACCCACCTCCAGTCTCCACCCTTCCTCCTCCACCACCGCCGCATCACTCCGGAGAAGCTCCGCCGCAGAATCCCACGGCGACAACGATGGGTCTCTCCGGCGGACCGATGAAAAAGAAGCGTGGACGGCCCAGGAAGTACGGACCCGACGGGGCGGTGGTGGCGCTTTCACCGAAGCCGATATCGTCGGCAGCACCGCCGCTAGCGTCTCACGTCATCGATTTCTCGGCGTCGGAGAAACGCGGCAAAGTGAAACCAGCGGGTTCCTTCAACAGGACAAAGTACCAGGTTGAGAATTTAGGTAAATCTCTCTCTCTCTAAATTTCTTAAAAAAACATAAAGAAAAAGAAAGATCTTGTCTGAATTCAGTTTCGTAAACTGATCTGATTATTGGGTTCTTCTGGGATTTATCTTATATGCATGCTTATATCTGTGGGACCTCTCATGTATATCTCTCCTGTATTGTATATATATTACGTATATATACAACACACTACCAGTATTGACTTTTTCTTTTCTGCATAATTTTGTTCTCGCAATGTTACGAAAAGGAGAATTACAAAATTTTCCCGGTTTAGCATCGGTTTGTTCATAACCGGTTTTATCCACGAGGTTAATTTCCTCTTCTTCTTTTTTTTCAGGTGAATGGGTCGCTTGCTCTGTCGGAGCCAATTTCACACCTCATATCATTACAGTAAACTCCGGTGAGGTAAGTAGAATGGATCTAATCCGAACATATATCGATTTCTATTTGTATCATATTGAAGTTTGATGAATTGTGGACTTTGGTTATGGATTCGGTTTAGGATGTAACGATGAAAATAATATCGTTTTCGCAACAAGGGCCTCGTGCCATTTGCGTTCTATCGGCAAACGGAGTCGTTTCGAGTGTCACGCTCCGTCAGCCCGACTCATCCGGTGGGACATTGACGTACGAGGTGATTCATTTGATTCTCTTTCTTTTCCTTTTCTTTCTCGAAAAAAAACTGATGAGTATTATGTTTCAGGGTCGGTTTGAGATACTATCACTGTCTGGATCGTTCATGCCCAATGACGTCGGTGGGACTCGTAGCCGGACTGGAGGAATGAGTGTGTCATTGGCAAGTCCAGACGGACGAGTAGTAGGTGGCGGTGTGGCCGGTCTCCTAGTGGCTGCTAGCCCGGTTCAGGTTTTTCCTTGATCTCACGTTCTCGAAAGTATTTGCCTTTGGATTCGGATGAATATCACTAATCCTGTCCTTTGCCTCGCCGTCCAGGTCGTTGTAGGGAGTTTTCTGACCGGGACGAACCAACAAGATCAAAAACCGAAAAAGCAGAACCATGATCACATATCGATGGCGACGACCACGGCTCCAACCGCGGCAATCCCGATCTCCAGTGCATCAGACCCTCGTGGAACCATCAATGTATCGACTCATCAATCCGACACTTGGCAGCCGTCGGATCAAAGAAACAAACCTTCCGACATTAACGTTTCTTTAACATGAAAACATTTCTACGGCCATTTGTAGATCTTTCTGTATTTCTTGATTTCCAGATTAGGGTTTCTACATGATCTCATCTTTTAGGTTTTAGGGTTTTCATTTCGGCTCCTTTCTGTGTTACGTAGCAACGTTAGACATATTTTTCATTCTCCCATGTGAATTTGTTCTTCTTCTTCTTCCCTTTAACCTTTTTTTTCTCTTAACTACTCCTGACCCTTTCCGGTTTGCCAGCTCTTACCAAACCGGTTTATTATCTTAACCGGTCAAACAATGCCTCGGTTCCCACTCTGTACCGATACAATTTAGCATTTATAATCGAAAATCTCTAGATTGAGTCTTCTTTGTATGAAAAGACACTATAATCGTTAGCAGCTTCTTTAAAAACTTAAACGACTAATTTTACAAATAACCACAAATTTGCAGATGCAAAATGCTTCTTTGAACTGTCATGCTAGCTCAAGAATAGAATTGCACATATGCATCAGAAAGCATTTGGATTTCACAAACTGTAAAGGATTCTCTTAAAATATTTTACGATATGTTTAGAGTATTCGCGTGTGGATCGAAGAGATTTTGATATAGGGTTGATCAAATACAACATACATACTAATTCATGATTTACGTTTTAGTTAATATGAGACAACACAATAAAACATGTATTTTTATATTTTAGATCCGATGATGGAGTATGTTTGTCATAATTGTGGAACCGGTATTAAGATTTTTAAGTTAAGATTCTAATATTATGCCAAATGGAGTTGGATTTAACTAAAATTAAAAATTAATTTAAGAGTTTAGATTTATCCAATACTATATACATGAATTTATGATTTATGCTCTAAATTAATATAGTACAATACAATATTGTTTTGCTTGTTCAATCAAGAACTTTAGCTTAAAACCTACCATTCTATTGTTGACTTTTGTCTTAAAAAATTCGACATTATATGAAGTGAATGGCCAAAATATCCCGACCAATAACAACAATAAAATAACAACTTATGTACTAAAACAAATGCCAAAGATGTTGAGGACCATGAATCATCCCTTGTCGAAAATCAAAACGATTCTAATATCATTTGATAAGAACAATTTAATTCATCCAAAACCTGATTTATAAGAGTGCGACCAAATATCCTTGTAAAAACTTTATAAAATCTATTTTTATCCACGTGAAACTCCTTAATTGGTTTGTAAATAATAATAACTTGCCATGAACCCAATAAATAATATATAAAGAAAGTGAATTGTGGGATTCAACAATGAGTAAAAAATAATTGATATAGAAAGATATAATTGGAAATTAATATATATTAGGATTAACCTTTAAATTGAATAGCCATCTCGGATTTATTATGCTTTTCTTCAGGTTCATAACCTGAATAAAGCCTAACAAATGAAAAATAAGATTAAAGAACGTAGTTGTTTGGAATAACCTTAAGGCCCAGTATGAAATCTGGAGGCCCATTTCCCTCTCCAGTTTTGTAAGATTATTCATTTTCTAAAATTAAGATAGTGATTATAAAAATACATAAAATGTCCAACACGACGATCTATTTTTTGTTATTTTATTTTATTTTATTTATTTATTTATATTAATTTCAACAAAGATAAGATCTAAAAAAAATATTTTTAAAAATTTAGGAATTACAACAAACAAGCAACACACATTTATTTATTTCATTTTTTAATTGCAAAACATATAAGATCTGATAAAAAATAATAATTTAACAAAGACAAGGAATTAAGACAAACAAACATGTTGTCAATGTCATCCCTCTTGAATTTTTTTATAATTTATTATATTATATAATTTATATGTTTATATGTTTATATAATTTATACAATTTATATATTATTATATAAATATTGAAGGTCCATTGAATATATATTACAAAAATAATAAAGACAAATTTCCATGATTAAAAAGAAAAAAAATCAATATTTTAGATCAAATGTTTTTTTACATCTTTTCTATTTTTAAAGAAAAGGATAACTTGTTTCACATCATCATTCCATAATTTTATTTGAGTTGATGTCAATTTGCAACAAATATATGTATGTATATATATATAAATAAAATTTTTTTAATCATTACAAACATATTTTTGAGATATGATTCGATATTTTGAAGATAATTTTTGAGATATTCAATATATTCTCCGAAATTTTATTTAATTTTTTGATGATATTTTTAAAATTTTTTTGGATATTCTCCGATTTTTTTTCGTGCTAGACTAACTATGTATATAAGAAAATTTTCCGTGATTAATAAAACAAGTCGAATCCATTCGACCACTTATTTTCAAGATATAGATAAATCATTTGTAATTATATCATAGTCTCTCTGAAGGTATTTGTTTTGATTTTTTTCTCTTGTTTGAACAACCACATTCAAAATCGATTAATTTATTCGATCATATTTTGGTTTTTGTTTTTTCTTTGAAAACATAATATCTTTCTACAAACACTACAAAAAAATTGGCGCTTTCCAACGGACATATCCGTTGGAAAGCGTCGAAAATCCGTTGGAAACAGTCGTTTCCAACGGACGCCAACGGATTCCCGTCCGTTGCGAAAAGTTCGTTGCAAATGACGATCCGTTGCAATTCGCGACGGCGCGCCAACGGATAATATCCGTTACAAATTTGCAACGGAATGGCAACGAAATACGCCGTTGGAAATACAGTAACGGACGCCCATTGGAAATCGTTGTGACGGATCACCGTTGCAACTCTTCAACGGACGGCCGTTGGAAAGCAACGGCTGTCCGTTGCAAAACTAGGCGGGGAAAAATCATTCTTGCAACGGACATCCGTTGCCATGTGGCGGGAAACTGCAACGGACGACCGTTGCAAACTGGCGCGAAAGGTTTGGCGGGAAAACAATTCCAACGGAA
>CM071872.1:3491054-3538901 GCA_036759665.1 Gynandropsis gynandra | reverse complement strand
ACAAAGTTATATTATTAGTAGTTTTCAAATATATATATGTAATTATAAAATTGAAATATAATTAAAAACTTACAACAAAAGTGCGCCACCATCGCTGGCGCACAACTTCTGGCGTAACTTGCCAGGAATAGTACAGATCGTCCTGTAACGATCCTTGGATGATGTTATTATTTGTTTGTCTTAACACATCATCCTCATCAAACCTGCATAGCAAAATACAAAGTTAGCTAATATTTACGAAATTTAAATAAAATTTATAACAATTATATACTATATATTTACCATAACGTTCCAAGAGAACGTTCGGGATCGATGATCGGAAGGGTTGGATGCCCATCGAAATCATCGATCAACGCATCGATATCAACCATATCGTCCTCGTCAACAAATATCGACGGTGCCGATACTGGAGATGGAGGACGATATGGTGGTGGTGGCGGCGGGGGAGGCGCTCCCGCAGAACCTGCCAACATTCCCCCCATTCCTATAAATCGTCTAGGCCTCATTTTTCTATGTTTTTGTAACATTTTAGAATTCTGGATTTGTTTGGTGTTGAAATAAGAAAAAATCCGTCGCAACATATATATATATATATCGGATTTTCCAACGGCTATCCGTTAGAAACTGTAATGGATTGCCGTTGGAAAAGACGTCATCGCAACGGAGTAATTAAATTGACGTGACGTTTCGAATTCCCAACGGCAATCCGTTACAATTTCTAACGGATGGCCGTTAGCAATGCGTGTTCCCGAGGCGACGGACGGCTAAATGGCGGCTCGTCTGCCTTTCCAACGGTCGTCCGTCGTAATTTGCAACGGACGACCGTTGGAAACCTGAAAAACGGTTACGAAAAGCTGCAAATTATGCAGTCATCATTACATTTTCCAACGGACATCCGTTGGAATGCTAACGGATGACCGTTGGAAACGAACACGTGGCGTCAAACGTCAACACGTGGCGGCAATTTACCCTTATAACTTTCCAACGGTCATCCGTTAGCATTCCAACGGATGTCCGTTGGGATTGTTGAAAATCCGGAAATTTTTTCGAAGTGTCGGGTACGAATTTACCCTTATAACGTTCCAACGGTCATCCGTTGCTAACCCCAACGGATGTCCGTTGGGATTGTTGAAAATCCAGAAATTTTTTCTAAGTGTCGGGTGCAAATTCGTGGTTCAACAACCGTTAATAGTTTCAACGGGTAACCGTCAACATTGGTATTAGATTATTTTAATTTATTATACATCAAACATCGTTTATATAACATGTTCGATTGTATTAACATTTCGATTACACATCATACATCAAACGTGAAACATCGTTCATTGACGGTATACGTCATTTACATTACACATCATCTACATGTATTACACATAGTAAACATTATTGTATTTACATTTCTTCTTCAGTAGATTCATCGATGGGCGAGTCGTCTTTCGCTTGTTCGTTGACTTCATCGCCCTTTTCATCTTCAGCATCTTCCGGTTCAACGTCTTCATAATCGCGTATGAGTTCTCCGTCTATGTCATTCCTCGCAAGAATCTCCTCGCGATCTGTATCAATTAAACGAATCGGCTGCGGATGATCGGGTTGCAACGGATCTTCTTTGTCATCAGAGCTTATGATCCCTCGTGGCTTGATCTTTACTACGGACCACCACTCCTCTCTTCGACGTTTCAATGTTGTTGGATATTGCACGTAACATACTTGATCTGCTTGATCTATTGTGATGAATGGATCATATTTACCATATTGTCGTGCCGGGTTGACGTCAATTCTTCCCCAACGGTTTTTTCGTATTCCGCATCGTACGGTTGGGTCAAACCACTGACATTTAAAAAGCATAACCTTCAACCCAACGAGACCGGCATATTCCAGTTGTATGATTTGGTGCAAAATACCGTAGAAGTTATCACCCTCTATATCACTATTAACGCAAACGCTATAGTTGTATGTGCTTCTATGTTTTCCGTGTTCGTACGTGTGGAATGTGTAGCCGCGAGGAATCAAGATTGGCCAACACATGACATTTTGTGCGGGACCATTAGCCAAATCTTTTATCCACGTGGGAAGTCTTTCATCAGAACATTTCACCTGTATGTATAAAAAAACAAATTAATACTCTTATATGCAATTAATTTACATAAATGTGTGTATGAGTACTTACGTAGTCTCTAAACCACGATTCATAATGTTGAACTTTCATGTCTGTGAGTTCATTTGCATTTAGATGAGGATATGTACCAAGCACTTCTTCGTCAAATATCCTGAATAATGAAAATACGTTACATTTTAATATATATATATAAATATAAAGATTGAAATTATAATATGTACCATGTACGTACCTTTCGAACGGTAATAACTCTTGACAATTAAGTAGTATATATGTGTGGACATGATTATACTCCTCTGGTGTTAACCAATATTCATCGGATTTTCCTCCTGTGCGTTCAATCGGTGTAAACATCTCAGGAATTGTGCCAAACTGCGGATTATATTGATACAAACAATTTGTGTGATTATCCGCTGCACGTCGCTCTTTCGTCCGAATATACGACTCGAAATAAAATGTGCTGAAATATGTGATTTCTTCCAGCAAGTATTGTTTGACAATAGAGCCTTCGACCGTTGCTTTGTTTTTTTGCTTTTTTCTTTAAATGAAAGAAGAACCTTTCGAAAGGATACATCCATCTGAATTAAACCGGCCTACCGAGTATTGCCTCATCTGGTAAATGTATTGGCAAATGCTCCATGACATCGAAGAATGACGGCGGAAAAACCTTTTCCAATGCACATAATACTTCAGAGATATTGTTTTTCATTACTTCCAAGTCATCACCTTTTAAATTTCTCGAACATATATCTCTGAAAAATATGCTGATTCCACATAACACATCGTGAACATTACGTGGTAAGAGCTCAACAAATGCGATTGGAATGAGCCGCTGCATGAAAACGTGACAATCATGACTTTTCAACCCGATCAGTCTCGAACCGATAATATCCACACACCGAGCAATATTCGATGCATATCCATCGGGAAACTTAACGTCTTCTTTTAACCACTTTAATAATGTTGTTTTGGCCGGACTAGACAATCTGAGTACCGGGATAGGTGACCTTCCATCCTGTAATTCCAACTCTGGTCATCGGCATATTGACTTCAAATCTTTCCTTGATTGTATATTATCTTTCGTTTTACCCGTCACATTCAAAACAGTATTTATGATGTTATCGAAAAAGTTCTTCTCAATATGAATAACATCTAAATTATGATGTAATATCAATTATTTCCAGTATGGTAGTTCCCAAAAGATACTACGTTTATACCAGTTATGCCATTCACCTTGACCTTTTGGTTTACGATGCCCACGATCTCCACCGCATTCTACTGATTCTTGTAAATCCTCCATTGTGTTCAATCTTTCGTAAAGGATTTGTGTTCCGGTTTGCATGCATGCACGGTCCTTTTGAAGGCTCCGAGACCGTACAGGCGTCCCTTATACGGTTTCACCGACTACAAAACAAATAATCGTAACGTTAGAATTTAACAAATTATATTAATAATTTTTCTTCTCGATATGCATAACATCTAAATTATGACGTAATATCTATGATTTCCAGTATGGTAGTTCTCAAAAGATACTACGTTTATACCAGTTATGCCATTCACCTTGACCTTTTGGTTTACGATGCCCACGATCTCCACCGCATTCTACTGATTCTTGTAAATCCTCCATTGTGTTCAATCTTTCGTAAAGGATTTGTGTTCCGGTTTGCATGCACGGTGCCTCTTTTTTTTGAACCACGTTCTTCCGAAAATGTTTTTTATCTCTCCTGAAAGCATGACCACGAGGAAGAAATCTTCTATGACAATCAAACCAACATGGTTTTGTTACCATGTACTAGTCGAAATGAATCTGTATCCTCCATACAATAAGGATATGCTAATCTTCCGTGCGTGCTCAATCCTGATAACATTCCATACGTAGGAAAATCGCTAATTGTCCACAACAAGACCGTTTTCAATCTGAAATTTTGCTTAGTACTGACGTCTAAGCAAGGATTCCTTCGTTCCACAACTATCGTAATTCATAAATTAAGGGCTGCAAAAATACATCGAAACTTTTCTTCGGATGTTCTGGTCCTGGAATAAACAACGTCAAAAACATTACCTCTCTTTTCAAACACATCTCGGGAGGTAAATTATAAGGAGACAAAATCACTGGCCAGAGGGAATATTGACTTCCCGATTGTCCATAGGGACTAAACCATCCATGCACAGGCAAAGATAAACATTTCTCGTTTCACACGCAAACTCGGGAAATATTTCATTGAAATCTTTCCAAGCCTGACCACCCGATGGATGTTGCATTACACCTTCGGTCGTGGAGTGTTCTGCGTGCTATCTCATTGCTGCAGCGGTTTTTTTTATTCATATAACCTTCTCAACCTGTTTGCTACAGGCATATAAAACATTTTCTTGTATGGTACGTATTTCCGTGAAGATGGTTTTTTAGGCCGAAATCTGCTTGCACCGCAAAACTTGCATTCCAACAAGTCTTTATCATTTCCCCAAAACAACATGCAACTGTTTCTACAAACATCAATTTTCTCATGTGGCATTCCCAAGTCTTTTAACACATTCTTCGTTTCGTAGTATGTCTCGGGAGCTTGGACTTTGATACTTCATGTTTTTGCATCTTTTGCATGGACATAACATTGTCCCACGTTCTTGACACAAAGGCTGCATCGATGCAAAACTCATGAATTGCTCTAATCCGTGTAAGAATTCTTGCGTAATCTCTTCGATTACAGGATCTTTTCTTCTATACATCCACTCCCTTGATCTATATATATTTCGATTCGAAGACAACGACATTTTTTCGTTGGTAAGATCTAAATAGCTAATGTTCCAATGGACATCCGTTGCACATTGCAATGGATGCCCGTTGCAGAGTCACATTTACTTATTTTGACCCGTGAACCTCGAAATTCAAAATATCAACGGTCATCCATTGCTATTTCTAACGGCTGTCCGTTAACAATTGCAACGGATGCCCGTTGGAACGCTTTTCCCCGGTTTCTAACGGATCTTCAACGAATAACATTTACTTTCGAACAGAAATGGCCACGAACAATATCCTTTCCCGTTGTAAATACTTGCAAATTCGTTATAATTCGTTATTTTTGCATATTACAATAGTTTAAGTTTTGGAAATTATGATATTAATGATGTAAGTGGAACTGATATCGAACTCAATCAGTACGCAAAAACCGAAATATAGAATCTAAAATTTCATTTATATCTCTTTCCAATTACATAATTAACATAGGATAACAATAATAATTTACATAAAAAATAACTTTAGCATAAAATCCTATCTGATAGCTACCTCCGTAACCAAAACCAATATCTTTATTTCCATAGTCGAATCCAAAACAACACTAATAAACTTCCTCACCACCGGTAAGAAAGTTTATCAAAGTTGTTTTAGATTCAACCATGGAGACAAAAGATACTTGATATTGGTGGTTTGTTTGATACAATCTTTGGTTCCCATATATATAGTTAAAATTTCCAACGGACATCCGTTGACAAGTGTAACGGATGCCCGTTGCAAGATCTCACGAATTTATTTCGACGGGTGAACCTCGAAATTAACAATATCAACGGCCATCCATTACAAATGGTAACGGATTACCGTTACAATTGTCAACAGATGACCGTCAGAATATTTTTCCCGGATTCTAACGATCTTCCAACGAACATGGCCAGCGGAAATTATCCGTTACAATCCGTCACAAAATGGCAACGGATTTGTAACGAATGTGGCAACGACATTATTCCGTTTTAATCCGTTGCAATTGGTAACGGATTGCAACAGATATGCTCCCGTTGAAACCATTGACATATCTGTTGCAATCCGTTGCTATTTTCATCCAACGGACGGATCCGTTGCCCCGTCCGTTGGAAATAGCGCGTTTTTTTGTAGTGAAAGATCATATTTTTTCTCTAAATATTCAATGAGACACAACAAGAAAAATAATAATTCTGGATGGATTTTGCGAAATGAAAGAGTCGTCCCTAAATTTAGGGACGGATTAGGACCGTCTTAAGGACAGAAAAATAAATCCATCCTTAATCCGTACGTAAATTTGCAGACCGCATAGTAGTCTCTAAGTTGTCCATAATTGCGAACGATTCGAGACCACTTTCACGGGCGTCCACAATTTGCGGACAGAATCATCATTAGTCCGCAAATTTGCGGACGGTATAGCCATCCGTCCGAAATTGCGGACGGCTGAAACTTTCGTCCGCAAATTACGGACGTATTCAGGACGGTTCACCGGGAAATATTTGTCTTAGTTTGTAACCGTCCATAATCGCTCCAAAAATTTTCTATTTAATCTCTCATCTTCTATCCGTTTCTAACACACAATTCTCATATATTTCTCTACATATATTGTTATTGTTTCTGATTATAATGACATCTTCGTCGAGGTCGAATAGTTTCGTTTCGAGACAGTGGATGTATAGAAAGATTGATCCGAAAACTCAAGATGCATCGAAGGAGTTTATAGAAGGCATTACAAAGTTTATGACGATGGCGACAAATCAACAAGTTTATATAGAAAACGGTAGGTTTGTTTATCCATGCGTCAAATGCAAAAATGAAATTTTTTTTAATGAAAGAACCATTTGGAATCATCTCTATTTAAGAGGGTTTACTCCAAATTCTTTTATTTGGTTATCTCATGGAGAGAATTTTGCACCACGACCTAGTAATGTTGTGAAAAATTTTAGTAGGGGTATTGTACATCATGAAGTGTCTGAGACTTTTCAAGATGTAGAAATGAAACCTTATGTAGAAATGGTGCAAAATGCATTCGTTGAAAGAAACGAAGATGAAAATATAAAAGAAGATCCGAATGACGAAGCAAAAAGTTTTTTTTGAAATGTTAGAAAGTGTTAGGCATCCACTTTATGATGGTTGTAGAAGTGGTATTTCACGGTTGTCTTTATCTGCACGGTTGATGAACTTAAAGACTGAAAATAATATTTCTGAGAATTGCATGGATTCTATATCGCAATTAGTAAGAGATTATTTGCCCGAAGATAATAATGCAGTCGAGTCATATTATGAAACAAAGAAGATGTTGAGATCATTGGATTTATTGCCATATCAAAAGATTGATGTTTGCCAAGACAACTGTATGATTTTTTGGAAAGAAACTTAGGATTTGATCAATTGTCGATTTTGTGGAAAAGATCGATTTTATTTGACAAGATATGGAAAATCGGTTCCATTTCTTCGTATGTGGTATTTACCGATTACAAACAGGATAAAAATATTGTATCAATCAGAGAAGACCGCAAGCAACATGAGATGGCATGCTGCACATTCAAGTCGTGACGGAGAAATGTGTCATCCCTTAGATGGTGAGGCGTGGAAACACTTTAACAAGGTATATCCTGATTTTAAAGCTGAGAGTAGAAACATTTATTTAGGCCTTTGCATTCGGGATGTCTGGGAGAAATTATTCGTTCTGGCCAGTTATTATGACACCTATAATTTACCACCAGATATGTGCATGAAGCATGAGTTTTTGTTCTTAACAATATTGATTCCCGGGCCTAATCATCCGAAAAGAGGTTTGGATATATTTCTTCAACCACTGATTGAAGAATTGAAAGAATTATGGAAGGGAGTTCCAGCGTACGATGTTTCGAGACGACAAAATTTTATATTACGAGGTGCTCTTATGTGGACAATAAGTGATTTTCCAGCTTAAGGTATGCTATCTGGATGGACAACGCATAGTCGATATGCTTGTCCATATTGCATGGGGAAAACATATGCTTTTCAGTTGAAATATGGACGAAAGACGAGTTGGTTTGACCGTCATCACCGTTTTCTTCCTCCTGATGATACACTACGAGGCAACAAAAGGAATATAGTTGTGTGGAAATCTCCTCCTCCAGGTTTGACCGACGAAGAGATATTATATGAACGACTTCTTGCTTTGGGTATTCCTAGAAGTATAGATTGCGGAGGGAACAATCATCCGAGAATTGATGGTTATGGAATTACCCATAATTGGTACAAGAAGAACATATTTTGGGATTAGACATATTGGAAAATTCGATAATATCATCAATACGGTTCTGAATGTTACAGAAAAAACAAAGGATAATATTAAATCACAGAAGGATCTAGAAGAGTATTGCTCACGGAAGGAGTTGCATATAAGTGAAGACGGTAAAGCTCCAGTTTCGATATTCAAATTGCCGAATGATGAGAAATATAAATTGTTGAAATGGTCGAAGGAAGACGTGAAATTTTCTGATGGTTATGCATCTAACATCGGAAGATGTGTCGATATTCATGAAGGAAAGTTATGAGGGATGAAAAGTCACGATTGTCATGTATTCATGCAAAGACTACTTTCCATATGTTTTTCTGAATTGATGGACAAACATACACACGAAACAATTGGAGGTATCATTGATTATTTTAGTTATATAATATAATTAGTGATTAATAATTTACAGATATATTAATTGTTAAATAAACTAATTAATACCTGAATTTTCAGATATTGGCATATTTTTTCAAGAACTTAAAGAAAGAGATTTCTTTGAATCAACGAAATATATATATAAGTTTTTCTGAATTGTTCCCGTCTCGGCCCTCATTCGGTTCCCATTACTCGCGGAATATATATCGGTCGGTTCTCATCCCTTGCGAAATATATTCCATCGGTCGATTTCCGTCCCTCGGTCGGTTCCCGTTCCTCGAGTTACGGACAACTCTGATTGTGAACGACATTAGGACAAGGCCTTCGTTCCGTCAGTAAGTTACGGATGGGTCGCAGAATCCGTCTGTAAGCCGTCCGTAAGTTACAAACGGTATGCGGATTCCGTCCGTAAGCCATCCGTAACTTACAGACGGTAGGCAGCTTCCGTCCGCCATCAGTCTGGAATTTACGGACGGGTCGTGACCATGTCCGTAGATGTTTATAAATTCTCGGCCGTTGACATCATATTCTCACTCACTCTCCAGCCGAAAACTTTGCCTAGCCACCACCCGTCGCCTCGTCCAGCCACCGCCCGTCACCTCGTCCAACCGTCGCCGTCGCCTCTCCGAGGTAAGGGTTCCGTTTTTGTCGTTTTGTTTTCGTTTCGTTCTGTTTTCGTTCTATGCATTTACCATTTCGTTCATCATCGTTTAATTTTAGTTGCCTTGCGTTCCGACCACTGTCCGTTCCGACCGTCCGTGTTCAGCCGTTCGCCGCCCGTCCGTTCAAGTATATTTTCTGCCGTCCGTCTCAACGAAGCATGATCTTGTCTAAAAGAACCATGATTTTGTCTAAACAAACCATTTTTATAAGTATCAAACTTATTAGATAATATGCATCGATTCCGTTTTGAGATTATAGTGGATGAATAGATATGTAGATAAGGTGTTCGATGAAATGCCTAAGAAACTATTATTAAGTTACATATATTAAGTTATATTTAAGCAACTTTTATTACTCTCATTAATGTCTAAGAAACATCTATTAAGTTATGCCTAAAAACTATTATTACTATTATTAATGTCTAAGAAACTATTATTATGTTATGCCGTTGTAATTTAAATATATATTAAGTTTATGACTTATTGTTATAATCTATTATTAAATTATTTCGTATAAAAAACATATATTAAGTTATATGTTTTTTAAAATTAAAAACACATATATTAAATTATATGTGTTTTTAAAATTATATTAAAATTAATTAATGTTTAATTAGAAATTAAATTTTTTAAATAAACATTGAATTAAATTTTTATATAATATTTTTTAAATTACAATTTTAGTATGTCACGTCGCGTTGGAAGAGGCGGTAACATTAGAAACCGTTCAACATCTGAGGAAATTTTCAATGGCCCATCTCTTCCACAACACCAGAGATAGTCAGATACAGTATTTTCGGATTTGATGAATCCGAATTTATTTCCGAACACTAGATCGATACAATATATGTTGTATCCCTTTTATCAACAGATGCCACCACCGGTCGAGCCAATGATGCATCACGAGCCTCCGATGCATCAGGAACCAATGGTGGAAGAACTTTTAGCGATGGATGGGAAAACAAGTAAACTTCCTCGTATAGATCCGGATCCTAAAACCGGTGCGCTTTGATATATAAAACAAATTTAAATTTAAATTTATAGCTATTTAGTTAATCAAGTCTTAATTTACTTTTAATTTTGTTTTAATAGGTTTGGTATTAGACAACTGAATCATCATGTAACAAAGACGATAAAAGTTGATTATGATCTTCTATGTTATAATTGGACACGAACCGATCCTGATATCAATGAACGGTGGTGGAAAGCTTTCGTGGTACGTTTTTTTAATATTAATTTCACTAGTAAAGTTCGAATTTGAAAAAAATGCGGGAGTACGACTCAAATCTCTTTCAAACGAATTGAAAAGAGATCGGGATACAAAGGGCAAACCTGTTTGGATGCCAGATAATGTCTAGGAACAGATGTGTGCCTATTGGAATGATCCTATCTTTAAGGAGAAAAGCCGATGCGCTAGTCAATCCCATCGGTCTGATAGAGCGCGATATGAGATAAGTGCACATACTGCTGGTTCCCGCTCCTTCGTGGAGTTTTACGAAGATTTGGTAAGATTTTAAATTTTTAAAGTTTTAATACGATTGACATTTACTTAATAGTAAAAACATAAATTTTGAATTTGTTTAGGCGAAAGAGAAGGGATGTGAACCGTCGTACGTGGAGTTATTGGAACGTACACATAAGAAGAAATCCGACGGTTCGTGGGTAGATGCCAGAGCGAAATATATTCATGACGATGTTCTGAACATGGCATCAGAACGAGTGTCTCAAATTCCGCCGAGAGAAGATGAGACCTAACCTACTCTAACTCAAGAAGAATATAACAAGATGTATTTTGAGGTAAATTAATTATAATTTTACAATAAATTTTTATTGATAATTTAAATTTAATTTTAATACTTCTTTTTGCAGCACATAACGCCATACAAAGATCGTTTATTTGGTCTTAGAGAAATGATATCAAAACGTGCGAGTTCCTCCAAAGGCAAAGAAAAAGTCGCGACCGAGGAAATGCGAAATACAATCTCAAATATGCAAAAACAATTAGTACAACAAAATTCATCGTTCAACGCTCTACAAAAGGAAGTTGAACGATCAAAAAGGGAACATCAACAATGGCTTAGGATGATGAAGGAACACATGCCAAATATCAATTGGGATAGGGACGGAAAAAATGATGACGACGACGATAATTCCCAATTACTGAAAACTAGCTTGTAAATACATAATTAAAATAATGTATAAACACTAATCAATTAATATAAATCTAAAATTTTAAATTTTATTTTTATTTTTTAAAAACATTGCAGACGGAAACAGTGTCGTCCGCAAATATTGAGGACAGGTCGCGTCCCATCTGCAAATATTAAGGACGGGTTGCGACCCATCCCAAAACCCGAAAGTGTTTTCCGTTCTTAATCAGGTCGGGTTTCGCGTCGATTTCCGGACGACATTGTAGTCAGAAATTGCGGACGGTTTGCGAACTAATTTTCCCGTTTGTATTTGCGGACGGTTTGTGGATGGATATGTTTTCGCGATGCGCGTTTGCGGACGGATTTTGGGCGTTCGGGACGGATTAGTCAGTCTGGAATTATTAAATTTCTTGTAGTGAGCCATTGAATAATATCATGAGTATCTCGAAAAATATCCTTAAACTATTAAATGAGATCTCGAATAATATTCTCGGAATAGATATTGTCCTTAACACACATTCTCGAGCGTGCAAATCGTGGATGACCAATTTGGAATAATAACAATAACAATTTAGCGTTTTGCGGACGAGCCAGATTCATTGGTGGATTTTTGTGTCCATTGGTTGGAGTTGGATCGTGTGGCTAACATAGTCGAGTACAAGGAAAAACAAAAGACATACTTTTATCATAACTATAATGCATTGAAAATTAATAAAAAACGTTTATATATTCAATGATTAGAATTATCGGTTATATACTTAGTTGTGAGTTATCTTGCATCTATATATCCAGATGTGAGATCATAAACGATCTGATCAGAGGTCAGGTTGCACTTATATACCTAGGCATGGGGTCATTAAATCCAATTAGGGTTTATCTTACGAATTGGACGTTTTTTTTGTTTTGTTCGAGGTTTTGGTGTTGATTCGGGTGGGTAGAGATTTTTAGTTAGAAACATATCAAAAGCTCGGTTCTTGGTATAGGTCGGAGAAAGAAGAAAACTAAAAATTAGATCTTTGATAGAAAAATATTATGTTTTCGTAAAGAAAAAAATATAGTCGAAGAAGTCTATTTTGAAGGTGGTGGATCCAAAAATAAAAAAAAGAAATTATAAGGATTCTTGCAATTATATATGTTGAATTAGACTAAATAAAAATACATTAATACTTTTAAGGATTTGTTGAAACCATACTTCTAAAGATAAATATTACTCTTAAGTTTTAAAAAGTACAATTTAAATTAAAAGTTATATAAAAGAGGAAGTAACATTGTTCAAAACACAAGAGCTTCAAACAAAGAGAAAAAACATTTAAAAGCGAGAGAAGAAGTTTTGGACTTTCTGGATTAATACTTGTAAAGTTACCAAATTATAATAGCTTCAAAATTTTTAGGACGTGCAATTTAAGTCGAAGGCTATATAAGACATAAGACAAGTAAAACAATGGATTAATGTTGTTATGACCACTAAAAACAACTCAAACCGAAATAAATTATAGAATATTTGGTTATATGTTAAACAATTTTTTTTATTAAAAACACAATGTCTATTTCATCTTGTGTCATATATATTTACATTAATATTGTATTTGTATCGTACAAAAATTTGTGGAAAATCCTATATAAAACTACTGATCATTATTTAACTTTACATTGTAATGCAGTTATATAAAATTTAAAAGTTTGAAATGCTATAATTGTTTTATATAATTCGTTATGTAATCTTTCACTGGTGACTTTCATATGAGATAAAAAAATATGAACCATATATTACATTTGGACCACTAAAAATATATATTAGGCCCAAAAAAATAACATAATATAATATTACGACTATTTATGAGGAGGGGAAGCGACGGAGCTGCAGATGCAGACGATGTTGAGAGATCAAGAAGGTAAGATGACGATCTTGCACACGACATAAACGCAATCGATCGAATTAATTTTCCCATTTTTTTCGATTTTATATGTTTCAATTTTATAGATTTTTTAAAATTTGTAAAATATTTTGACGATTTAGATGATAAAAATTGTGATTTGGATTTCAATTTCAGATTAAAGTGTAAAAAAATAAAGAGTAGATGGTCAAGAATTTTTGGTGGAGTTTTAAAATTTCAAATGACTTTCTATTTAATTCAAACGGTTTTTGAGGTACACTTTAATACAGACTCAAACTTCTCTAGTCGTTTTGAATCTACATTCTAAGCCCCAAACGTCACATACCTCGTATATGTCCATCTAAGACTATTCTCACAATAGCCTTAGATTACAGAATGACTCTACGAATCACTCTCCCACAAACTCCTATATATAATATCTAAGATTTGTGTAAATACATTCAAAAAGTAAAAGAAACACTATTTCGGTTTCTCCATCTAAGATCTCACTTCTCTCTAGACTTTTAGGCATTCTTTTCTGATGGAGATATGTAGATGTCTTCTTGATGTGTTTGTTGCTAACAAATATTCATAATTCATACTCCTTGATTTCTCCAACAAATTTTCATGTTTTTAGCTCCCTTAATATTCTCCAATTTGTTAGTCTTTGATTTATTTATTTTTGACCTATTTAAACATGAAACTTCAACAAATCATTTAAGAACAAAATACTTTAACAATCTCCCCATTTTTAATCTTATACTTAAACAAACACATCATCCAATCATGATTAATATACGTCAATCATATCAAAAGCATGCGTCAATAATATCAAAGCATATGTCAATCACTCATCGATGTTAATCTGGTCCAAAATACTCATCGATGTCGGTCTGTTCCAAAACAACAAAAAAACTATCAGCTACTGCCAACTGGTATGATTGGGCCATGATTGGTTCTACTACATCACTATTCTTCGAGGCCAGGTATGCCTGCAACACTGTCAGCATGACCTCCAGAACTCTCTCCCTTTGTTTGTGTGAGTAAAAGATCAGAAATAGTTAGATTCACAACATATACGTTAAATAAAATAAATAAGATTAAAAACAATACTGGTTGACGTTCAGATTAGCAATTTGACGTGCTTTAAGATCAAGTGTTGTTCTACAATCATATCGGTGATCCTTTTGTAAGGACACCACCACACTATCATCTGAGTTGAATCTTGTGGCATCCTGCACAACCTTCTTATCTGCATACCTCTATTCATAATTGATCCAAAGAGGAATTCTTTCCTTGGATTCATCTTCTCTAAAAATCCCTGCACACTGTTGTCTCAGAAGACCTTGGATGAGACACATAAAGGGTAGTATCCCATTTGAGAAGGTTTGTGTTAGAATTTGATCAAAGATTACTTTGTCAATGTTGATTGGTATTCCCTCCTTCACACAGTACAACATAACAACACTTTCTCTTCTAAGCATATTAGTCTTTTTGGTAAGCATCCAATTGGAACGAAAAATTTTGTTCAATAAAGCACAATCCCACAACATCTTTGAGGGGCCAATTTTATATTACCACAAGGCATCTCCTTTGCCCATAAGCACACGAGCAACAACGTTCATATCCAAATCCAATTCTAATTCCTTTTCTCGTGTGATGGGAGGATTAGGTGTGCTTAGAAACCTATTACTGTGCAGTGGTGAAAATTCAAACACTTCCCCCTAAGATAGATGCTGTGATACATTGAGCTACTCATTAACTCAATTGCAGAAGACAATTTGGCATAAAATTCGTGAATTAGTTCTTTGTTATAGTGAGACACATGTGAAATTGTTCCTAACAATTCCCTCTCCTGTAACAGTCTCCATAAGCCAATCTCCTTGAAATGACTCACGTTTACTCCTCGTTCACTATAAATTTTTCGTTCACAGATAGTCTTGAAACGATTCTCATAGAGAGGAGTAAAAAAATTGAAGGAGTAGGCCTCCTTAGCAAGGATATCAAGATTACCTTAACTTTTTTTTGGTTCGTCGATCCTTTGACGAATTGGAGATTTTTATGAAACTTTTCTGCAGTAGTTTTCTTCGATTTTCCATTGTTTGAACTCCTAGTATGCTTTCTCTTTAACTTGTTCGATTTCTTTCTATGGGTCTTTTCTCGTAACTCCTCTTCCTCGACTTGTTCTGCATCTTCTTGAACTGTTTCACCTTGAGGATTTGATTCCTCAACGGTTTCAATTGTTTGAGCAAGCATTATCATGGGTTCAAAAAGAACCATCTCACTCACCACATTCTCCGGTCTTTCCTCTGGAATCATTTCCAGAATCTGTTCCTGTGCTTCAGTAGAAACATGCTCATTAGTCATACGAGAATTTGTTACCTTTTTCCCTTTCTTCTGAACATCGATCTTGCTCTTCTTTGTTTATTTTTCTTCCAATGGTGCAATCGCATTCTTTGCAGCCGTTGATCTGGTAAACTGCCTAACTATTTCTGCAGGAGATCGAACAACATCTTTCTTTGGCGCCATTAGTTCTCAGTTAGGGTTTCAAAGAGAGGATTTGAAATTTGAAGAGAAAATTTCTAAGCAGTGCATGCAGAATAGCACTTTAATTCATCTGTATAATTTTCATTTTCTTTAAACAATATACATCATTTCAAATTAGCTGATATTTACCAAAGAACCCTTAACACCTCTTGTACACAAAGATACCATTTTTTATTAATTTTCTTTTATGCCAAAGAAATAAATCATATACTTAATTGAAAAAATAGACAGCACAAATATACTCAGCGCATTCATCAGGTGTATCTTAAATATATCAGAAGTAAATTTTGTACCCGATTTAGAACAAACACTCTGAATTTCTAGATCGTCGAAATTGACAGATTTCTTCACCACTTAGACTCAGGCTACCTTATAGGTATAATCTAATAATCAAAACATAGTGGAGTATGTAGGTTTTGTTCTTTTATCATCAATTCTTTTACGTTTATTCTTGCATATGCATGCTTGAATATTCTTTTTATTTTATCTAATTATTTTCTTATTTTTCTTTTTACTAACCTTTTGCCCTTAAGACGTCGAAGTTGAATATCCGTCTCCCCACTTAGACCTGAGCCAATTCCATTGCACTCTTATCAACAATTGTATATTTTTCAAGTACTTTATTGATAGCAGAGTTTAGAGTGTTGTTCCAATCTGTGCACTAAAAACGTTTTTCAATATACCAAGGCACCTCAATATCAGCGTAAGTATACTCCTACTAACATATTTCTCAAACAATAAAACACATTATTTACCCCTTTTCTTTTTAAATTAAAGCTCGTACACACCAAGTGCTTTTCTCAAATTCACAAAGCACTTCATGTCCAGAGGTTTGGTAAAAATATCAGCCAGCTATCGTTCCGTAGGCACATATTCAATTTGTAATTGCTTTTTCTCAACAAGTTCACTAAGAAAATAATGTCTAATTTCAATGTGCTTTGTTCTAGAGTGTTGTACTGGATTCTTTGAAATGTTTATGACACTTGTATTATCACAATGAGCAATGAAATATTTAGAATCCATACCATAGTCCGACAACATTTGGTTCATCCAAATGAGTTGTGTAATACAACTCCCTAATGCAGTATATTCCGCTTCTGCCGTGGATAGGGATGTCGAGTTTTGTTTCTTGCTGCGCCACAAAATAAAATTATTTCCAAGAAAGAAACATCCTCTAGAAGTACTTTTCCGATCATCGACATTTCCACCCCAATCTGCATCACAATAACAGCTTGAAGATGGGATCGGTTTGGGTTGGCTTGATATCGTGCATAAATTTCTACACTTGCTGCTAGATCACGTCTACTTGTGGTAAATTAAAGTAAACTCCCTATCATGCTTCGGTACACCTTTTGTTATACATCCTCTCCTTCGGAATCCTTTTTCAATTTGGTAGTTGTAGACATAGACATGTGAGTAATTTTGTTGTTGTCCATTTCAAATTTTTTCACTAAATCACTTGCATACTTGTTTTATGATATGAAGATTCCATCATCCAATTGTTTCACCTGCAAACCAAGGAAAGACTTTAGTTCTCTGAACATACTCATCTCAAATTCATTTGTCATGGTTTGCACAAACCAATCAACTTTCTTTTGATATGTTGAACTGAAAACGATGTTATCAACATAAATTTGAACAACGAGTAAGTGATTATCAGATTTATGGATAAATAAAGTTCGATCAAATCCCCCTCGTTTGTATCCTTTGTTGATGAGAAACGTGGCCAGCCTGTCATCCCATATCCTCAGTGCTTGTTTCAATCCATATAGCGCCTTCTTAAGTCGATACACATGATCTGGATGTTTGTGATCTTCAAAACCATGAGGTTGTTCAACGTATACTTCCTCTTGAATGATTCCATTAAAAAATGCGCTCTTCACATCCATTTGATATAATCTGAAACCAAGAACACAAGAAACTCCAAATAGCAACCGTATAGATTCTAGCCTTACAATTGGTGCGAAGGTTTCATCAAAGTCTATCCCTTTAACTTGCATATATCCCTGAGCTATAAGTCGTGCTTTATTTGTAGTAATTTAACCATCTTCATTAGTTTTGTTTTTGAAGATCCATTTGGTTCCTATCACATTGGTTTCAGTAGGTCGAGGTAATAGATACCAAACATCATTACGTTCAAATTGCTCTAATTCCTCTTGCATGGCCTTAATCCAAAACTCATCATTCAACGCCTCTTTAATATTTTTTTGTTCATGTTGAGTTATAAAGCAAACGAATCTCACCAAATCATTGTAGTTGATATGTGGTTTGTTCCTCGTTCTTCTTGTGTCATGAACATTTCCAATGACATCTGCTATAGAATAATTTTTGTGTACTTGAGTTAAATTGATTTCTTCTTCCATCTCTCTTGTTGAGTTCTCCTCGGTATTTTTTGTTTCTAGGTTAGCAGTTTGTTTCTCGGGTGAACCTTCGGCATCCACAGGTATATTGAGCATATATGTTTATAACTAAGCTACAGTTTTGTCAACAGATTCTAAGTTTTGACTGTCTTCATCAAATACTATGTTAGTGGACTCAATAACAATCTTGGTACGAAAAATATATACTCGAAAAGATACTGAATTTGTACCATAACCTAGAAACATACAATCATCACTCTTTGAATCAAACTTACCATGATACTCTCGAACATTGAGTATGTAGCACTTACACCCAAACACATGAAAATAATGGACATTTGGTGTCTTGCCTTTCCATATTTTATATGGTGTTTTCTCCGTATCTGTTTCGGGCATACACTCTATTGATAATGTGACAAGTCGTGTTTATGACTTCTATCCAGAATTGAGGTGCAATTTCCTTACCATGCAACATTGCCCTGGCCATCCCCTGCAAGGTTCTATTTTTTCTTTCCACAACTCCATTTTGTTGTGGAGTTTTCGGAGCAGAATATTCATGTGAAATACCAAATTTATTACACAAATGTTCAAATGACTCATTCTCAAATTCACGACCATGATCACTTCTAATCCTTTTAATTCTTCCTTTCGGTATTTATCAAGTTTAAGCACAAATAATGAAAGACTTCAAAAGTTTCACCTTTCTCTCGCAAAAACCTAACCCATGTATATCTTGAAAAATCATCAACACATACGAAAACATACCTTTTTTCCACTTATGCTTTCAGTTTGCATAGGTCCCATCAAATCCATATGAAGCAATTCTAGTATGTGAGTGGTCTCGATTTGCGGCATATTCTTGTGATTTATTTGAACTTGTTTACTTTGTTGACATGGTTTGCAAATAACATCCTTTGTCTTCGAGATCCTGGGCATACCTCGAATAAACTCAGAATTGGTCAATTTAATAATAGTTCGATAATTAACATGTCTTAAACGTTGATGCCAAAAGTGATTTGAATCTTGTGTAACATGATAACACTTCACTTCTTCTGTCCAAATGTAGCAGTTGTTAGATGCTCTTTTTCCTATGAGAACATTCTTATCATCCTCATTTGTGACAATGCATTTCTCATGTGAGAAAGAGACACATAACCCTTTATCACATAGCTGACCAATACTGATCAAATTTGCTTGAATTCTTTGTACAAAATGTACATTAGTTAGCTTTGATTGTCCAATTGCTATAATGTCACCTTTTCATTGTATGCTTCCTTTCCGTCTGTCACCGAAGGTTACACTTCCTCCTTTGGTATTTGCTTTAAAGTTTGATAACAAGCTAAGATTACCTGTCATATGTCTTGAACATCCACTACCAAAGTACCACATAGAATCTTGTTCATTTTGTATTGAGGTGAAAACAACATTGCAATTAAGATCCGATTTCTTAACCCAAATTTGTTTAATCGTAGGCTTCCTTAATATCATATATCTTGTATCCTTTTTAACCATATTTGTCTAACATTAGGTGTTGACCAAAAAGGAAACTTACCTTGGTATTGTCGTGACTTACCTTGGGACCATCATGATTGATTCCATCCTCATGACTTTCCTTGACACCGTCATGATTGAAATTGATTCCATCTTTTCCTTGTCATCCTCTTTTTTTGTTGAATGTCCTTCGAGGTTTCCAGTCATAATAATTCATTTGATAGCAATTGATTTGAATGTGACAATTTCTTCCGCTGTAGTAACATCTTCTCTGCTCTTTTTGTTGATATTTGGATCTCACATTTGTTGGAGGTATATTCTGTGATATCTCAGGTGTTTTTATCAGAACTTCACTTTTAACAAAATTTTTTTTTTCATTTCCCGAGCTTTCTCCTTTGTAACCAAGTCCATAATGATTTCAATCTCTTTTTCCTATTGTTAACAGATAGTCCAATTTCTCCGTTCCATTTGATAACAACTTCAAATTCTTCTTCATTTCTTCTAGTTGACTCGAGATTTTATTTACCTCATCCTCCTTTTTATAAGTTGTTCCGTGACACCGAAGAAGAGACTTGTTTGTCCTTTTTACATCGTGGCACTCATTCTTCGTGTGTCCAAAACCTTGACATTTGAAGCATTTTGTTGTCTCCAAAGCTTTTAGGGTTGCTTCTCGTTTTTTACCACTCGGACAATCATTCTTAATATGACCGTATCCCCCACACTCATGACATTGAACATTAGATTTACCTTCCTTCTCTGGGTATGCCTTGCGTGTCTTGGGGTATCCTCCTGGTCTTCTTTTAAGAATCTGTTAAACTTTTTCGCTAACAAGAATATATCTCCTACAAGTCCATCATCTTCTGTCATATTTTCTTCCACTTTGAGAGTTATACCTTGAGATGAATTTTTACTAAGTGATCCTTGTTCCAGCTGCAGCTCCATTTCATAAGCAGACAGAATTTCCACGATTTCCTTGAAGCTTGTTGTGTCGGTATTGAGTGACACGTTCATTGCTGCCTTTTATGCCGAAAACTTCTTAGGTAAGTATCGAAAGAGTTTCTTGACAAGTTTTTTTGTCTTCATAAGGTTGACCAAAAACATGTTGGCCAAAGCATTTAGTCTTCCACTAAACTCTTTCATATTTTCATTCTCCCCCATTTAAATTTTTTCAAATTGATGTTCGAGAATATACAATCTTGTTCTCCTCACACTTGGAGTTTCTTCATGAATTGTTTCAAGTGTGTCCCAAGCATCTTTAGTTGATTCGTAACATTGTATTTGTTTAAATTCATCCATGTCACTGAGACGAATATTGCAGCTAATGCCTTTGCATTGTTTGTGGATGATCTCTTCTCGACGACATCCATAGGTCAAGCAGTTTCTCATTTTCATTGCCTTTTTCGTCGATCACCATTGGAGTATTCCAACCATACCTCACAGCCCCCCACGCATCTTCGTCTATGCCGCAAATGTTAGCTCTCATTTTAACCTACCAATAGCCATAATTGGATGAGTTGAGTACTACAGGTTTGCAGTACGAGTATAGATCTCGTGAACCTTCCATCTCACTCTTTAACTGGATCTCAAACGAATATTAACTTTTTAATTTGTTTCCAGCTCCGATACTAATTGAAAAATAAAGAGTAGATGGTCAAGAATTTTTGGTGGAGTTTTAAATCTCCAAAAGACTTCCTATTTAATTCAAATAGTCTTCCAGATATATTTGAATATAGACTCAGACTCCCCTTGAGACTCTACTCGTCTTGAATCCAAATTCCAAGCCCCAAACGTCACACACCTCGTATATGACCGCCTAAGACTATTCTCACAATAGTTTCAGGTTACAGAATGACTCTACGAATCACTCTCTTACAAAACCCTAGATGCAATATCTTATATTTGCATAAATACACTCAAAAAGTAAAAAAAAAACACTATTTCGGTTTCTCCGTTTAAGTTCCTACTTCTCTCTAGACTTTTAGGCACACTTTTTTTCTGATGGAGAAATCTTAATTTTGTTCATAGGACCAACATTCTTTATATAGAGATTTTCTTGATGTGTTTGTTGCTAACAAATCTCCATAATCTATACTCCTTGATTTTCTCCAACAAATCTCTATATTTTTAACTCCCTTAATATTCTCTAATTTGTTAATTTTTGATTTGTTTATTTTTTACTTATTCAAACATAAAACTTCAGCAATCCATTTAAAATCAAATACTTTAACAAAGTAAATCAATGTCATATATGTTATATGTAACCAAACTTTATATTTCTCATTTGCAAATATCACACTTGTGAATCAACTTCATATGTATTGTATATAACTAAAAATTATTATATTTCATATTGAACTAGATACATTTTGTATAGGTCCATCAAAATTTTAACAAAATAAATATTATTTTGTCAATATTTTATATTATTATTATTTTTAATCTAATATATAAATTAGAAAATGATAAAATAAAAAAAAACGATTATGGACAACATATTTGTGGTTGATAATTACATATTCTGGCAAAAAATATACTATTATACTTTTTAATATATATATATACAAATATGTATATATATTAAAATAACGATTTAAGAAAGAGAAATAGACATTCAGATTGCGGGAGTAGTGCCATCACGATCAATGCTCTCTCATTTCGCGTGCTTCTTCCTTTTTTGATTGTAGATCATATACCAGACTTAGAAATTACATTAAAAAAATATTATCATCTCATATATATATATATATATATATGTTATATTGTAAAACCCACTTTAGTTTATCTTGTAATATATATATTATAAAAATAATTTCATTAATTTAAAAAATAGAAACATAATTAATATGATTTTAAATAATACTATATATTTAAAATAAAATTAATTTTTAATATAATACAATAAAATTATATTTCTATAATATTTTTTCTCAAATGGTTTCACGAAATATATTTGTTTTGGTTAATAAATCGGGCAAATGGTAAAAAGAAATAATTTGCTTATTAAGTTGTAAGTTTATTGACTAGAATATTAAAATCATGTCGATTTTTTGTAGAGATTTCCGACACATTGATTTTTAGTAACTAAGTATAAAAGTGTTTGGAAGACATTATTATTACTACTAATTATTTAAATGAGTTTACTGTCATATAATTGCTGCCTCATCTTTTGGACTATACTCACTATGATTTAATTTAATTATACCAAATTTTAAAATTATTCAAATATTTTTAATTTTCTTACATTTGCTAGTAATTTTATTTTGGGACAAAGGTACCAGTGGAAAATAGTCACGCAACAATTATTTGAAAGCATCAAATCATCGGTATTCCAATATCCATCTCTGTCACATCAATATGATAACCATATATATATTATGCTTTTATTTTGTATTGTATATTCGTTATAATCATCTTTTGACCTAGTTTGAATGAATCTCCTTTTTTTCACTTTTATATTTTGAGAGCCATTACAATTTTATTTTGTTTTAGATTTTAATTAATATAAGTATTTTAATATTTTATGTCCGCTAAATCATTTAGCAACAGAGATTTAAATACAATACTTTTTTATGATGATAAGAACATGAATTGTTAAACATGAGCTGAAATCGTTTGATAAAAAAATATATAAACATGAAAATATATTTTATAATTTGGCTTAATCACAATATTATTAGCAAGGTTCAAGAAAGCCCTAGGCGCTAGGCGGACAGACACCCAGCGCCTAGCGCCCAGAACGCCTAGACGAGGTCTAGGCGGTGTCTAGGCGGGTTAGGGGATATATATATTTTATTTTTATTTAATATAATTATAATATAAATATTTAATTCCAAATATTTATAAGTACTTAATTTTATAAAAAACATATAAATAAATACAGTTTAGTATTTATAAAAAAAATATTTATAAGTATTAAATTGACAATATCAAATTTACAATGACAAATAATATAAAACAAATAAAATATAGAAAATGGTTGTCGAGTGAAGATGATGTTTGACCAAGACAAGGGAAAAGGCGAGGGTGGATACGAGAGATGAAGCCAAGGGTGGAGATGAAACAAATATGAAGATGAGAAATGAAGACGATGACAAAAGATGAAGACGATAACAACATATGAGAGAGAAGATAAGAAAAACAATAATGAAGGCGAAGACGAAAATGAGATACGAATGCAAGGACAAAAGATTTAGATGAAGACAATAAACGATTCAATAGATAGAAAAAGACAAATGAAATGACGATAGCAAAGTTAATAAAAGATAAACGCATGAATATATGTCATTGTTAGTTTTTTTCTTTAAGTACCAAAACGACGTCGTTTTGACGTCAGTTATTTTTTTTAAAGACCACCTAGAAATTAATCGGGCGGTCAAGGAACGCCTAACGCCTAGACGGGGTCTAGACGGCGCCTAGATGGGATTTTTAGAACACTGATTATTAGACAAATTCTGTTGTAATATTATAAGTAAATCTTTATAGGTAGCCTTTTCATTATTATATTTAATACACAATTAAACGGTTGAAATATGTAATATACGATTTTTCTATAATCGCTAACTACTAATCGGACAATGACTAGAAATATAATGATTTAATGTATAACATCTAATGGATAATTACTATATATATATTAATGGGTGTACGTGTCATAAGACACTATTATATCATATATATATATATATATTTAAATTGTCAATTAAAAAGTGACACGATCAATAATATTATTGATTTGGCATTGTGTTTTATATATATTATTAGAGATATTAGTATTAATAGAATCATCATTCTTTAGTAATAAATTGTTATAAATTAATATTTATTAATAATGAATGATAAGAACGTTTGAAAAGACATTTAGATTCTCTAAATAAAAATATTTAAATGATCATATTGACCGTATAAATGAACAATTAAATTGTCTATATAATGACTAAAAAGAACGCCTAAATAAATCGAAACGCATAACAATCACCCAACACCAAAACGTCGCATTTTAAAAAAGTGTTGTTATATATATAACTAGCATTATATCCGCGCAATACATGACATTGTTTTTGTAGAAAATATTAAGGCATCTAATATTCTCTACTACAATATGTATAATTAATAAATACATTACAGTTACACGGACATATACATTAAACATTATTAAAAATTTTTTTGTATACGACATTTGTTGTTTTCGTAATACAATTCCCATTTTCATCTAAAATAAGTATTTTCAATCCGTCTTTAGTTTTTGTTCTAGAAACTGCGACATATAATTGGTCATGGCTAAAAACTGGTCTAGGTAAATATATCCCAACTCTATTTATGTTTTGTCCTTGACTTTTGTTGATCGTCATTGCAAAACACAACATAATCGGAAATTGTTTTCGTTTGAAGTTAAACGGCAAAGTTGTGTTAGTTGGTATTAAAGGGAGGCGAGGGATGAATACTTTTTCACCTGTATGGGTTCCAGTAATTATTTTTGCTTCTATAATGTTATTTCCAAGTTGAGTTATCTGAAGTCACGTACCATTATACAAGCCAAGTGTTTGGTCAATGTTTCGTAAAAGTATAATGGGAGCACCTTCTTTCAATGTTAAGCAATGATTAGGGATTCCAGAAAATTTTAAGCTGTTTAGAAATTCGGTACTGTACAATTCACATATGGAATTATCATTTGGTTCTGCATTACATATTGTGTCCGAACTGAAATATTCTTTACAATGACCGGGTAATATCTTTAATAAGAAATCATTTATCTCATCAACAGTCTCATTCGTTGGACAAAGGATTGCTCGTTCTTGAAAAAAGAAGGGGTTTTTGTATTCAGTTCGGATGTTTGGATATACATGAGCTGCAATGCTATCAATTGGATTTGATGTTTCTGTGATTAACAACTCCTCTGGTATATCTATGACATATTCACCATTGTTAGGGTCATATTAAATTCCCATCTCCCAACCGTAATATCCATTCAGAGAAGGTTTCTACATCGTGTTTATTTGAGGAAGTAGCATTTGCTTGTAAGCGCATGTTTTGAGTTAGTTTTAGTACGCGACAATTATTCCAGATATAAGAGGAATTTAAACATGCTTGAACAGTGTCATGTCTAGTGCCTTTAGTAATAACGGGTAGAATTTGGCGGAAATCACCTCCGAAGACTACTGTTTTACCACCAAAAAGTTTATTTTTCAAAAAAGGATTTATTGAACCCATGATATCTTTAACGCTTTTGCCAAAAGCTTCGAAACAAAATCTATGAATCATTGGAGCTTCGTCCCATATTATAAGTCGAGTTTTTTCTATAAGTTCTGCAAGGTTTGTATTTAATTTGATGTTACAAATGGAATTTTCGTTTATATCAATGGGAATTGCAAAACGGGAGTGTGCTGTACGACCGCCTTCCAACAGGAGCGAAGCAATACCACTAGAAGCAACGTTCAAAACTATTTCTCCACGAGATCTTATTGTTGTAGATAACGTTTTCCATAAAAAAAATTTCATGTTCCACCATGGCCATAGAGAAAGAATATTTGTCCACTGTTTTGATCAATTGCTTTTATAATGTTGTTGAACGCTGAATGTTGTTCTTCTGTCAATTGCGACCTCAGGAAAAGCGATTGAACTTCCATTTTATTTTTATTGTAAGAAATTTCTTCATATATTAATCTGTTTAACAATGACTGGTTATGAGCTTCCTTAGGGAAAGGCATTGAAGGGTATTGTTTTAAGGATTTATTGTTTTTCTGCAGTATTTGTTCTATTTCACCGAGTGCCAAGTTGTGGATATCTTCAGGAGACATAACTAAATCTGAAAGTTTACAGTGAAATAATTATAAAATTGTATAGATTGTTTAAGTTGAATGTAGCAACGGTTTATTGTACCTGGTAATTTGAGCAAATGCCTACGTCTGTGGAGTATGTCATCGGATAGAACTTGCCATGTTGTTGACCATACATGTTCGGGAGACGATAAACATTATGTTGTCAGTAAGACCACAAATAGTAATCGTAAATATGCTGGTGATGCCCAAGTGCTTGCCTCTTTTATTGTGTTGATGTATTCTATATCATCGTCCAAAAGTCCTAACATTCGGCATGCGTCTTTAAATGTTTTGTGTAAATAACCGTTAACAGTGCGGAGTTCTTCGAACGAAGTTGGACCAACAGCTTTATTTAATAGCATTCGTAAATAGTATAAGTCACCAGCATTTGGATTAATATACTGTAATCTACCAAATGCGAAGCCTCGTTGCCGTAGTGTCCAAGTCCGCAGTTTTTTGTTCCATATAAATTTTAATGGAAAATTGGGGTATGTCAGTTTTCAGGCTTCAGGGAACAATGCATTACACTTGAACCATTCTGTAAACATCGTTCGTTGCATAAATTCGTTCAATGTTATATTCAATAAATCGTCTTCTTCATCAAATACAATATTTTTGTTGACCTGGTAGATGGAAATTTAATGTTTCAACTGGTATGCTTCTGTAATGAATATCAAATCTAAATATTCTCCAGCAAGCTTCACAGCCTAAAATATAGCGACAACTGTAATAGTTTTTAATTTCATCCAATGATCTGTTTCTCTCTAATTCTTCAGTCGTTGTTATCGTTGTTGCTACTTTATCGTGTCCTTTATTTATGTATTTGAATAAATATTTTATCGCTTTTGTTTGATTACACCATTCAATATTAATATGGGCTCTATAGTTTAAAAGGAGGTAGGGATTATACGGTACAACATATCGATTATCCAATTTGATTCCGTTTTTTTTATAAATCTGACGTTGTCTGGTCTTTTGTAAACATGATATCCTTCATTATTAATATATGCTGAATCAACAAAATTTTTTGGAAATCGTTTTGTACATTTCCCTTTTTTTTATACAGGGCGAGAATCTATTTGCTAAACCACACGGTCCATGTATCATCGTTTCCTGCACTGCAACGTACAGTGCGGAATTTGTACCACTGTCTGGAATCTCGGCAGATATTACTGTATCAATGTCACTTGGTGTAGGTATTTTTTATCGTCTATTGAGGAAGAGTAAAATATGCGCATGAGGCAAACCACGCTTTTGGAATTCAATTGTATAGATAACTGGGAGAAAGACGTCAGATGATACAGTTAGAATGTTGTGTAAATATTGTGATGTAATTGGCATAAATATTACCTGCTTTAATTTCTCCCAAGCATTGGTTTTGCTTCAAATCTGCTAACAGGTGTTCGAGCTTTACCTTGAATAACCTTACTAAAAGATCTAGTCGGTCTTCTGATGCGTCATTGTAATGATGCAAAATTCGCTGTAACTCAAGCCATTTAGGATTACATGTAAAGGTCAGAAATATATCTGGAAAGCCTAAATTTTTGCAGAGAATCATTGCGTTTAAGTAATTTTGTTTCATATATCGAGCACTTCCAGTAAATGATGATGGCAATATAACTTTTTTTCCAATCTCAGATGCCAGAACAACATTCGATTGAGCTACAGTTTCGATATTTTTGTAAAGGTCACAACGTAATTTGTTCTGATGATTCCGTATATATGAGATTCTTTCGGAATCGATCATATAGAAACCATCTACAACAAATTGTTGGAAAAGTCTTCCTGAATGTATTATGTTAGATGATTCAGATTGTCGTTCTTGTAAACGATATGCCATAAATTCTCGTAAACTGACTCGAGTGCGCGGTTTTTGAGATAATGAAGCAGTCGTTCGTAAGTTTAGACCAAGATGATAACCATCTTCGCCATACGGGAATAACAATGGATATTGTAAAGGAAGATAAGAAGGATGCAATTCACTTATTCTAAGATATTCGTTACTATGCTTTTGTAGGATGATATCGCGTGAAGTTAAGCGTTCATCTAGATCTCCAACAATCAGTGCAGCGACTTCGGATGATTCGGGTAAATTATATAATTTGTCTTTGTTTTCGCGTTCTGATAATAAACATAACTTCAATTCTAATTGATCAGATAAAAGGAACCTATCACGAGCCATTCGGAATATTTTAACATATGGGATATTCTGATCCAACATTTGTTGAATATGTTGTACAATGTCTTCACGTAAGGCATTTTCAAACTGAGTGCAAATTTTTCGGCTGCTACTGTAGGTAATAAAGACTTTCATTCAGTTGAGGTATTGTAATATAAAATGTAATGTAATTGTGAAAAATCAATAATTACGTACCTGATTGCGTTTATTCTGTTACTAACTTCATTTTTAGTGTCATGGATATATAACTGAGCAAATTTTGCAGGTTCTCCAGACTGCGGTAATAAACTGCCAATCCTATGGTAGTTTTGACCGTGTATCTTAAAAATATATGGTTGTTGACGAATATTCACTGAAGTATCAATATGGCCTCCCATTGATGTAAATGCAAACATTGTATTGTATGCATGAATATGTTTTTTAAAATGGTTATGATATCGATGGTCTTTCTGAAGAATATGCTTTAAATATTGAGGCGGATCTGATAATTTCGGTAAAGAGATTTTTCCTTTCGAATAACACAAATTAAATTTAGGCTCGATCATAATATCCTTTTTGTTCAGACGTTCGTCATACCACATCTGTGCATTGCAATATTCGTAACGAAAACATTGGTCGCCAACATCTGCATACGAAGCATTACCTGTATGAGGCATTAAGGTTAAATACCTTATATAATTGAACATTAAAAAATGCAATTAACACAATGTGTAGAAAATATGGCTTCTTAATAATTTTTTAATAGCACAATATAAGGTACCCACCGGAACAACTGGCTACATGCAACGGCTGATTGGGGGCCAAATCAGTTGATATACATAGCCTCTGAAAATTTCATAATATGTAATATTAAAAGTAAGTTGTATGAGTGCATTGGTCCAGAATAACAGAAATACAAAACCATTATACAAAGACTAAACAAACCATCTGCTAACTATAAGTTTTTTTCCCAGCTCACAGCTATTCACATGACAAAATTTGTTGAGCCTTACAAAAAAGGTCATCTTTCTGGACGGACGATATGTACTGTACATGAGACCGAGCCTTCATAGATACAGGGAAGGAAAAATTTTTACACATAACTATTTGGACGGCTTTAACTGATTTCGGTGTGAACTCGCTATTCTGGACGTTTCAAAGAACTGACATCGTGGGCCGTCGATTTTACCTTCGATGTACTTGACTGAAGAGACGATCGTGTGTCGCTGTCATCAGCGTGTCGCTTCCCATAGGAGTGGCTGCTAGAAGGGGAGCTCGGGACGGAGCCCATGGAGCTATCATCTGGAGAGATCTATCGTAAGTGGAATTCAATAGCAGAAGTTAGGTTATGGTAGCCAACTGTGGCAGTTATGTCAGGAAAGCGATGTAGTGAAATCATGGTGTGTATGACCAGATGGAATCTAAAACATACCTGTGTGAAAGGGACAAAGGAAGGGGTCTAGGAAAAATAGAATAACCTAGTTAATATGGAGGGAAGAATACAAAAACAATACAAACAGAGAAATAAATACTGCGGAAAAGGTAATTACCCTTGTAGATATAGCCCGAAGTATGTCGTCGTTGTCTGTAAGCCGGCTTACTCGGTATATAGGAAGGGCACCTCTGCCTAAGCTGCGCGATGTCGAGGGCCGTTGGGTTTGTTGCATTGGGTAGGTTGTTATTTTGAAAAGGCAATTTCGATTTTCTAAATGCCTTAACTGAAGGGGGATTTCAGCCGAGGATATCTGTTAGAGGGAAATAAGGTAATGTTAGTAATGGGGGAGTTTAAGTAGCGATAAAATTGTAGAGTAATGATTAATTGGACGAAACCTCGGGCTCTGCAGTTTTAACGTCTAGCGCGGATTTGCGGAGAAGCTGAACAGTTTCTTTGTCAAAGATAAGGAAGATGGCCTCACCCGTGTCGTCAATAACTTTAATATATACACGGAATCTGTAAATTGGAAAACAAATTCGGTTAGCGGTTGCAAAGATCAGGCTAAAGTCATCTTTGAAGAGGAGGGGAGATTTTTTCATGCAGAGACTTACTTTGGATAAGGATTGTCTGTTGCTGTTTTGCACGAGTCGCAGAAGAACCGACGTACTGTGGCACGAGCGGAAGTATCATCGGCGATGGTATTAACTTTACGCGAGCACGTGTTAAAGCCGAGGTAATACCATCCATCTCTATCTAACAGCTCAGTGATCAATGCTGGAACGATGCAAGTGAGCGACTGCACAAACAAAGTAACATGAACAAAACGAAGGTAGAATGATATATTCAATGTAATACAATGCATTGTTATTTGTACGTTTACATGCCTCGGTGGCTTTCCCTAAATCTTCAATTGTTTTCACCGTGAAGGCGTTCCAAAAGTCCAAAGACTCGCTTATTTGTGGACGGGGAGCAAGGAGGTGTATCCCCTTTGGTTGTAGAAGCGCGTCATAGGAAATCCTGTATCGTAAATAACGTGTTACTGGAATAGCTATCAGATATCAGTTCCTAAGAAACTATTGGACAAAGAATATAGTAGCAGTACTGTGAATAATAATAGATATAGATAAATGTACCTCGATTTGTAATCCGCTATCACATGGTGATTTTGATCAACGAACAATTTGCTAGAGAACTGGACATTGCGAATAGTTCGTCGATCTGTGGAAAAGAACAGAAAATGCGTTAGATATTGTCAGCAAAACATTAACACAGGATACAAACAGGGAAAATCAAAAGTTCAATCCAATATGAAGAACACATCAATTACACCCTTGTACTGACATAGTACGGTGACAAAAGGAATAGACTTATATGGTGTAAGATATGCCTGCCATCCAAGAAAAAGAGATAAGAACTGAATGTAACCTGCTCTACGCGAAACAGAACAGAGATTTTTTAAATTACACTATGTCATTACACATAACATAACAGTATCAAACATCAGGTGCACCAAAAAACCGTTGAACACAGTGGAAAACGAAGAGCAAAAGTACAGAGTCCAAAAGCGCAGAAGCAAAAACAAAACCAAAGCGCTGTCATATAAGCGAGATGGTAATATGGAGTTCGACGGTGGTAATTGCAGTCCACATGTTGGGAGAAAAACAATCATACACTGCAAATAAAACATTCTCACCTTAAAATTAATGTAATAATAAACAACATAGTAGTATAAACAAAGCAGTAATGAAATAACATAAATACCTCCCCACGTCCGTATTTTAAAAAGTTGACATATAACGATCAGCGGGCCGTTTTCATGGGCACGAATGCAGTCGTACAGTTCATATGCAAATGCTTCCCACATAGTGCATTCCACGACGTTTGAACTGCACCATGAAACATATTTTTAGTGAGTTCGAAATAATCTGCTCCCTATGACTAAAGTTTAGGGAAGGAATATAAAGCAGGAGTACCTCTCATCACGAAGTTGAACGGTTAGCCGCCGACTTGTTCGTTCCGCATATGTGACATCAGCCAGTTCATCGGCAGCAATGACTTCACCGATGACATCTAACAATTGGTGATACAGAACGATTAAAACCACATACTGCATATGAAATAACAATGAACTCGAGTAGAGAGGTCGACTTACCGATGAGAATGGACTGGTCTAAACCACCCGACAGAATATCGGGATACAGAATGAAGTTGAAGTAACGGTTGGAGTTATTGAGGTCCCCACAAGGCCTTACAATAGTAGTAGATGTAAAGACGATCTTATACGGAAGATGTGACGCCCTGTAATCCCCGAAACTGCGGCTGACATTGAAATTCATAATTACACAGCATGCCCCTTCCACAAGGAACCGTTGATGAAGATACCAAAAGTTCGAGCGAACCGAACATTGCATACGATTGCCCTAAAAAATTAAGTACAGATGAATGTGAAAGGAGATCTGGAAAAAAACGACCAACAGCAAACAACAGAACAGAAGCAGTAAGAAACTTAACCATTCATCACAGACGACTACTTCCCAATTCGACGTTGACCGCGATACAGGGATAGTGTCGAAATTCCACACACGGACAACACGAACCCGAATACGGAAGGATATTTCTTGGGTAGGACGTATATCAGTAAGAGGGCAGTACATGTTTGATGAACTATTTTACTGGGAAAACTTTGTCTATGTTATGGTGGATGACGTTTTTGAGCCAGTTCGGTGTGTACAAAGAATGGTACTACCTATTTATACCATGGAATTTACTAACACCATGCAGAAGACCATTACACCTAGACATTACAGTAAGCCAAGTCAAAGAAGGAAATTATCATGTATAGACACGTCATATACTGCATTGCCAACAAGGTTTACTTGCACAGGTAAAAAGTAAAAGTTGGATGATTCACCCTAAAGTGGCAGCAATAAAAGCCACGTAGTTAACAATTCAGTAAGGTGTAATTATTGTACGGTAGAAGCCACCGACTCTCGGAGGTAAATATCATGAGTTTGGAAGCCACGTCATTTATCCCATATACATGTTGAAATTATTAACAAAGGAATAAAAAGGTAAATAAAGGCATATGATACAGTGAATAGTTAAACAATGACTTACACAGAGGCAATTAACAGACATAATGTGCATGGACGTATGATTCACTGAATTTCACTTTGACACGGGATGAATGAGATTTGAGTGACTCATCGTAAAATGACATATACATTATCCACGTGGCCAGAAATGCAACACGTCATTATAGATGTACAGTCAAACCTGCTGACTCAAAAGTAAATAGCATCATATATGAAGCCCCGTCAATGCAACCATATCCATGTCAAAATTACTCATACAAAAACAAATAGTCCTTATAAAGGACATCTGCAGATAACTAAGAGCACATAACCATTTGCAAACCAATTTACCTATACACATATTGAATTATAATATGGAAGCACAAAACATCCGAAGAAACAACAATCAATATAAATCTTAAACCGAACTGCACTTTAAGCACAAAAACCATCAAATAAATCTCGCGATAAAGAACTGCACAGGATCCGAACGACGAACAATCAATTAAAATTCTACCACCCAAGGCAAAGCGGGGGTATAACATGCATAAAACTTAAACTAAACAATCAACACGCAATGATGGAGAACCCATCAGACAACCGAAGCAACAAACAATCTGCTTCGCATATTGAAAATAAAAGTATGCGGACAGTACACTGTATATAAACTAACACAACAAACGCCACAAACAACAATACTGAATGCAAAGAACTGACATAACTCTATGGTCCATATGTTTATGGCCAGTGTGTGGTGGGAATTCCATTCATAATTAAATGTCCATTCATAACATAACTACCCTTTGCAGAATTTTTTTTTTACTTACAGTCGAATTGAAAGATCGACAGAACTCGGAACACGATAACATCTCGTAGCAACGTAGACCTTGCAAAAAAAAAGGAAACATGGCAAGATTTATGAAATCATATCTGAGTTGATTTCAAAGACATACCTTCATGATAGGCAGTCATAGAGTCCAGAAAACACTTGACAGGGAACCGGCCCAAAAACCCCACGCAGATCAAAATTACAAATCTTGGTTCTGTAAAATCACAAACCCAACGGAAAATTCCCTTCCCTTCATAATCATTCGCACATTCTTAATTTAATAATCCTTTTAAATATTTTTTTTGTCTGCTAACTTACATTCGCATAGAAATATCGACAGAGCTTGGGAGCATGATACCATGTTGTAACAACGTGCTCCTTGCAAAGGGAAAAACAATCAAGATTTATGAAATCATATCTAAATTGGTATCAACGACAAAGCTGAGTGGATCAAAAGGAAAGAGATGCAGTACATGGAGAAAGGAAGGGAGAGAAACATTTACAGCGCCTGGTTCTTACTCAGACTTCAGGTACAATACAATCCCTCCCAAACATCTTCGAAGATAGCATTTGTATTATTGTAACTCTTCCCCTGCAAGAGGAAGCAACACAGAGTCATCATCGAGAAATATGGGAAGAGGACATAAGCATTACATTCCTCTTTACAGATTGTTCGAAGATCTCAACGTGTTGTGGAATTCAGTAGGGGAGATGTGAAAGAGTAGCAAAAGAGAATAGCTTTCTGGAAGAAATTAAAACAGAGCATTAATTGACAAAATGTAGAAGTGACGACGTCAATGCAATTAAGGATGATAGATAATATAGATAGATCTTATCTCACCTCTTATGTTCACCGAAGGCCTAATGAATAGATAGACAGAAACACAATTCCTGCTCCAAAAAAGTAAGCTCGAATATTGCCGCTTGTCCCCATCATGTACTCTATATCGCAGAAACAATAAGCTGAACTCCTCCATGTACTCTGTCATAGACATTTCAAAATAAGAACAACTTTGTCTCAGATTCTTCGATACAATATCAGTGATTCAATCAGTTACAGTATACAATATCGGTGAAGGCCTTACTCCATCCCAACATCAGAAATTCCGCCGTTTCGGATGCAAATCTGACCGTAGAAGTCTTCCACAGTAATTCTATTGGAATACAAGGGAACGATTCCTCTTCCGTTGAGTGAGATTTCAGTCTTCTTATGTATGTAGCCTGTGCACCCTTGGAACTCTGTATTTGAGCACAGGTCGTATATCCCTCACCGCACTCTTCGAGCTGAATAGAGAATTCTAAAGGCGCATCTCTAACTCGGCCTCACCTAAGACTTCATTGACCTATCTTCTTAATTAGAAAAAAACCCCCCCACTACGTCTACTGCTCGGGCAAGGCATAGTAATCATGTACTTCAAAAGCGGATTACTCTAAATAGAGACGATTACACGGGTTTTCAGATGGGTGTACCTCGGAATTTTGGGTCACAGTCCCTAAGAAGACCAAAAGAGACAGACACAGACCATAACACAACCCTAAACGGAGAGACTTACACCGGAATCTGAGACACTTATGAGGACCTCTGAGAAAGCTCGATTACGCCCGCGTATTGATATTATAGGAGAGAGTTTGGGGGATGACTCCGTTGCGAAACACATCAACGCCACGACAGGTAAAGAACCACAACAGCGACACAGGATTTACAACAGAGGGATATTGCGGAGAGGGAGAGACGACAAACTGAAGAAAAGAGAGAAACAGAGACAGACGGAAATTACCTGAGCAAAGCGACAACGGAAACAAGCAGTGGGAGACGACCGCCGGAGAGGAAGAGAGAAGCAAAGGGAAACCCATACCCGAGAAGCATCGAGATAAACCCATACCTGAGAAGCATCAGAGAAACATTGCAGAGAGGGAGAGGCGACAAACAGGGAGAAAAGAGAGAAATAGATAGACGGAAACTACCTGAGCAAAGCAACAACGGAAGGAGCCTGTGGGAGACGACCGCCGGAGAGGAAGAGAGAAGCAGGAAGAAACCCATACCCGAGAAGCATCGAGAAAAATCCATAGCTGAGAAACATCGAAAGAAGCAAACAAAAAAGGAGAAACCCTAAACAGGAATCAGACGGTTAGGAATGGAAGAGAGGTGTCGGTGACGAAATCTGACCCTCAATTACACAACGGGAAATGCCCATCCAACGGCTGAGGTGCGAAGTCAAAACAGGAGGGACGAAATTGGAGCAATCGAACGGTCAGAGTTCACTGGGCGGGTTTACAAACCGGGTATGGGACGGAAGATCCCTGCCGTACACCTCATGAAGAGTAGATCTGAACGGCTGGAAAGTGGACATGTCATCCCTTAGATACTCTTCACCGACATTACCCTCTATATAAGTATGATATATATATATATATATTATTTTAGTTATATTTAAATATTATAATTAAAAAATATAATTCACTCTTAAAAAAATCCTAAATAATTATCATGTTTTATATATTTATGAAATTTATAAATATTATGATAAACTAAATCATCTTAGATTTGAATTTTGATTAATATAAATATTTATTTTTTTTATATCACGTCTAACTCATAATGATGAAATTATATATAATTTTACATATAATGTCGTACATATATCAGTGAATTATTGGTGTAATCAAACTTTTGGACCGACTAATAATTTGATTCATGAATTGAATGAGCGTGAAGACAAGTTAATCATTAAAAAAGTAATTACATTGAACTTAAATAGTTATTATCATGCGTGCTGACCTCTTTTAATTTTCCTATCTCATTCCTTCACGTCTTATCGTTTAACTCTAATATTATTTTATGTAAAACGTTTATTTTCAATTTTATTATATGTTTCTAGATATTAATAATTTTCATTTCGGATTTTTTAGATGATCATATAATGTCTAAACAAAACATATTATACAGATATGAACCCAGACAACGGATATTTTTTTTCTTTAATATGGATAAATTGTGTTATTGAGAAGGCCGGATAACATAAATCATGTATAATAATTCGTTATATTTGGAAAAAAATTGATTTATATTTAGACCGAAAACTATAGATATTTAAATAGAATTATGGTCCCAAAATTCCATTGCCTACTTATTCCAATCAAACAACAAATATTATTAGTGTTGAAATTAGAGTATAAAACTCGATTTGTCTATTTAAAATTAATTGTTATTTTAAGCAAATAATATTATTAGAATAGTATAATATATGTTAATTAGATTAGTTAGTTTGTTAGATTAGTTAGTTTGTTAGGATTAATGTATAATATGTCCTATAAATATTGAGAAACAATGTATATTTCATTTTTAATTCAATAAAGATAAAAGTTTTTTTTTCTTTATTTCCTAAAATGGTATCAAGAGCAAAAACGTCTTCCGCTTGCAATTGCAAACCCTAAAAATCCATTTTCCCCTTTCTCTTTCTGTAAATCGGTGACTTTGAATCGACAATTTTTCCTTCAATTTCTCGCCGGATTCTTAATTCTCTCATCTCCGGCGTCATCAATTTTTTCTTCTCTGGCTCGATTTTGAACCTCCAAATCGCATTCTTCGAGTCGTCTTCTTCGACTTGTCTTCACCGGCTTCTGCATATTTCGCCGGCTTCTGTTTCGATTCCATTGATTTCGTCGATTTCGTCGAATCTATTGGATTTCTTATATTTCGTCGGCTTCGACTTGTCTTCACCGGCTTCTGCATATTTCACCGGCATCTGCATATTTCGCCGGCTTCTCTCTCTGGTTATTCAACTTCTGTTTGTGTCGATTCATTGTTTTCCACTTTTCCCTCTCTTTTTCCCTTTTTCAGTCGAATTCTTGGGTCTTCTCTTCCCGCCGGCGTCTCTGTTCCCGTCGGTACCTCTTGTTTCCCGTTTTCTTATTCGTCGGGAATTTCAGTTTCTTGTTTCCCGACTTTACTTCGTCGGGAGTTTCTGGTTTCCTGAGTATACTTCGTCGGGAGCTTCTTGTTTCCCGATTACAGTTTCTTTTTCGACATCAATTCACCGATTTACAGAAGCTCATCTAATATGGCTTCTTTAATCCCTACCCCAAACCCTAGCTTAAACATCGACCCCTACAAAAATCCCCTTTACTTGCACACAAATGACCAGAGTTGTGTGCTTCTTGTCACCGAAAAACTTACCGGTGAGATGAATTTCAACACTTGGAGGAGGTCTATGACTATGGCGCTAAACGGCAGAAACAAATTGGGTTTCGTAACAGGTAAGAATCATCAACCTTCACTGGATGATCCCGATTTTGAAACATGGCATCGGTGTAATGATATCGTATGCTCATGGATCATAAATTCGGTTGTCAAAGAAATAGGAGATAGTATCGTGCATATCAACACTGCCTCAAATATTTGGCAGAATCTTCACGATAGGTTTAGTCAAACCAACCTTCCTAGGATTTATGGTATCGAAACCGAACTACAAAACCTAAAACAAGGAAATCTTGACCTCAACACCTATTATACCCGTTTGATTACATTTTGGCAAGAACTTAAGAGTTTAGATGACTCTATCTCTTGTTCTTGCACAAAATGCAAATGTGGTATTAACACACAGATAACACAAACTGAAGAGAAACGTTATCTGTTAAAATTTTTAATGGGTCTCAATGAATCTTTCTCTTTGGTCCGTCGTCAAATACTTCTGATGGATCCCCTCCCATATGTTGCCAAAGCTTTTAACCTAGTAATTCAAGATAAGCAACAGCGAGGAATTATTCCTCTTCCCGATGCCGTTATTTTTCAATCCTCTTCAAATACATCTGTACCTTTATCCAGCCATTCTTCCCATCCTCGTGGTCCTGTCAACTTTACTTCACAACCTCGTCCTCGTCCTATTTGTACACATTGTGGTCTTCAAGGCCATACTATCTCAAAATGCTATCACCTACACGGTTATCCCCCTGGATATAGGCAACCTAACTCAGGATCACTAAAACCTAGACCTCAAGCTTTCAACCATTCTCATCGCATTAACAATGTTATTCAAGAAGGTCAACCCCCTCTTTCTGATTCTATTTCTGATGGATCAAATTCTGGCATTGCTACAAGAAATCTTTTAACTCCAGAACAATTACAGCAAGTAGTCTCACACCTCGCATCTGTCCAAAGTTATTGTTCTAAACAACTGTTTACTCCAGCAGACAGTTCAATGATCTCTGTCCCTCCTTCACAGAAAAATTCATCTGTTCTATCAACATTAGGTAATTCTTTCATAAATCTTTTTTATTCATTTTCTATTAATTCCAGCTTACACATTCCTAAAAATTCTTGGATTATTGATTCTGGAGCCAGCAACCATGTTTGCAATCATATTGATTCTTTTTCTGATTTGAAACCTCTTTCTAATGCCTTTGTAATTCTTCCTAATGGTTCCAAATTTTCTGTTTCTTTCATTGGGACTGTTATTCTTTCTTCACATCTGATTCTAAAATATGTGCTATACATTCCTTCTTTCAGTTTTAATCTCGTTAGTGTTAGTTTGCTAACACAAGATTCCAATCTTAACGTATCCTTCACTGCTTCTTCTTGCCTCCTACAGGACCCTACTCGGGGCTTAATGATTGGGAAGGGTGATGTTTCTAACAACTTATACTTCCTGGATCCTACAACAATTCCAATTCTTGTTGTTTCCACTTCTTCTGATGTATGGCACAGTAGGCTAGGACATCCTTCTTTCAATAAAATCAGATTTTTATCATCAAAATCCATCATCAATTCTTCTCCCATCCCTCCTTCTCATCACTGTACAATCTGTCCACAAGCAAAACAAAGAAAACTTTCTTTTCATTCTAATAATAATATCTCTAAAAATGTTTTTGATCTTTTACACGTTGATATTTGGGGTCCATTTCATGTTGAATACATTGAAGGTTATAGGTATTTTCTTACGATAGTAGATGATAGTTCTAGATCTATATGGATTTATTTCTTAAAATCAAAATCTGATGTCAGCATTATTTTTCCTTCTTTTATAGCTTATGTCGAAAATCAATTTAAAAAAACTATTAAAGCTGTAAGAAGTGATAATGCCCATGAACTACACTTTAAAAATCTCTTTGCTAGTAAAGGCATACTTCATTATTACTCTTGTGCCTATACACCACAACAAAATTTTGTGGTTGAACGAAAACATCAACACTTATTGAATGTTGCACGTTCCTTGTTGATTCAATCGAATATTCCTCTTGAATATTGGACTGATTGTATATCCACAGCAGCCTATCTTATAAATAGGACTCCTGCTGTTATTTTAAATAATAAATCCCCATATGAATTGTTGAATGGAAAACAACCTAATTATGATCATTTAAAAATATTTGGTTGACTTTGCTATGTTTCTACTTCTCCTGTAAATAAGCATAAATTCACACCCAGAGCAAATTCTGCAGTTTTTTTTAGGATATCCTACTGGTTATAAAGGTTATAAGGTTTTAGATTTGATTTCGAATCGAATCCTAATATCTAGACATATAGTATTTCATGAATCCATCTTCCCATTTAAGAACAATACTCATAATCATCGTGTTAATGAATTATTTCCATATACTGTCCTCCCTTTGCCCATTCCAGCAGAATTTTCTACTGTTTCTGTTGATAACACTGCATCTGCCAGTGATAATGCCATAATTCCTATCTCGGATGAAAATTTGTCCCCTTCCCTTTCCACTTCTTCTACTGTTTTAAAACCAAAAAGAATCTGTAAACCATCTCATTATCTTTCGGATTATCATTGCTATCATTTGAATTTGAAATCTGATCCATCCTTTACTACAACACCATATCCCATTTTTTCTTTTCTCTCATATTCCAAACTGTCTAATTTGCACAGATTGTTTTCTCTAAACTCAGCACTATTAGTGAACCTAAAAACTTTAAAGAAGCATCTTTATCTCCTCATTGGACAGAAGCTATGCAACTTGAACTCAATGCTTTGATAGACAACAACACTTGGTCACTTTGCACTTTACCTCCTAACAAGAAAACTGTAGGATGCAAATGGTTATACAAAATTAAATATAATGCAGATGGTACTTTAGATAGATATAAAGCTAGACTAGTAGCCAAAGGCTACACCTCAAACGGAAGGAATTGATTATAATGATACATTTAGTCCTGTAGTGAAAATGGTGACTGTAAGACTTATTTTTTGCCTTGCATCTTCTTTAAACTGGATTATAACCCAATTGGACGTATCAAATGCTTTTTTAAATGGCGATCTAAATGAAGAAATTTATATGAATTTACCACCTGGATATGTGCCTAATAAGGGGGAGAAATTACCGACTAATGTTGTATGCAAACTTAACAAATCAATTTATGGATTGAAACAATCGTCTAGACAATGGAACATCAAATTTTCTTATGTGCTTAAGAATTCTGGTTTTAGTCAATCTGTCTGTGATAATTCTTTATTTTACAGAATTTCTTCAGATTCGTTTGTTGCATTATTGCTCTATGTTGATGATATTTTGATTGTTGGGAATAATGTTGCTGCTGTTGAGTCTTTGAAACAGGTTCTGCACTCCAATTTCAAGGTAAAAGATCTTGGTTGTTGTAGATATTTCTTAGGTCTAGAGATAGCTCGAAATAATACTGGAATCTGTTTAAATCAAAGGAAATATACCCTTGAATTATTGGAACAGTTTGGTCTTTTAGGTTGTAAACCAGTTAGTACTCCTATGGAAGTGAATGCAAAGTTCTTGGCAACTGAATAGTGAATTGTTGGCTGATCCAAAATATTATAGAATGCTAATAGGTAAATTGATTTATCTCACTATCACTAGACCGGATATTTGTTTTGCTGTCAATAAACTCAGTCAATATTTGTCTTCCCCTACTCAATTATAATTAGTTGCTGCTAAACGTATTTTGCGTTATCTTAAAGCCTGTCCAGGACAAGGTTTATTTTATCCATCAGTTCCTAGCACAACATTGACTGCTTTTTCGGATGCTGATTGGGCATCTTGCTTAGATTCACGAAGGTCAGTGACAGGTTATTGTGTATTTCTTGGTAAATCTCTTGTTTCTTGGAAATCAAAAAAGCAGGTAACTATATCTCGAAGTAGTACCGAAGCAGAATACCGTTCTATGGCCAATGGTACTTGTGAATTGGTATGGATTTCCAACTTACTCGGTGAATTATCAATTCCTATTACCACACCCGCTTTGTTGTTTTGTGATAACATAGCAGCTATACAAATCGCAAACAACCCGGTCTATCATGAGCGCACGAAGCACATAGAAATTGACTGCCATTTTATTCAGGAAAGGCTTCAATCTGGTTTTATCAAGACAATGCACGTTCAAACCAACAATCAACTTGCTGATATTTTGACAAAGCCGTTAACGTCACAACAATTTCGTTTGTTAACCTCCAAGATGGGAGTTATTGATATTTACTCTCCATCTTGAGGGGGAGTATTAGAATAGTATAATATATGTTAATTAGATTAGTTAGTTTGTTAGATTAGTTAGTTTGTTAGAATTAATGTATAATATGTCCTATAAATACTAAGAAACAATGTATATTTCATTTTTAATTCAATAAAGATAAAAGTTTTTTTTCTTTATTTCCTAAAAAATATCAAACGTCTCACACGTATACATGTTATGTTTGTGTTACCATTTAAACTCATTTTATTTTTCATATTTAAGAAAGTTATGAAAAATGATAACTATGAAATTCAAAAGGATATCATATATTTTTAAGTTACACCATTTTTTGGCAATGATTTGTTGAAATATTTTTAAGTTATGTGTTTTTTTTTTCAAATTTCTTTTATGCATCTTTTGTATATTCATATAGAATCTTTGGGAATGCCCAAATATAACAGTATAAACATAATAATAAATTTTATTATGCTTTTAGATCAAACCTAATAACAAAATATCTAAAATATTCAAGTACCGCCCACATCCACCCCTACTTATTGTTATCATCGTTAGATAATTACTTGCAATGTATTTAATAGAAAATATTTTTAATGTATTTAAATTTAAAAAAAATTGTTAGGTATTTTTGGAGATTATTTTGGAAATTAGTAGGTGTATAAACATGTGAACATATTAATTAATAAAAATTAATTTTTTAAATATTTATTACAGTATTAGAAAAAAATTTGTTTTGATTCCAGATATTAAAAAATACATTAAAAAATTCAGGTTTTTCTAAGATCAAATTTGGTTTGTCTTTGATCTCTGATCTACATAAGGATCTACACAACGTAAGGCAATCAATATAAATCATTTGAGTTCCTTCACTATAGGAACCTCCAATAACCTAGGAAACTCCATTTTTCCTTCTTCTAAAGTGGTGTTTTGGTGACACTGGTGGTCACTCGTTCGCATCCATGGTGAGTCTCTGTCTCTCGCCTGTGTTGCTCGAGTGATTCTATGTCTTTTGTATCTCCATTCTAGATTATTTTTCGGTGAATCCATTGGTGAATCTGTCAATCTGGTAATTATCCATCAATTTTTCTACTTCACCGATTATTCTGTGTAGTCGATCCTCCGTTTAGGCGATGTCCACGACTAGAACATTTGTTTCTCTGGCTGAATTGGATACCTACATTTTCGGTTCTCCATTTTTGATTCTGCATCTCGTCTTGCAAGTGTCTACAATCAAAATCGTCACGTCAGATCCAGTTCTCCATTGTGGGTTCATAGATCGATTCTCTAGCGGTGTTCACTATTGTCCTTGGGACTGTAATTGTCGTTGGTTTCGAGTCTATCGCTTCGTCTGTTCCATCGGTTCCAGATCTAACGTCTATTCCGTCAGTTATGACAATTCAAGAATCTTGGTGCAAGAACTCTGTTTCGATTCTGGAAAGGGTGTGTTCTTCGAGCCCCAAACAGTATGTCTTTCTGAACAGTCACACGGTCACTCAGTTAGCTCCACACCAGAACTCTGTTTCGGACATGCTTCCTCCACCTTCGGGTTTCTGAACACAAACCAAAACTTTATAAAGGCTTTCTCTAAATCTAGAGTAGTGAACCACAACAAGTAACATGTTTGTTATATTGGTGCATATAAGGGCTTGTACGCATCGATTTTCACTTTTTGGATTAATTTATTATTTTAAATCGATTTGGCGTGTTAATTGATGGCGGAAGAAGGTAACTCTATTTCAAAAAATCGTTTGTATTTGTAGCATCTCTCCTCCAGTGATAATCCATGATGTATTTTGTCTCAAGTTCTTCCCATTGATCTTAATTACGTCGATTGGACTCGTGAATTACAAACCATTATTTGGTTAATGAAGAAATTTAGATTTGTTGATGTCTCTTTACAACAGCCTAGTGAAGGTTTTGATTATTTGGAGGATTGGTGGACAACGATTCTCTAATTGTTTTTTAGATACACAATACAATCGCTCCTAATATATGTACGATTGTTTCTCATTTTGAAATTGCAAAATATTTATGGGATGACATTACGGCACAATATTAATTATCCAATGGTCTGCGTATTCTTCATTTAAAAGCAAACTTGTTTTCTTATCGAGAGAAGAACATGACAGTCTTTGCTTATTTCAACTGCTTAAGCGGTTATGAGAAGATCTAAATTCAAGTAATCCTTTTCCTCGTTGTGAATGCAAAGCTTGTACTTGTGGTGGTTGCAAGTGAAACTTAACTGAAAAACTTGTGAAGAAACAAGAAGATGATCGAGTTCACTTGTTTTTTCTTGGTCTTGATAACGGTTGATATGGAACAATTTGTTCCAATCTCTAGGCTCTCGATCCACTGTCCTCACTTCTGAAAGTCTTCAATCTTGTCATACAAGATGATAATTCTCGTGGTTTGATTTCTATTACAAATGAAAAAATTGGTGATGTGATGGAATTTGCAGTTAAAACGGATATCAAGACTCGTTCAAAAAATTAAGTTCGTGATCCGACTCTTGTATGATCGCATTGTAGTCGTCATGGTCATACGTCAGATAAATTCTTCTAGTTGGTTGGATTTCTTGAGTGGTTTTAGTAACATCGTGATCGAAATACTTCTCTTGGTACAAGCAAAGGTCGTGGAACTTCTAATCGTGGTCGTGGTGCTTCTATAGTCCGTGCTAATGTTGCTTCAGTTCTCTAAAGTTTAGTGACTAATCGCGATAAAGAATCTACCCTAATTGTTTTAGATGATTTTTCTAATGATAAACTAAAAGAACTTCTCGATATCCTCTCTAACAAATTCGGTGCGAGTGAACAAAAATTGAGTAAAGCCTTGTTAGTTTCATGCCGTTTAGACTCAAGTGCGGGAAATCATATGACGGGTTGTACAAATATTCTCTTTAATATTGTTTTCATATCTACTTACTGTGTTGGTTTGCCTAATGGATGATATACATTTGCTGTACAAAAGGGATCAGTTCATCTTTGTGGAAACTTCGTCTTGCAATTTAATCTCTTCATCACAACTTCTTGTCGATTTGATTCTCGTGACTCACTTCACTACTCAGTTTTGTGTATTTCAGAATCACACTACGAGGATGCTAATTGGAGTGGTTAAGCAATGTGAATGACTCTACTATTTCATGGGTGTTGTGACTATGACCAATGTATCTACACGTGATACCTTTGTTGATTTGTGGCATGCTCGTTTGGGACATCCAACTTTTCAAGTTTCATCTTTGCTTTCTGACCTTAAATTGATTCTAGTTTAAAACTATTTTGAATAAAGTCTATAATACATGTCTTTGTGCTAAACAGACACGAGAAATTTTCCCACTAAGCAGTAATAAGACTACCCATATTTTACCAACTTGTTCATAGTGATGTTTGGGGGTCCGTATCATACAATTTTAAATTATGGCGCTCGTTATTTTCTAATTATAGTTGATGATTACTCTCGTGCAGTTTGACTTTATTTGTTAAGATTCAGGTATGATTTTTCTATATATTTGTGTAGTTTCTGTGCTCTTACGGAATGACAATATTCAACAACGGTGAGACAGATTCGTAGTGATAATGGCACTATGTTTTTCTGTAAATGTGATTTTTTTCTAATCAGGGTATTCTTCACGAAACTTCATGTGTTGGAATCCCACAACAAAACAGTTGTGTCGAGCGAAAGCGTAGACATATTTTGAATATTGCTCGTGCATTGTTATTCCAAAGAGCATTATCGATCGAATTTTGGGGAGAAAGTGTTCTTACCACTGGTTATCATATCAATCATACTCCAAAGTCGACTCTTGAAGGCAAAATATCATTTGAAATCTTGAACAAAAAATAAAATCATATCTTGCAAATCTCTTTGTGTTTGGATCACTTTAATACACACACAATCTACAACACGACAGTGATAAGTTTATCTCACGTAGTCATCATTGTGTGTTTCTGGGTTATCCTTTTGGTCAGAAATGTTAGAGATTGGTTGATCTTGAGAGACATATCTTCTTTGTTTCTCGAGATGTGAAGTTCTTTGAAGACGAGTTCCCTTTTCACATCATTGCAATAACAAATGCTCTAGTCTCTACATCTAGTTCTAATCTGGTGGCTCCTACTTTTGGTGAAATTGTGGAAGATGACATTCCAAGAACTGATAGTTCGAATGTTCCCGTTGAAGAACCTGTGTGTGTGCCTAATTTGAATGACATAAGGGGCTCGAGTTCATTGACCACATCTAATGAAAAACTGTTATCTCTAGAATGTTTAGGTCGGGAAAAACGTACCAAATACTCGTCTACAAATTTGCGAGATTTCATCGTCAACATATTCCATGTTTTGAATCATTCACAATATGTTTCGTTTTTCTCTAGTACGTCTCATCATCTTTCTACTTATTCGTCAAGTGATCATTTTTTATCAATCATCACACATTTGCGGTGACCATTTCTACACAGGTTGAACCTCGTAATCATATGGAGGCGCTTCGTGATGACTGTTGGTGTCAAGCTATGAAAAATGAACTTGATTTCTTATCAGATGTGGTCACTAAAACATTTACCACCAGGAAATAGAGCAATCAGATGTAAGTGGTGATCATCTCGTTTTCATACGTATTTCTTGCACGATTTAGGAGACGTTTTTTATATATATGTGTTGTTTTACGTATGATTCCGTTTCCGTTTTACTTGTTTTCGTGTTTTCATGTTCTTACAGGTCTTTACGCGTATTTGGATCATTTTGGAGCTAAAGGACATGCACGGAGCTAAGGAGCAACTTCGGGGATCATCACGGGACAAACGGGACGAGATTTAGCATGAAGAGCCTCAACCCGGTCGGGCACAACTCATGCACGATCGGGCAAAACCTATGGCCAATTTTGTGCACAATTCATGCACAACTCGGGCATGAATATGCCTGACCAGCTTCCTTGTACCCGAGCGGGTGCTTACCATGCCCGATCGGGCGCCCCTTGCAGCCACACGACCTGCACGTTCTGCCCTAGCCGCACCCGAGCGGGCACATTGTGTGCCCGAGCGGGTCGCGACCCGAGTAATCAGCAAAATTAAGTTAAATTAGCTTAAAACAAAAGGGAACTCGTGGGGGCAATCAAGGCAACAATTGGACCGACTTAGGAGGCATAAAAGAGACCAGAAGACGTCATTAGAAGCAGCTAACATTAGACATTCATTCAGTTGGTGATTGAGGAGATTCATGTGAGGAGGCAAGCGAGGAGCATTGGAAATCAAGCTCCGACACTTCGGTTTTGTTTGGTTTTCATGTTCCTTAGACTTTCTACTTTGTTTATGTTTGTTTACAGACGCATGAGCGAGTAGTTTGTTTGTTCTAGGAGAAGGGATTAGCCCTTGGCTATCCAGGAACCACTTTCTATTTATCTTTGAATGCATCTTCCCGTTTTAGTTTATCTATTCTTTATCTGAGTGCTTGAATTTACTTGTGTTTGTGATGGCCACGTAGATGCATGTGTTAGGG
>CM071872.1:3458929-3490514 GCA_036759665.1 Gynandropsis gynandra | reverse complement strand
AGATGCAATTACAGGCTCCTCCACCACGTCGTCTAAGGGATTACGTGGTGCCGAACATGAACAACGTGCAAACAGCCATAAGGATGCCTGCTGTTGCAAGAGAGCAGTTTGAGATTAAGCCAGCGATGATCAATATGCTTTATCAGAAGCAATTCATGGGTGGAAACCATGAGGATCCCCATCAGCACCTCAGAGACTTCCTTGAGCTTTCAGGTACGTTCAAAATACACGGAGTCTCAGAGGATGCAATCTTATTGCGTCTTTTCTCCTTCTCTATTGGGGGAAGATCGAAAACTTGGCTGCAATCACTCCCCGCCGGATCTATCACCACTTGGGATCAGCTCTGCACACTATTCCTTTCACGTTTCTTTCCTCCAAGCAAGACGATTCAGTTGAGGGGGGAAATCACAACATTCAGATGCAGAGATGGAGAGACTTTGTTTGAGGCGTGGGGTAGATTCAAGGATCTTCTACAGTTGTGTCCACACCATGGTCTTGAGCAGTGGTACGTTATCCAAACTTTCTATAACGGAATTTCAGATGAGCACCAAACGACGTTGGATAACGCTGCCAGAGGATCATTCATGGATCTGAGCGTCGAGGAGGCATTCGAGCTGATTGATAACCTCGCCATGAACCACACCATGTGGTCAACTCCTCGAGTTTGTCATCTATATAAATATTTGTACGGTCTCAAACAAGCTCCAAGGTATTTGTTTGCTAAGTTATCCGAGGCTTTACTTTGCTATGGTTTTGTCCAGTCATTAGCGGATTACTCATTATTTACTCTTCACAAGGTTGATGTTCGCCTAAGCATCTTGGTTTGTGTAGATGATTTAATAATTTCTGACTACTCTCCAGCTCATATTCAACGTTTCAAGACTTATATGATTTCTTGTTTTCCCATGAAAGATCTAGGTACTTTGACATATTTTCTTGGTATTGAGGTTGTTCGTAACACATCTTATGTCAGCGAAAATACGCACTTGACATTATTTTAGAAGAAGGTTTGTAGGGATCCAAACTGTATTTCTTCCAAGTGGAATATAATCATCGTCTGGGACTTTCTATAGCACCACTTCTCTCTAATCCCGAATGTTTTCGACGTCTAGTTGACCGACTTGTTTACTGTTGTATCACATGTCCAGACTTGTCTTACAATATCCACACGTTATCACAGTTTTTCCAAAACCCCACATACGATCATTGGGATGTTGCTTTACGTGTGGTTCGTTACTTGAAGACTACTCCAGGTCAAGGTATTCTTCTTAATGCCAATGTTGATTTATTTATGGTGGCATGATGTATTTCAGATTGAATAGATGGTCCTCGCACTCGTCGTTCAATTATCGGTTGGTTTCTTACTCTATGCGGTTCACCTATTTCATGGAAGACCGAGAAGCAACAAACGATATCTTGTTCATCCGTCGAAGCTGAGTATCGTGCAATGACAATGATTGTCCATGAAATCAAATAGTTAAAGTCATTATTTATTAGTCTCAGTGACTCACACTCTCGTCATGTTCAATTGTATTGTGATAGTCCATCTGTTATTCACATTGCTACGAATCCAATTTTCTATGAGCGTACAAAGCATATTGAGATCGACTGCCACTTCATTCGCAATGAGATTCTCGTTAGAACGCTAGTCACACATTATATCTGTATTCATGATCAATTAGTCGACATTCTAACAAAATCATTTAAAAAAAGGAATTTGATGTGTTCATTTCCAAATTGAGCATACAAAATCTGTATGCTCCAACATGAGGGATAATAAAAGAAAAAATTTAGTGTATATAAATTTAAGCATTTGTTGAGTTTTCTTATAAACTATTTTGAAAATTAGTTAGAAATTATGCATATGAATAAATATGTGAAAATATTGATCAATAAAATTTAACTGATTTTTCTAAATACCATTAAGTATTATTTGGTATATGAATATAAGCATATTTTGATTGGGAATTTGGGTTATTAGTGGATATATATATATATATCTCTATATATGTATATATATTATAATAGTAGTGAAATTTTATTTATATCAATGACAAAGTGTTTGAATGGGAATGTGTTGAACGACTCATGGATTTAGTATTGTCTGAAATTCAGGAGAACCTTACGGCTGCATGTTTCAATGACTTTCAGATTTTTAAGTATTTTGGATTGAGATATTGTAAGGAAAAATATATGGATTTTATATAAATAATATAAGCTACACTTAGACAATACATCCAACATTAATTTCCATAAATATGCATAATCTACAAGTGTTTAATTATTATTATTATTTATTATTTTAGTATATTTTTCGAGAAGTGATAGACAAATGCAAGTTTTAAAACAACTTGCCATGCAAAAAGAGGAAGATATTAACATAATCAAGTTGATTATGACCCACCAAAAAAAATGAAACAAGACACAACAAATAATTAAAAGTCTGACCAAGACTTGATTTTTTCAAAATTATTATATTCTAAATATTATCTACATATATCAAATAAAGTTTTTGTGGATATTTATATATTTTTGCATATAATATAAGAATCACAAAAAAAGCAACTCGATATACATTATCTCGACATCATATATTTTCCCAAAGACATTATTTTGATGCATAAAACACATGTTTTGAATTTGTTTTTATAAAGTAAGATTTACAAAGTTCTCTCACCAAAATGTATATCTAGATTCTTCATTTGCCAATTATTAAGCATTTTCTTCATCTTGACTATTGTTTATCTATTTTAATATACCAATATTTAGTTTCCAATAATTTTCAACTTTTATTAAATAGTAATTGAATTTTGTTTAACTTGATTGGCATTCGATTATCGAAACAAAATTCAAATTTGGATTTGTTTATAATATTCTACGGGTATTTTAATAACACACAGATTATTTCTCATTTTCATGAAATCTATTTTATATAATAAATATATATTTTGGGATTATATGTAACTCGTTTATAAATAAGCACACAGTAATAATAATAATAAAAAAAGAGGCGATCCAAATAGTCGAGACACAGTCGTCATTTAGTATATAACAAACCCAAAGCCCTTCACTCTCTTCATCCATCTGTCACATCTCTCTCTCTCTCTCTCTCTCGTCACCGGTGAGAGGACAACGCCGGCGAGACCAATGATTCCGTACGCCACGGTGGAAGAGGCAGCCTCCGCGCTCGGTCGGAACCTGACGTGGTTGGAGACAGTCTGGTTCGATTACTCCGCCACAAAGTCCGATTACTACCTCTACTGCCACAACATTTTGTTCCTCTTCCTCATCTTTTCCGTTGTTCCTCTCCCTCTCGTCCTCGTCGAGTTCGCGCGATCCACCGCCGGATGGTTCGATCGGTATAAGATTCAGCCCAAGGTGCAGTACTCTGTCTCCGATATGTTTCGGTGTTATAGAGACGTCATGAAGATGTTTCTGCTTGTCGTCGGACCATTGCAGCTCGTTTCTTATCCTTCGGTCAAGGTAATTTCGAGTTCTATGAAGTTTTCGTTTATCAGGATTTTCTGAATCTTGTTTTTTTGGTACAATTTTTCGATGTTTTGTTGTTCGAATTTGATGACTGAGGTACGACATTTGACGACAATTTTGAACTTGATCTGAATTCGTATTGCATTGTTCTCTTGACAAGGCATTCCACGTAGTAGATGAAGATCCTTCACTGAAATCTGATATAGCAATGGGTATCGCGTTACTGGTTTTGATAAAATTGGATGATTCGTTCATTATGTGGGATGAATCCGATGGAATTTGTAGGATCTGATTTTTGTTAAACAAGATGTGTGTTAATCTTGGGATGAATACTCAGATAATTTTCTGTGAACAGATGATTGAGATTCGAACTGGTTTGCCATTGCCATCGGGTTGGGAGATTTTGGCACAGATGGTGGTATATTTTTTGATAGAGGACTACACAAATTACTGGATCCACAGATTCTTCCATTGTAAATGGGGTTACGAGAAGATCCATTGTGTTCATCACGAGTACACATCTCCCATCGGATATGCTGCACCTTACGCTCATTGGGCTGAGGTCTTGCTTCTCGGGATTCCTACTTTTCTGGGCCCAGCGATTGCTCCTGGACACATGATAACCTTCTGGTTATGGATAGCTCTACGGCAAATCGAGGCGATTGAGACGCATAGCGGGTAAGGCCAAGACGTGGTAGAAAAACAGAATCTCTTATGTTTGATTTGCCTTTTCTAAAGTTCTTGCATTTTCTTGATTTATTTGCAGTTACATCAATATCATATCAACATTTGAATTGCTTTGCCTTTCCATTAATCTTTTCTTGCTACTATTTGTATATATAAAGTACTCATGCTGTGTGTGTGGGATCTTCACTAGTGGTTCACCTTTTGCACTGGGGCTAAGGTAGGTATTGGCCTTTTGATACTTTTCAGGCTCTTTAGCTATTGGGTATTGTATTTATGCCTTTTCCCTTGTAATCCCATTCTTTGAGCTAAAAAATTCTTCAATTGATCACCTTTTCCTCTTAAATCAACTTCTGGAGTAACCCAAATCACCCAATAACAAGGAAAAACTTGACCAGTATCATCTATTGTTCCTGAAAACCTGTTTCTTTATTGGTGTGTGGTCCCTAGGTACTATTCGACTAACTTATTTTCACTGTGCTTTCTTCTGTGGCAAATGTTGATTGCATACTGCTTAGAACTAGTGAACGTATCTTGACAGAACATGTGTTTGAAGCGTCGGTCCTTCTAAATGGCATTGTGGGTATCTTACTTTTTTTGTTTTTCAGTTTTTGTTTGCATATAATTCAGGTCAAATCCTTGTTCTACTGCAGGTATGACTTCCCCTGGTCTCCAACGAAATACATACCTTTCTATGGTGGTGCTGAGTACCATGACTACCATCATTATGTTGGAGGACAAAGCCAGAGCAATTTCGCTTCAGTTTTCACTTACTGTGATTACATCTATGGTACTGACAAGGTTAGACAGAACAATAGTCCTTAAATGATCTCCATTTGCGTTAATGTCTATCGATTTGGCTGGAAGATTAACTGACCCTATGATCATAACATTTTTCCTTCTTCAGGGCTACCGATTCCAAAAGAAGCTTCTGCAGAAGGTAAATGCTTGAGCTAATCCAAATACATTTATCTCATTGATTTCCAATGGGTTTCATCAACCCGAGTCATCAGCGATGAAACTTCATACTGAACTTTAAATCTATATACAAATTACACATTAGAATGATATGAGAGTGGTTCCCTCTTCTTAAAAGAAAGAGAATTGCCGAAAAAGTCTCTTGCTTTCATCAAATATTCAATGGAAGCTTCATCATATGTCTTACACGTTGCAGATGAAGGAGGAGGATTCCATGAACAAATGGAACGGAGGACTAAAAGGCGAGTAGCTCACGGAAAAGCGTTTGGCAAAAGGGGAGTCTCTTTCGTAAAATGTAAACATCAACATAGACGCATAACGGCTAGTTTCAGGGTTCTGCAATTGCTGCTAACTACCAAAGATTTACATGATAAGGCATTTTGGGTGTCCTCAGTCTATCCGTCTAGCATCAGCCTTTTGTAGTTGTTGTGGGTGAGAAGAGACAATAGAAGTTTTATCATCTTTCTTTTGGTGTTGTGTTGTATGCTTACTCAGTTTTTGTGTCCTTCATGCGTCTAAGTAAAGTTCGTTTTTAGGATAAAAGACAAAAACTTGACAACTTTGTATTATGCATTTTTCTTCTTCTCTCAAGGGTTTCTATTTATCTTACATTCTACTAATCTGAATTAATTTTAAGCAAATTGTAAGAATATTGATGTAAATATTTGAATAATGAACAAAGCCCGTCTAGCTCAGTCGGTAGAGCGCAAGGCTCTTAACCTTGTGGTCGTGGGTTCGAGCCCCACGGTGGGCGAATAATTTTATTTTTTTCACTTTATTTACCAACATAATTGGAAAAACGATTCAAAACTATATCGAAAATTAGAATATTTATATATTCATATATTAAAATGGAAATATTTGTGAATTCAAAATTTGAGCTACTAATAAATTAGAATCATGATATTTAAAATTGTATATAATCTTTACAAATTGAAGTTTAAATTCGACTTAAACTATATTCTCTGAGTTTGCTGGTTGGCATCGTAGATAAGCCAACCCTATTAAAACATGATGAATATATAAGGAAATAAATAAGTATTCAGGGAAACAATTTACATGGGATGTAATTCATCCATTATTATGTGCGTATAGTCTAAAATATATACAAAAGTAAAGAAGAAAGAAAGATATACATAGAGATTAAATGTGAACATCGTCTAGTGAAAGCTCCTTCTCTTTGTTCAGCCGTTTCATCTTCTGCACATTACCACAACATATGTTTCATCAAATCCCATTTCCCATTTTATCATATACTAATGTCTTTTCATTTCATTATCCCATTCCTTTGCCTCTTCGACCCATCCTAATATAATCCGACAATCGACATGTAAATGGTATCTCCCCAAAATTCGACTCGAACTTGGGACCATTACGACATACTTCTAACTATCCCGTACGACTCGGCCCATATGCCCATATACAGTTGGGATTATCCAGTCCATATGTTGATTATATTAGAATTCACAATTATATATTACTATATTTGCAATTTCAGACATCATTCTACAGATTAAATCATGAGATAAAGTGAAAGAAGTAATCACCGTGATGAATGTTTTCGGATTGTCGATGCTGGTTGAGCCTAAGATAACTTCTCTGTTCAGCTTTTCTGAAAGTTTGTGGCAGACCCTCAGCTGAAATTCATACCACCGCAAAATCAATCACTTCATAGATTCATTTTTATGGTGTCTTATAAATGATTACAGTACCCATAACATTTTTTAGACACTTGAAATTGAGGGAAGTGTTGAGAGAGTACCTCGGATCGTGTGGCTCCACCTACAATGAACACGAAAATCCTCGGACCCATTCTCTTATTGGAGCTGCTTGATGTTCGTCCAAGAACCGAGTCACTTAACATACACACGGAAAGAAAGAATCTCAATGTGAGTGGAATCGATATTACTAAGTTGATCGTTAAATACATATGTCATCATGTTCTTATGTCATTCTTCACGTTGCCAACTTTTGTTGCTTTGACATGAAAGCTATTGAATTTTCAGATTCAGCAATTCAAGAAAATACATATTTGACTTATCTATTATATGCATTTTTTCGGCCAATGAGAGAGAATAAACTAAATTACCTGGTATATCCATCTTCTGAAAGACGGCGTTTGGCCCATGTTGGTGTTCTTCTTGACTGCGGTGAGATCGGACTTGCTGATGCAGATTGAGAAGCAAAGTGGGAGATTGGCCTTGGTTCATTCATACACTGGTACTCGTGTTTCAACAACTGCCCATTGCTAAGTTTCTCAACAAGTTCCTAAAAGATTTACACACGAGAATAAACTAGTGTTTCTATTTGCTTAATGAAGACATGTAATGCCCGATCCAAAGAAAATAGGGTGTAACGGGATTAGACCTCTATGATCGGGTAAAACCGAGACAATTGCCATGTTTGAGTTTCACCATTTTTGTCTTTTCTTGCAACTCGCTTCTTCTGAGCCATGTAGACCAGAAGTTTCCAGTTTAGTTAGGAAATTTTTGTCCCCATACTTATAAATGGAAAACGGAATGAGGAAGAAACGTACCTTAAAAACATCAAACTTAAGGGAGAAAGATCCCGCTGAGTTCTTTTTGGTTTCGGTGTGTACTCGTCCAAATAGTCTCATATTGTTCACAGCATCTATATCATCATCACCCGACAATTTTGCTAACTGAAGAACACCGTCAAGAAGTTGAAAATCAACAATTATGTAAACTGAAATGGCCAGGGTCAATACTTTTTGCAGAGAAATATTTTAGTACCTCCATCATCTTGCGTCCCTTTTCACCTTTTAACTTTTCAGAGTAAATTGCTGCAAGAATCATCAGTAATCGCAGCTTGTTCTCATGGGTTATTTCCTGGAAATGGTTTTCACAAGAAAATTCACTTCAGTTAAGAAGATAAATTGCAATAGACTGCATCAACTACGAAACATCTCACCTTTCTCGAGCTCAAGTACTTGATAACGTCCTTTCTTCCTGCATCCCCAAAAACAAGATCTTGTTCAAGTTGACCGAGTTCTCTTAGGCCGTGTTCCATGATAGTTCTGTTTATTCTTCCAGCAATCTGCAAGGATATTAACAATACTAGTGAAGAAATAATGAACCACAGTAGTCATATCAACAAAACTTTATGAGATGCTTTCATCATTAAAGATTTCCAAAAAGAAAACAGTGAAGTTGTTCATCATTGATAAAAGTCCATTGAATATTACCAACCAAAATCAAATTCATCGATAAAACTTCATAGATAGTTCAATGCCACCTTGCTGGGGCCATTGAGTAATCACATGGTGTTCTAAGGTCTTAATAGCTTACCAATTTCCCAGATACCCTACCCTCATTATCCCAAAAAAAAAATTGAGGAAATGATGGTGCAAGCTGTTATCCTAATGCAAACGTCAAACTTTTGTCCATTCTTCAACTTTATAGTTAACATAAAATTGCACTCATAGTTCAATCTCTAGTGCTTTAAGAGCAGGGGGCGGAGTTAGATGTTTAAATGAATTTCAAGTTTCCTTTGATTAAGGGAGACAGAAAAATCATGTGATGATCCTATACCCTGATTTTTGTAAACTTTACCAAACTTTTTCCTCTATAATTTAATTTACTGAGAATTCAGATAAGCCTGAATCTGACCTCTACATGAAGGGAAAGCTTGTCGATTTGCTCACTGTATTGAGGCAAAGCTTGAACCATCTTCCGCAAGTCATTTGATGAAAGGTCACCAAAGTCTCTGAATGTTAAAAAGCTATTCAAGTTTTCTTGAAAAAAAATTGAAGCAACAACAAAAAGACGTATCAGTAACTACCTTGAGCTGTGTTTCATCTGTGCAGCTTTGTTCTTCGACACAAAGTTAGTCATCTTCTCGTGTAATCTTTCACTGGCCTGAAACAAAACCAAAGTTTGAGAGCACATCCTCATATCCACTAAGTAAGCCTTAATAAGGAAAGGATGAAACATAAGAGGTTACATCTGCTATGTGAGTGTCACGAAGCTCCAGCCAAATTGGATCATCTTCATCGAGCAGTACCTCTTTCTTCTCAGGATGATCACCAGTTTTACTCAGAACCTATATGCTAAAAGCAAATAGAACAATTACTATATCCAGTAATTGATAAGCTACAATAAAATTTTAGAGATTTAGAACAAATACAGAATAAAGAAAGTCACCTCATGTGTGTATTTTTTTCCTTCCATATCAAACAAATCGTGGCACATAGCATCATATGTCCACTCGTGAATGAAAGGTGCGACCTAGAAGCATAAAAGTCTCCTTTATCCCTTCTTAATAAGCTAAGAGACCAAGGAGGACAACTAACTTTCTCAATGAAAGTTACGGACCTGGTCAATGGATCTGTCCAGGATTAGCAGCTCACATGTTTCAAACTGAGGAAAATCTTCAATTGTCCGTCTGTATCGCGCAAGACAGTTCCACACAGCAGCAGCAAGCTTTGTAGGAATCAACTCCCTAAACGTTGTCGTTGTTGTGGCATCAAGGGCTTTGGCAGCATGGTAGCGTACAGAGGGGAATTCCTGTACACCAAGCATACAGTGGTTTTGGAGTTAGAAATAAAATTGGTAAATAAGCTATTGATAAGAATCCATGACTAGTACCCTTAGCGACACCAAAACTGTAGCAATGCGGTTAGCTATCACATTCAAGCAAGCATCAGCGCTTGGTGGGTTTTCCTCATCACCAAAAAGTTCTTCAAGAGCATTTTCATTATCCGTTACAAACCCCTGTGCAGGCATCACGTGGGCGGAGGCATTGTAAATAAATATCAATGCCAGACAATTGCAACAAAATGAAACATGCTCATTCAGAATCTCAAATCCCGAGATCTTCCAAATCCCAATATTGTAATGCAATATGAATGTTCCCTTGTTTATAATCAAGGAATTTCGATAAAAAATGTATTGCAGACTTTTGGACAAGAAATCTGAGACATTAGAAGCGTGATGACAGCTAAAAAGAATTGCATTGGACTATGTAAACCACCAATGACATGGACAAGTCATCATACAAGATGTTAATAACCATCACATAATGAACGGATTGAGAAATATACTGTCATTAACCGGTCATGTATTGTGAAGATACCTGGCTATCGACTGTGATGTATTCCAAATTCATCTGCATATTACAATAAGCATTTAATATCAAATGAAATTGAAAGCCGTTCACGATAACAATGGAAGTGGCGCAGCTAAGCAACCTCTTTCAGTGCCCCAATACGTTTCATCACTCTGACATCCCGCTTAATGAGATCAACAAGACTCCTTGAAACAGGTGAACTAAAGAAAACAAAAGCCCTAAACCACAGCAAAATAGAGCAATTAATTATTTTAGTTAAGGTAGTTTTGGATATATTAAGTCGTGAAACACATGAACCATTCACATACTTTTTGTAAAGAGGTGATTTCCCAGTCATATCTGAGATAAACATGGTGACACTGCACAAAAGTTTGACATAGTTATTGAAAACGTGCTCACTAGAATGAAGGTTATGTGAAACTTCACAGAAAGGAGAAGACATTACTTCTCCTCTGTTGGCTGAAGAAAGTAAATGGCTTCCATGGAAGTCATAGGCTGCCTGCGTCTTGATATGTCCTCTACCACTAGAATAAAGTAACTAAATCAAGTTTTGATCAGAGGAGCCATATATCAAAAGCCAATGATCAATGTAGCGGTGAGCCTTGAACAAGATAACTCAAAAGATATTGGAAACTTTGTTTTCCGATTCTTACATGAAACACCTTCTTGTGTGATCTCTGACATTCTGCAAACAGATGACACTATCTTGACTGTGAGCTTGTCCATGACAAGTACCTAATATACATAAACAGAGTCAAGCAAATCAATAAAATATGATACAAACACTAAATCACGGTATAGAAAGGGAACATAATAAACAAGTGGGATGTACATACCTTCCAAGTTGATTTCGAGCTCCCCAATTTCTCAGTCCTGAGCATTTCACATAACAATCCTAAATCACAAAATGAAAATCATTCAAAGAGGATTGAACTCTACAGTCACTTGGAATGGAAAATCAGAACATCTTCTCCCTGATTTGCTTATTTATTACTCAAGTTACAAGCAAAGCAGGAATCAGAAACCTTATATGTGGCAACTATCAAAAACTCCTTAACTGGTAAAACAGCTGAATCATTTTGACCAACTTACCTACAAGAAATCAAAACCCATTTACTGCCAAGAGGCGTATTTTCTCAAATCAATCCGATTTACAGAGAATGATAAAACGCTGTAAAACACAAAAACTAGAAGCTTCTGCGATATGGAATTCAACAATTAGACGCCGAAAACATGTAATTCGAACATCTTCCGCTTAATTGATACCAGAACAGACCCGAATCGTGTATGAGCACCTAGATCATAGAACTTAAAGCATTTCCCCTCTAAATCGACGTTCAAACGCAGAGTTAATAATATGAAGCATGAAATAACTCACTTTCACGAGTGATTTGCCTGAAATTCGTGTAGTCTCCAGCATTTGAGAAGGAAAGCGACATGGCTTCCAAGTGACGCGACGTATAAAGACCCTATTCTCTCCCAGAATCGACCAAAAACGCAGAACAAGACAGATCTGAGGAGAAGAAAAAGAAGAAAATGGTGTGTTTGGAAATGGTCAATCGGTGGAACAGAGAATCTAGGGTTACTTGATGTCGAAGACAACGCTAGAAACAATAAAATCCGCGCTTTTGAATTGTTGCTTCAGTCGAGGTTCCGGGTCGGGTCGGGTCGGGTCGACCCATGAGTGTTCAAACTCCGAGTGACACGTCACTTTTTCCTACCTTTTGGAGTGCGTTTTTTCTTTAAATTCTTAGTAATTGTACTTTTAAAGAAATAATTCTTAAATTCTTTTTTTACCCAAAATCCACAATTATTATCCTTTACTTGTTGTGTAAATTGGTAAATTCTATAAAATAAATTACAAATCATACAATTTAACATTTAAGGCGAAAATTACCATTTTTGGCAATCATATAAAACTCTTATTAAAATCTAAACTTTAATTTGATTACAAGATATTTATATATTGTTCATAAGATTTTATATTAAATATATTTAGAAGAAACAAAATACATTAATATAAAAAATAGTGAAATATTATGAAAGTGTATTATAAAATCGGTAACATGCGAACAATGCAAAAATAAAAAGATATGATCTTTTCTTATTATTATAATTTTCGGTTTTACTTTAATATTGTTTTTTTAGTTATTCTCATTAACTATAAAACAAAAGGATGTATCTAAAAAATTACTAATAGATTACTAATCCTTGTATCTCGATTATTTTTCTTAAATAAGGAAAAAAGGAAAGATATACATATATCTCAATTTTATATATTCCTTTTTATTTTCTCATCTAAAATTGTTATAATCAATGCAATAAAAAGCACGAGGTAGAATATATTAGTCTAAAATGTCGAATCCTTTCGAAAAAATGTTCAATCATGGCGACTAATTTTTTCAACACGGTGAATAATATTATATCTTAAAAATTGAAGAATTTCTTAAAAATTAAATATAGAAAGGTGAACATTTATATGTATATATATATGTTTTTTATAAATAATATTATTAATAATAAGAATAATATATATTAGTAAATAGTATATATAATTATGATATTTATAAATATTATATATAAATATATTTATATATAAAAAGTAAATAATAAAATAAAAATAAAAATTATCAAAATAAATTGAATAGATAGAATGAATAGAGAATTTTGTTTTTATAAAGAGATTCCTTATAATTTTGGTGTATTTACAAGATGGAGAGATCAATTTGTAAGAATAAAAAAAATAATATAGTTTAGTCACCAATTTAGACATTCATATGTTAACACTCATTTTTAAATGTCTCCTTAAAAGTCTTACCATGGAAAACCTCTTTGGGGTAAAAAAGAGTGCAACCATAAAATAAATTCCTCCTTGAGTTGTTAACCCTTTGTTTCTTCACATGTTTCAAATGTGACGCATCTCGATATTCCGAATGTGTTCTCAATGTTGAAATATGGAACGTCTTTGTGAATAAGTCGGTTATATTTTTGTATGATCGGATATATTTAACATTAACTTCTTTGTTCTTCTCGAGCTCTTGAGTAAATGTGAAAAATTTTGGAGGGATATGCTTTATTTTGTCACATTTGATATATCCTTCCTTTGTTTGAACAACGCATACGACATTATCTTCATATAGTATCATTGGGTTGATATTAGTTGATAATCCATATGTCTATTGTATATGTCAAGTTAAAGCTCTCAGCCACACACATTCTCTACTCATATTTGTGATCTAGCTTTGTAAGGATCTGATGTATCTGCAAAACCAATCAACTCACGATTGGAATCTCTATGATAAAATAATTCTAAATCAATCGTCTCTTGTAAATATCGAATGATATGTTTAATCTCTGTCCAATGACGACGTGTAGGGGATGAAATATATCGTGACAAGAGATTAGTAGCAAATGCTATATCAGGACGAATGCAATTTGCTAGATACAAAAAAGCCTCTATTGCACTCATATATGGTACTTTTGGTCCAAATATATCTTCATTTTCTTCATAAGGACAAAAAAGATCATTTTCAACATTTAAAGATCTACAAACCATTGGAGTTCTTAATGGATTTGCTTTATCCATGTTAAAGCCTTTTAATATTCTTTTTGTATAATTCGATTGACGAATGGATATACCATTCTTTAGATGTTCTATCTGTAAACCAAGACAAAACTTTGTTTGTCCAAGGGCTTTAATTTCGAATTCCTCTTTCAGATAATTTCGAGCATTTTCAATATCCTTTGAGGTCCCAATTATATTTAAATCATTAACATAAACAGCTATAATCACAAATCCACTTGTTGTTTTCTGAATAAACACACAAAGGTAAATGGGGTTATTCAAAAATCCTCTTTTTAATAGATATCCACTTAGACAATTGTAACACATACGTCCAGATTGTTTTAATCCATATAAAGATCGTTGCAATTTGATTGCACACATTTTTTTAGATTTTGAGTTTGATGTATTCAACATTCTTAATCCTTCAGGGATTTTCATATATATATCATTATCCAAAGATCCGTATAGATATACCACAACTACATCCATAAGGTACATGTCTAAGTTATTGGATGCTATTAAACTCATCAAATATCTAAATGTGATTGCATCCATAACAGGGGAAAACCCATATACAACAAGGCGTGTCTTATACGACAAAGCGTGTCTTATATCTCGTGACCTCATTATTTTCATTTCTCTTTCATACAAAAACCCATATGCATCCAACTGGTTTAACACCATTGGGAGTTTGAACGATGGGTCAAAATAATTTTCTTTTATTTAATGAGTATAATTATATTTGCATAGCTTTTTTTCATTTTATCTAATCATGTCTCTTTTAATATTACAACACTGACATTGATTCTGGATCTTCACTATCATTTTTAATTTCTTTGGATACAGAGAAGGAGAATATTCCATCATTGTCATTTATTTCATATCTTCTTATAATATTTTCATCATAGATATAGTTGATAGAAATCTCATTGTTCTCTGTATGTTCATGATTATTTTCATGATTTTCATTCTGAAGATCATCTTTCTCGTTTGTTTATTTTTTGATATTCTCTATGATCTCAGAACCATCATCATTATCAAACTTCTTTCTCTTTAGAGGATTTTTATCTTTAGAACCAAGTGGTCATCCATGCTTCACGCGTTTTGTAAACTCATTTGAAATTCTTTCACCCGCAATGCCTTTTCATATTTCTATACGAGCAGGTGCATTTACAGCCGATACATATGATTTTGTAACCCGAACTATATCATTGAACTCATCTGGAAGTCTATTTGCAATATTTTGCAAATGTATTATCTTTTGTACTTCCATATTACATTCTTTTATAGGAGGATCAAGATATAACAATGATTATGTTTTCCATGTTAGATCTTGTGAGTCTTGTTTTATTCCTCCTCCTAACAGTGGTAATTCATTCTCATTAAAATGACAATCAGTGAAACGAGTTGTGAACACATAACTCGTTTGTGGTTCAAGATATCTAATGATAGATGGTGAATTATATCCAACATAAATTCTCAATCTGCATTGTAGGCCTATTTTTCCGTTGTGGTGGAGCAATTGGAACATATACTGCACAATCAAATACTCGTAGATGAGATATATTTGGTTCTTAGACATTTGCTAATTGCAATGGAGAATATTTATGATAAGCACTTAGCCTTATTTGAATTAGTGTTGTAACATGTAAATGGCATGTCCCCAAACAGAAATTAGGAGTTTCGTTTTCATTAGCAATGGTTGAGCAATAAGTTGGAGACGTTTAATTAATGACTCTATCACACCATTTTGTGTATGAACATATGGTACGAGATATTCAATCTCAATACCAATCGATGTACAATAGTCATTGAAAGTTTGAGAAGTGAATTCACCAACGTTATCAAACCTCGTTTTTAATAGGGTAATCGGGGAATTGATCTCGTAATTTTGTTATTTAAGCAAAAAAAAAAAAACCTCGCAAATGCAACATTGCGGGTTGATAATAAGCAAATGTGTGACCATCTGCTTAAATCATTGATCGATACCATAAAGTATCAAAATGGTCCATTTGGTGGATGAATAGGTCCATATATATCCCAATATAATCGTTCTAAAAACGATGGTGATTCATGTCCAACTTTGACCGATGATGGTCTTATTATCAATTTTCCTTTAGAACAAGCACTAATAACTTATCATATTTTAATGGATGACCATTGGAATTTTCAATGATTTTCCGCATCATTATTGAACCAGGGTGACCTAATCGATCATGCCAAATCATAAACATGTCTTCATACTTTGGGTTGAATGTGGCATATGATTCCATCATTCTTATTTTTGTAAAATATAATCCAAAGAATAAAACTGATAATATTTCCACAATACGTTTTTTTCTAGAAACCATTGTCATGATATGAAGATATTCACGATTTTTATCATTCATTGTTTCAACATGATAACCATTTTGGCGAATATCTTTGAAACTTAATAAGTTTCTTTGGGATTGTGGAGAGAACAATGCATCTTGTATGATAAATTATATCCCTTCGGACATTATAACATTTGTTTCTCCACATCCCTTAATTATTTTTGCACTTCCAGATATCGTATTGAAACTGGATTCATGTATTCTTAACTTGGAGAAATACTTTTTATTTTTAATATTGTATGTGTCGTAGAACAATCGACTAGATATATATCTCCATCACTGATATTTGATCGTAACATATTTTGTGTTACTTTGATATGATACATATATAGATGAACCTAAAAATATGAAGCAAATATTGCATATAATATATAACAATATAAAAAATATTACAATAAAAGATAATCTAATAAAACCTAAAAACAAAATAGCGAAAGAAAAATACATTCGAAAATAATAAAATAAGCTAAGTCTTGAAATGAGACACTGATAACAAATAAATTCATGTCGAAATCTCTTTTTCTTTCCTCATCTTTATTATCAAGTTGATACATAAAACTCGTGATGTCTAAGTGCATTCCACCCTTGTCGTCATCCAGGAAATCATTAGAGATAAAGTTCGTTTGAACATTTTTGCCTTTATCCGTTAGTGAGTTCTAGTATAAATTAACATATAATATCTTGGTGTACGATACACTTGGGATCAATGTCTATTCATATCGCATCGATGACATATTATATCTTTTTGCTTTTTAGTCACGCTTTCATTTTCAATCACTTGATGATCTTTCCTTTTATTTTCTCCGTGTTGGAAATTATTTGGTGGATTGCTTCGACCTCTTTCTCTACCATATTCATTTTCATGACCGCGACCACGTCCACGACCTCGACCATGGCCACACATATATCTACGTCCACGACCATGCTATGGTTATAACTTGACGAAGTCGCATTTGTTTCATAAAATGGTGCAGAACCAGTGGAAAAAACATGATGATTTTTCATTAATAACTTGTTATGTTGTTCTGCAACGAGGAGAAGCTGTAACAATTCACGATAGGTCTTAAAATCCTTCGTGCGATATCGTTGTTGTAAAATTACATTATCAGCATGGAATGTCGATAATGTTTTCTCCAGCTTATCATTATCACTTATCTTTTCTCCACATAATTCCATCCTGGAGATTATTTCGAATATTACAGAATGATATTCGTCCACGGATTTGTAATCCCGGAATCTCAAATTCAACCAATCATTCTTTGCCTTTGGGAGGATCACATATTTTTGGTGATCAATTCGATCTTTAAGAGATTCCCACAAATCTGTGGGATCTTCTTTTGTTCGATACTCATTTTTAACCCATCGACAATATGCTGACGTAAAAATATCATGGCTTTTGCCTTTTCCTTTTCCGAGGAATTATTATCTTTACCAATCGTGAGAATAAACTTTTTGCCTTGTAGATGCATTTTAACATCAAATGCTCATGTCATATAGTTTTTCCAGATGCATTTAGTGTCGTGATTTTGAGATTCACTAGTTCGACGTGAAGATCTGTTATCATTGAAGAAAAATAAACACATATAAGTTATGACATTGAAAACAAAATTAAATATATTGTTATATAACAGTTCATGTGTTAGATCCGTTTATATTTATAGATAATTCATTTTTAGATTTATTTAACCAATTAACAATTAAATAATAAAAAATGGTTTAAATAAATTATGGAGTGAATTTTTTTAATCATCCACACAAATAAAATAAATATAACATAAAAAGCGGCTCAGTCATCCTTATAACAATAATAAAATAATAAAAACATAAGTTAAGTAAATAATGGGGTGATTTTTTCATCATCCACGTAAATAAATAAGTAAAAAAATAAAATATAACGTAAAAAAAGGTGGCTCAACCATCCTTATAATAATAATAAACAACAAATAAATATTCATAAATGTTAATATTATTGATCGATGATTAAGCCCACAAAATCATATAGTATAATATATTATGTCCGAGACTTAGTCCACGATGTTTTTATAATATGATATATATTTATATTATGATCGAGATATATATTCCACGAGGTCTATATAATTTTTTTACTTGAAATCGAATCCAAATCGAAACAAAAATCAATTGGAAATCGAGATCGTAAAAAAATTGAAAATAATACATGCAACCTATAATATTATATTTTTATTAATTAATTTGAATGATCAGACTGATAACGTGTTAAAAATTAAATATAGATTGATGAATATATATGTATATATATTTCTTGTATATAATATTATTAATATATATAATTAAGAAATAAACATTATATATATATAATTAAGATATTTATAATATATAAATAAAATAAACATTATATATATATAATTAAGATATTTATAAATATTATATATAAATATATTTATAAAATAATAAATAATAAAATAAAAATAGAAATTATGTTTTTGTAAAGAGATTTATTATAATTTTTTTGTGTTTACAAGATGAAAGATGAAGAGTAAATGTGGATTTATAAAAAACAATTATCAATTTGTAAAATAAAAAATGATATAGTTTAACCACCTTAAACATTTATCTTTTAACATAATTAATATATTTTTATTTCATCTTATCTTATATATACTAAAAGGGTAGGAAAATATTTTTTTAGAGGTTGATGTGGCGGAATCGCTGCCGTCGATGAGTTGGTCGGGTCAGATGCACGGCTCATGTGCTCCCGGGTACCCGGTCGAGCTCCATACGACCCGCGCACCCGAGTCGTCCGATGCCGCCACCTGTCCCTGCGTGTTCGCCATGCGACCACCGCCGCTGGATTGCGGTTTCATTTCACAAATTCGATGGATCGATTTAGTCACCCACCATCTAGGTTAAATCAGGACCGTCGAAAGCTTGGATCGAGAGTGCTGAGCGGGGTTAGAAATTAGAAGCGGTTGACGACGGCGAGTAGCGAGCGGCAAGCGGCGAGCGGCGACCGGTGACGAGGTTAGCAAGAGAAGGAGAGGAGAGAAGTGAAAGAGGTGAGAGACAGAGATGAGAGCAGTGAAAGAGAGGAGAGAGAGGAGGCGGCAAAGAGGAGGGAGAGAGAAGAAAAATGTTAAATTAACCTAATGGCATTTTCGTAAATATTATGATATATATATGTCCATTTAATATATATATATCTTTGGGTATATTCGAACTCAAATCCGCGGGTAATGAGATTTTATTATCCGAATTCGGTCCCGAACCCACAGATTCAAGTAATTTTGAACGGATTTAGGACGATTTTCGGGCGGGACGGTTTCTTCGGCTAATTTGTCTAACCCTATTTTAAAGTTTGCCCTAAATTAATTATAAAAAATTTTAAAAACATTAAAAAATCAGTATCAATTTTTTTAAAAAAATAGAGTGATATTTATTTAAATTATTTAAATAAAATTTAAAAATATTTATTTAGATTATTGAGTATTTATTATTAAAAATTTGATTTAAAATTAAAATTACTACAAAATAATATAATGAAGTTCAACATAAAATTAGAAAATATTTTTATAAAATAACACGAAGTGATGTTTTTTCCTACAATTTCTAAAACTGATTGTAATAATAACGAAATATGTGAATTATATAATATATAATTTTTAAACAGTTTAAATATCCAGTAATTTTTAATTATTATCTAAAACGAAAAGAAATAGCATTTATCATGCTCTTGCGAGATATTGATCAAATATTTAGATTATATAACAGAACATAACTTCAAATAATATAACTAGAGTAATAATATAATAGAAAGTAAAATAATAGCATAAACTGATGTAAGTAACAAAGTATTTATACTTCGATTTCCTTTAATCTTAACTAATACAACTTTGTCATTTCATTTTCAAACGAAACAATTATCTAGTATGATATATTTTGCAATGAAAATTAATAAATGTCAAAGACAAAACATTGATAAAATGAATATATATATGTATCAAAACTATTATTTAGTCACAAACAGTTATATATTATCGTTTCAAGACGATATTGGTAAATATATAAATATAAAAGATTAATTTTACTCCGCATATAGCGCGGGATCAATACTAGTTGCTTAGGGAAAAGGATCACTAATAAAATCAACTAAACTTATAATGTTAATTTACCCGTTTAGTCCTTCAAGTTTTAAAAATTATCACAAGTACCGCTATCTTTTGATCTTCGTAATCTTGTGTCTGAGAAAACAAGCTTAACCCTAAGAAGAGAAATTTTCCTGGGAAATAGCGAGAATTTCCCCCAAAGAAGGGAAATTACAGCTCCGTTCCTCTGAAAACTTGTCATATTTCCTCGATTTTTAATAATTTCTGCTCCTTTTCTCCAGATTTTTGGTAACCCCGCTATGGCGTGGAACGTGTTCAAGTTCTGCACGGCTCTTCGCGCCTTGGGTTCGATCATGATCCTAGTTGTTGTCGGGATCGTTGGGTTCACGTATTACGCCGTTGTCGTGGTGAATTACGGACCGGCTCTATTGGTCGGCGGTTTTAATTCGTTCATCGCTGTTCTTGTGTTGGTCCTGTTCCACTCTCTGGTAATTCATTCTAAATATCTGGTATTCGGGTTTCTGATCAAATTTAAATCATAATCGTGATCAATTCGCTCCATTTTAAACATAGATTCGAGAAATTTGATGATGAGGATGATTTTGATGTCATTGGATGTGTTTGGTTTGAACTGGAGATAGTGATTTTGATATCATGGAGACATAACTGGTTTGGTCTGTGTTACGAGTTTGAAACTAAAACCCTGAATTTATCAGTTCTGTTTTATCCTTTCTGGTCTCAATCTTATCTAACTGACTTGTGGAACTTAAGATCTCCTGTTATGCGGATGACTTGAGGCACCATCATAATGGAACCTCATTCATTGTATCTTTTTGAAACAAGAAACCAAATTCGGAAGAAGAAGTGAATTTAGTTGAGATAATCAGTAAGGATTTTTGCTTTTTGTGGTAATGGATATTGCATGATGACTCCGATGGTTGTAATGTGCTCATCCGGCTACATATAGCCTAGGATTATTGGATATCTGGTCGTAGATTTTGGAACGTTAAGTACACTATTAGATCTTGAAGAACTGCAAAAGTTTTCAGACAAATGGTTAAGGTTAATAAAAGACATGTTTTCTCAGTTTCCAAATTTTGTTTAGGGAATTAGTATGGATAGTAAAACTCAGACAGGCAATCATCATTTACTTTCGTGACCTGGAATTTGTGTAAAATTTTCATAGTCGGGCGAAAGAGTTAAAAGTAAGAGAGTTCTGATGACAATTAATTCTTTTATGTAGCTTTTTTTACTGTTGTGGAGCTATCTCTCTGTTGTTGTGACGGACCCTGGAGGCGTTCCGCCAGGTTGGAATCCGGAGTTGGATGTTGAAAAATGCGATCCAAGTCCCGCTGGGATTTCGGATACAAACTCGTCACTTGCAGTTGGAGATTCTTCATCTCATGGTGTAAGATACTGTCGAAAGTGCAACCAATATAAACCGCCTCGTTGCCACCATTGCTCAGTCTGTAAGATTTTGCTGCACAGCTCTTTCCTTCAAATCGTATGGCGTATTTATTGTTCTCATGAGACGTATATTGCGTTTCAGGTGGAAGATGCATACTAAAGATGGATCATCATTGTGTTTGGGTCGTTAATTGTGTCGGGGCAATGAACTACAAGTATTTTCTCCTTTTCTTGGTATGCCATCGTAAAAACTAAGAAATTTATCGATTGTTGCGAACGAAGTAGACCTAAATGGCAAATCCGATCCTATCTTTTGATTTATACTTAAAGTGATCAGCCCAAAAAGCAGATGGATCCCTTCGAACAGATGAATAGTCTTCATTTCCTACCATTTTACGGTTTCATGTTGGTATTTTAAGCTTATAATACTGATTTGGCATATGCAGTTTTACACATTTCTTGAGACAACACTTGTGGCGATATCACTATTGCCTGTCTTCATCGTATTCTTTACGGACGGTGATACAGACATCGATACAACTATATCGCCCGGAAAACTGGCCGCCACCTTTGTGGCATTTGGTAAGTCGGAAACCATATTCACTTTTTATGGTTTCAGAAAGATGGCATTTGCTAATCGTTTCATTCTTTGTTCCCAGTCTTGAACTTGGCATTTGCACTAAGCATCATGGGCTTCCTAATTATGCACCTAATGCTTGTCGCCCGTAACACCACAACTATTGAGGTATTCTGCTTGTTCTTCTCACCTCGGTTTCTAGGGCTCCCGATGCAATAGACCAATCAAAGTTTTGGATTTTATTTTAGGCGTACGAGAAAAAGACAACTTCAAACTGGCGTTACGATCTGGGCCGAAAGGCAAACTTTGAACAGGTTTCACCTCTGTCTTCTTTCAATGCATATGCTTATCAACAACATGTTCGTCCACATACAGTCGATATCTAACCCTCGAGTCGATAAAGAGCCGATTCTCGAGCTTTTCGATAAAATCTTGTGTATGATCAGACGGGATGATACATTGTCTCGGGTTTCAGGTGTTTGGAAGGGATAAAAGATATTGGTTCATCCCGGCGTACAGAGAAGACGATATGAAGCATATGCCGGCTCTTCGTGGCTTAGAGTATCCGACAAGGTCGGACGCGGAGCCATTTCACCCTCTATGACCTGATTCTTCAGTCCCATGTTTTTTGTTGTGTCCATATTGTTTCTGTAAAAAGCAAGATGAGTGTTTTAGGCAACATGGTTCCTCTCATTCAGTTGTGCTCTATGGATGGTAGTAACATGTTTCTGTATAATGGTAATTAAATCTTTTTTTTTAAGAACGATTCAAAATATTTACTTTTTTGAAAAACTTGGTCACTTTCTGAGTAGGTGTAGGATTAGAAAAATCATTTCGAAATATTTGTATCGATCTATATGAAAAAATGTACTTAAATGATTAATATAAATATAGATAATTAACATTAGATATTTGTCAAATACAATATAAATTTATGGATGAAGAAGGGTTTGACTGGTGAAAACTTTTCGTTTGCGATTGGTAGCGTTTTTGTCGGTGATAAGCGGCATTTTGTTTTATTTTATCTGAATGATGAAATCGATGCGTTTGGTAGCGATTTGAAACATAGAGAATTATTGCGATTGCGTTTCAAATAAAATTATCAAAATAAACATCAATTATTAATAAAAGAATTTATTTAAAGGGAATATAGTATAAAAAATATCAAACTATTTTATTTTAGTCTATAAAACATGAATTATTATCTTTAACCTAAAAAAACTCAAATTTATTTTTTTTCCTTAAAAACACTAATTTTAGGAATATAGCGTAGAAATACCAAACTTTTTTATTTTTGTCTATAAAACACAAATTATTACTTTGAATCTAAAAATTTTGAATTTTTACATTTTATCTAAAGAAACACAAACTTATCAAATTAATCATATACATACACAAACAAAAGCACTATATCATATTTTAATTTTTTGAATTTTTAAGTGTTATCCAAAAAACACAAATTTATAAAATTAATCATATACTAAAATTAATGTTTTTAAAACAAAAAATATAAATTTGAATTTTTTAGATTGAAAATAATAATTAGTTTTTATAGACTAAATAAAATAATTGAGTATTTTTTTTATACTATATTCTTTTATTTAAATTTTTCTTTAATATAATTTTTTATAAAATTCTAAAGGTACATCCGTTTTTTAATCGAAATCTATCCAATCACAGTTATCCACGTATAATCGTTTGAAAATGCGATCTACAGACTCCATCGGTCACATGTACATAGTTTTCAGATTCGAAGAATTAAATAAATTAATTTTGTATATGTACACGTGACGTAAATGCAAACAGTTTCATTGCCACGTGTCCGAACCTAGCTATTCGCCACCGCCGTCACAGCTTTCTCATGCCTCCCTCGTCGTCACCGCTCAGAACAACGTCGAAATGCTTCGTTTCAGTCTCCGCCTTGGCGTCTTGAAACCCACCGTGGTTTCTCCCCGGAGAATCCATAGCGGTCTCGAAGATGCCGGTCCCATGGCGTCTCAACTAAAATCCCGTTCCGTCCTCCGATTCTGCGGTCCCGACACGGTTATGTTTCTTCAAGGTCTTTTAACCAACGATGTACGGAGGTTCAACGAACCTGTCGGCGAGAAGAACTCCACAATCCCGACACCAAACATGGCGGTCGTGTCAGCGTCGCCGATGTACGCAGCTCTGTTGACTCCTCAAGGAAGGTTTCTGTATGATTTCTTCCTGTTCAGGCCGTCGAGACCCGAGGAGAAGCTAGACCCAACCGGATCGGGACCCGGGTCGGGGTCGAGTTTGGGGGAGTCGGTCGAGTTGTTTGCAGATGTTGACGCCTCTGTCCTCGATGAGTTGCTTGATACTCTCAAGAAGTAAGCCCTTGTCCCCATCATTCCTCAAACTATATATATATCAAGCATGAGCCCTTCTGATCTGTGTTTTGACGAATGTAGATATCGTTTGAGTTCTAAAGTGGATATTGAAAACGTGGCCGGAGAATTTTGGTGTTGGCAGCGATTTGGTAGAAGTCTTTCAGAAGATTGTTCGTCAGTGGAAGAACCAGAGGCGGCATCAATTGGTTGGGGCAGTGGCTTTGATCGTGCTGGTGAATCTACTGCTCGAGGTAATAAAAATGGATGGCAATGGTACAAGGATCCAAGATTGGACTGTCTTGGTTACAGAGGAATCTTTCCTTCTGACACAACACGTGAGTTCTGGTCAGATTAACCCTTTTGTTATTTTCCTCTTCCATGGAAGGGCTTTAACCATCAAAGCTTGCAATTTCCATTTGCAGCACCTTTGGTTGAGGCTGATAAAGAAACGGATGAACAGAACTATCTTCTGTGGAGATTAGAACATGGAGTTGCAGAAGGATCAAGTGAGATCCCCAAAGGTACCATCTATGTTTTTTACCATGGAATTTCCTTTTTGGGAAGTATTATTATTTACTAAGTTATCAAGAGATAAGAGATATGATCATATATTTAGAATCTATTAATGTGTTATAAATTATTATAAAATATTTAAAATATTTGATTGAATTGTAATGTGCATAAAACATCGTTGAAATTTATTGAGATATTTTGCAATTTTGTAATATTTTATAAATTATAACATATTCAATATATTTGTTTGAATTTTTAATATATACATATATGAGAACGTTGCAATTATCTAAAAACAAATAATATATATATATATATTTCTTGGCAGGCGAGGCTATTCCACTTGAATACAACTTGGTAGGACTCAATGCAATAAGCTTCGATAAAGGCTGTTATGTTGGTGAAGAGCTTATCGCTCGAACCCACCATGGAGGAGTCATTCACAAACGCCTTATCCCTTTACGATTCATCGATGACAAAGGAAAAGGTGACTAATTTTGCTTTGGAATTGAATTTCTTACATTTTACACACCAAGAAACTGAACATTTTGTTCTTGTGGTATATAGAGGTAGAGCAGAAGGTTGTGCCTGGCTCGGAAGTGATCGAACCAAGTTCGGGTAAGAAAATCGGGATGGTCACGACAACACTCGGATGTCGAGGAATGGGTGTGATGAAATTAGAGGAAGCCTTCAAAACATCACCTGAGCTTAAGATAAAGGGTTCAGACGGTGTACAAGTCGAGGCGATCAAACCAACATGGTGGTGTAACGAATGGTTTTAAGAAATGGTATTAGAATTTGCGACCTCTTAGTAACTATATATGTGGTGATATATCATATATCTTTAGATAAATTGAGATTTCACAATATCGATTTCTCTTTTTATGAATTTATTCTAAAGTCGAGAATTAGTAGAAAAACATGAGATGAAAACTAGTTAATGGGATAATCTTGCATAATGGGTTATGAATTTTATGTCTTCATAGTGTCTTTATGTTTATGTTGTCAATAGTAATACTGGAAATTTGTCTGAATTCTTTTCTTTCATCTCCAACTTTTATATTTTCTGGTTTTAGACTGCAAAAAATAGAATAATATCTGCTCTTAATATGGTATCAAGTAACAACAAATTTGCTTTTACTTCGTCAACGATTTCTTTTTTATTACATTTATTTCGTCGTCATGTTTACTGCGACGACAGGTTCATCAATCACTACTGATTCATACGAGAATCATTACTTTCTGAGCTCAATCGATCATACGAATCTATTAGGATTATTTACTTAAAGGTAGTTATGTCATTATATAATATTTTATTAGGGTTTTCTAAAGTATATTTATACTATGGTTTGTATCTAATAATACACAAGAGAGATTATTTTCTTGATATGGTATCAGAGCAATTGCTCGTAACCGTCGAACGTGTGCCACTTTCTCTTCTTTAGCCGCCGCCGTCGGCCTCTTTGTTTCTTGCCGTCGCCGCTTTCTTTAGCCGCCGCCGTCGGACTTTGTGTGTCGCTCTTAGCCATCGGATTTCATGGCTCCCACTGATGCAGATACCAGTGGAAACACCCACCAAACCGGTGCCTCCTTGCCGCGTGACGCCCAGCAGCCGTCCGCGTTCCAGACCGGTGCTCCCTTGTCGCGTGACGCCTAGCAGCTGCCGGCGTTTCAGGCTGGAGTACCCTTGCCGAGCGACGCCCAGCAGCCGTCCGCGTTCCAGACCGGTGCTCCCTTGCCGCGTGACGCCCAGCAGTCGCACGCGTCCGCGTTTCAGCCTTTTCCGCATGATGAATCCGTTCGTCGCGCCTTCTGCAATGTCGGTTTTCCCTATTACTTGCATCCATCGTAGGGCCCGGGGACTGTGATAACATCCGTTCAACTTCGTGGTGATGCTAACTACGAAGAATGGGCCAAACACATTAGACATGCTCTTCGCACGAAGAGAAAACTCGGGTTTCTCGACGATACGATTGTTGTGCCATCTTCGGATTCCTCTGACCGTGAAGAATGAGATCTTGTCAATTCCATGTTTATCGAATGGTTGTTCAATACCATCGATCCACAATTGCGTACCAACATCTCCATTGTAGACGACATGAGGACGCTTTGGGAGGTTCTTCGCCAACAATTCTCCGCCGGGAATGCCGCACGTGTTCATCAGATTCGTGCGTAGCTTGCTCGTTGTTCACAGCAAAATCAAAGTGTTCAAGTATTCTTTGGTAGGTTGAAGAAGCTTTAGGAGGAGTTGGACACATATCAATCTATTCGTATATGTGGTTGTGGTACGTCACACGCGGCTATTCTCAATGCCGAGCTCGTCCGCGATCGTGAAGAGGAGAAGATTCATCAATTCCTCATGGGACTTGATGATTCCGTTTTCGGCACTGTTAGGTCGCAAGTCATTGGATCCGACCCACTTCCGAGTCTCAATCAAGTTCATTACAAAGTTGTGCATGAAGAACGTCACCGGCTGATTGCCCGCGACCGAGATGATCGTGGAGCAGTTGTGGGGTTTTCCACGACGTCCTCTTTGCCGGTTCCCTTGCCCGCCTTTTCGACTTCAGTGCGAGACAAGACCATCGTTTGTTCTCATTGTCACAAACCCGGTCATGATGTCTCCACTTGCTATCTTATCATCGGCTATCCGGAATGCCCTAGGAGAAACGCTCGCTCCCCGCAGCCCGATCGTTCTAGTCGTGGTGGACGCCCTCCTCATGTACGTGCGAATGCGGCTAGTGTCACCGAAGCAGCTACTGATTCTGGGTCCGATCATGATCTCGATCGCAGTGCTATGCCAGGTTTCAATGATGAGCAATGGTCTACATTGCTGACGTTGCTCAAGCTGAAACCACACGGGCCTGATGACACCCAATCCTGTAAGACAGATTACACTGAATATATTTTGGACTCAGGCGCATCTCATCATTTGACGGAAAATTTACATTTCTTTGTCAATGTTTCGCCGATCACTCCGTGTTCCATTGGTTTGCCTAATGGTGATTGTACTATGGCTACTCATACGGGTGACTTGTTGTTGGGAAGCTCATTTTTTCTTCATCATGTGCTTTATGTGCCATCACTTACATGCAACTTGATCTCCATATCGCGTTTTCTGCAAAGTAATGATTGCATTGTGACGTTTATTAATCGCTTTTGTATGATTTAGAACCGTATCACGAGGACCCTGATTGGAGCGGGTGAAGAATGCGAGGGGTTTACAAGCTTCCGGGACAGTTGGACCTAGAGATTTTCATGCAAATGGGCTGGTTTCTCGAGATTTGTGGCATCATCGGCTTGGACATCCGTCTGATAAGGTTTTAGATTTGTTGCCTAAGGATTATGGCGTTTCAAAACAGAAAGAGAATAAGGCTCCTTGCGATATTTGTTTTCGAGCCAAACAAACACGTGCTATGTTTTCTTCTAGTGAGTCCAATGCTACATTTTTCTTTGATTTAATACATTCTGATATTTGGGGACCATATAATGTGCATGCTACATCTGGTGCAGTCTACTTTCTCACTTTAGTGGACGATCATTCACGAGCTGTTTGGGTTTACTTGATGAGTTCTAAGTCAGAAGTCAAAGATATTGCTCCTAATTTTTGTGAAATGGTGAAACGCCAATTTGATCGTTGTGTTAAGGTTGTTAGGACAGACAATGGAGCCGAATTCATTAGTCTCCGCCATTACTTTCAAGCGCATGGCATACTCCACCAAACCTCGTGCGTGTACACTCCTCAGCAGAATGGTCGCGTTGAATGCAAACATCCATATACTTAATGTTGCCCGTGTCATTATGTTTCAAGCTCATCTGCCTGCGACTTTTTGGGGGAATGTATTTTGGCCGCATCATACTTGATAAACCGTACTCCATCTACGTTACTTCAAGGCAAGACTCCGTATGAGGTCTTCTATGGGTCCCCACCGTCCTATGATCGTCTTCGCACCTTTGGATGTCTATGTTACGCACATAAAGGAAAGAAAGAGACGGATAAGTTTGCTCCTTGTGGACACAAATGCATCTTGATTGAATTTCCATTTGGACAAAAAGGATGGAAGGTGTTTGACATTGAAACTCGTGAGTCCTTCATCTCTCGTGATGTGGTATTTTTTTAGCACATATTTCCATATGCGGATAGTTCCACCGGCTCATCTTCACGGGAATCGTCTCAGACACATCCAACTCCTCATCCACTACAAAAAACTGGCATTTTCCAACGGACATATCCATTGGAAAATGCCAAAAATCCGTTGGAAATCGATGTTTCCAACGGACGACAACAGATTCCTGTCCGTTGCGAAGAGTTCGTTGCAAATGAGGATCCGTTGCAATTCGCAACGGTCATCCAACGGATTCTATCCGTTGCAGATTTGCAACGGACTTGGCAACGGAATTTTCCGTTGGACAAATGGAAATGGACGCCCGTTGGAACCATTTGTAGCGGACCACCGTTACACGTTTCAACGGACGGCCGTTGGAAAGCAACGACTGTCCGTTGCAAATTAGGCGGGGAAAAATTCATTTTTCCAACGAGCATTCGTTGCCATTTGGCGGGAAATAGCAACGGACGTCCTTTGCAAAATGGCGGGAAATACGTTTCAACGGATGCCCGTTGGAACTTTTGAAAAAAAAATAAAAAAATAAAAATATTTTTTAAACTAAAAAGGTTTTTGATTAAAATATTAAAATTATTTTACAAAAAATATTAAAATTAAAACTATTTCCTATTACAATTCATTAAGATCAGTTGCGTCCATAACATCTCCACCACGATCACCACCACCTCTAGACGGAGTTACATCCGAATCGAGCCCCGGTTCTTGCTGCGGTGTTGATCCCCTCACCTGACCGGACATCAACTCAATGAAGTTCTCCAAGTGTTGTATTTGAGATGTTTGTTGCGCCCACTTGGGCTCGAATTTCTTGAAGTTGTGTTTCGAGATCTTCGATCCGCCGTTGTTGCGAAAAACTCTCTTGCACCGCCGGAGGTACAGTCGTGACGTCCTCGATGATATCTTTTTGAAGCGCCCCGATACCGTATAGACGTCCCTTATACGGTCTCACCGACTACAAGACAAACAAAAGTAACGTTAGATTTTCACAAATTATTTGATTAGTAATTTAGAAATAAAATAATAACCTTTTACCTCTAAATAAAATTGGTCCTTTTGTAAAGGACTAAGGTCGTCGGGGCTTGAACCGCAAGCCTGAGATTGCTGTGTGATCTTCTCCGTCATAGCTCTCACAGTTCGCTCCGCTCGAGCATCGACGAGTTCCGGTTCGTCGGCCTCTTCCCCGACAACCGACTTCTTCTTTGCATGGGTTTCTAATACCACTTCAAGAAGAGTCGGCCTCTTCCCCGACAACCGACTTCTTCTTTGCATGGGTTTCTAATACCACAACATCTGGCATAACTTGCTAGGAATAGTAGAGATCGTCCTGTAAGGACCCTTGGATGATATTGTTGTTGGTGTATTTTAATACATCATCCTCATCAAACCTGCATATCAAAAATAAAAAGTTAGATAATATTAATGAAATATAATATACAAATCAAAATAATTAGATACTATTTACCATAACGTCCCAGGAGCACGTTCTGGATCAATGATCGGAAGGGTTGGATGCCCATCGAAATCATCGATCAACGCATCGATATCTATCATATCGTCCTCGTCTACAATTATCGGCGGTGCCGATACTGGAGACGGAGGACGATATGGTGGTGGTGGCGACGGGGGAGACGCTCCCGCGAAACCAGCAAGGAAACCACCGATCCAATGAAACGTCTCGATCTCATTGTTTCTATGTTTTCGAATAGTTTGTGTGTGAGATGTGAATTTTAGAGAAGGTTTTTGTGTTTGAATTGTGTTGAAATAAAAAAAGTTCAGTCGGATTATATTATCGAAATCCGTTTATATAACATGTTCGATTGTATTAACATTTCGATTATTCGATTACACATCATACATCAAACATCAAACATCGTTCATGGACGTTATATGTCATTTACATTACACATCATCTACATTTATTACACATAGTAAACATTATTGTATTTACATTTCTTCTTCAGTAGATTCATCGATGGGTGAGTCGTCTTTCGCTTGTTCATTGAATTCATCGCTGCTTTCATCTTCAGCATCTTCCGGTTCAACGTCTTCATAATCGCGTATGAGTTCTCCGTCTATGTCATTTCTCGCAAGAATCTCCTCGCGATCTGTATCAATTAAACGAATCGGCTGCGGATGATCGGGTTGCAATGGATCTTCTTTATCATCAGAGCTTATGATCCTCGTGGCTTGATCTTTACTACGGCCCACCACTCCTCTCTTCGACGTTTCAATGTTGTTGGATATTGCACGTAACATACTTGATCTGCTTGATCTATTGTGATGAATGGATCATATTTACCATATTGTCGTGCCGGATTGAAATCAGTTCCTCCCCAACGGTTTTTTCGTATTCCA
>CM071872.1:3441671-3458869 GCA_036759665.1 Gynandropsis gynandra | reverse complement strand
GGCCTCGAAATTCACAACATCAACGGTCATCCGTTGCAATTTCTAACGGGCATCCGTTAGAAGTTGCAACGGACGACCGTTGGAATGTTTTCTAACGGATCGTCCAACGGAAATTGCCAACGGATGGTTTCCGTTGCCATCCGTTAAAATTTGCGATGGATTTCCAACGGCCATTCCAACGGACGTTTTCCGTTACAAATCCGTTGCAAAGTGCAATGGATTTGTAACGGATTTTTGCCCGTTGCAATTTCACCACATCCGTTGCAATCCGTTGGTACACGTTTCCAACGGACGGATTCGTTGCCCCGTGCGCGGGAAATTGCATGTTTTTTGTAGTGATCCTTCGGTTTTTTGATGATTTTCCGGATATGTCCCGTCTTCCACCGGTGTTGGGTGCTTTGGACAAGGGGCGGGCTGATATTGCCTCCGATGCTTTACCCCACAGTGATCCTCCACCCGAGGAATCATCACCCGAGGATTCTTCACCTCACAGTGATCGATCGCCCGAGACCACATTGCCTGGGGACTCATCACCCCACGATACTCCTGCAGATAATGGTTCTTTGTTACCTACGGTTGTTACACTTGTTCGTGGTCAGCGTTCCAAGTTTTCGTCGGTTAAGCTTCGGGTTTATATCACGTACTCCTCTCGCTGTCTTGAAGACCCCATTCACATCTTTTTTCCGTCCACTTCATTGTCCTCAGGTACTGTCTCGTATCCCATAGCGAATTACGTTACTAGTGATAACTTTACTCCGTGACATCGAGCTTTTCTTACAGCTAATGACATTGGAACAAAGCCTCGTTCTTACTCCGAAGCCGCCACGACTACTTGTTGGACCGAGGCTATGAAGCAGGAGCTTAGTGCTTTGGCACAAAATGACACTTGGAGTTTGACTACTTTGCCATTGGGGAAGAAAGATATTGGATGCCGATGGGTTTACAAAATCAAGTACAAATCAGATGGGAGTATTGAACACTACAAAGCTCGACTAATTTTTCTTGGCAATCGGCAAACTGAAGGAGTTGATTTCGAGGAGACTTTTGCTCCCGTTGTGAAGATGACTACTGTTCGCACGTTCTTGGCCGTTGCTTCCACAAAACAGTGGGTGATTCATCAAATGGATGTTCATAACGCCTTTTTACATGGCGATATCCATGAATATATTTACATTAAGGTACCTCCTTGTCTACCGTGTGACGACCTGAATTTGGTTTGCAAACTGAAGAAGTCTCTGTATGGTTTGCGACAAGCTCCTCGTTGTTGGTTTGACAAGCTTGCCAAAGCACTTCTTGCATACGGTTTTCTTCAATCCCGGTCTGACTCATCCTTGTTTTCGTTGGTTCGAGGTACGCGACATCTTCACGTTCTCGTTTTTGTTGATGACCTTTTCATTGGTGGAAATGATGTTGACATGATGGAGGTTTTCAAGACATACCTTCGGCACTGCTTTCATATGAAGGATCTTGGGGTTCTCAAATATTTTTTAGGGATTGAGGTTGCGAGGACCTCCGATGGGATTTACTTGTTGCAGCGTAAGTATGCTACAGACATTGTCCCTGAGTGCGGCCTCCTTGCGTGTCGTCCCGTTACTTTTCCTCTCAAGCAGAACCATCGATTGTCCGATGCTTCTGGGACCTTACACTCGTATCCTGAACAGTACCGACGTCTAGTAGGCCGTCTTATCTACCTGACGACCACTCGCCCTGATACCAGTTTTGCGGTCCATACCCTTTCTCAGTTCATGAGGCTCATTGGCTTGCTGCATTGCGAGTGGTTCGCTACTTGAAGGGTTCTCTTGGGAAAGGTATTTGGCTTTGTTCTGATTGTGATCTTTTTCTGTCAGGTTTTTGTGACTCTGATTGGGCTTCTTGTCGGATTACACGACGTTCGGTTGGCGGATATATTGTGTTTCTTGGCCATTCACCTATTGCGTGGAAAACCAAGAAACAAGCTACTGTTTCACGTTCTTTGGCTGAGGCAAAATATCGATCTATGGCACATCTTACGAGTGAGCTCATATGGTTGAGAGCTTTACTTCAGGATTTTGGCATTCTTCGTTCGGATCCTATGCATCTTTTCTTTGACAATCAGGCTGCTTTGCACGTTGCTGCCAATTCTGTGTCTCATGAGCATACGAAACACATCGAGATAGACTGTCATTTCATTCGTGATGCGGTTCAGGATGACACCATTCAGACATCTCATGTTCCTTCGTCAGAACAAGTTGCCGACATCTTCACCAAGGCTTTGGGATAGAATTCATTTCTTTATTTACGGTCCAAGTTGGGCATTCGGGATCTTCATGCTCCAACTTCAAGGGGGGTATTAGGATTATTTACATAAGGGTAGTTATGTCATTATGTAATTTCGTATTAGGGTTTTTAATGTATATTTATACTATGGCTTGTACCTAATAATACACAAGAGAGATTATTTTCTTGGCAGAATCTACAAAATCGCATCTGATCGACTCAATGGTCCGGAAGATTTCGGTTGTTGGAATATATCAATATCAATGGAGCTAAAAGGTCGAAATAAGACGTGATTCATCGATGGCACGATTGTTAAATCATCTGATGATCATCGTGATGCGTGGTTATGGTCTAGAAATAAGTTATGGTTAATTCTTGGATCTTGAACTCCGTTTTGAAGGAATATTGTCAAGTCATTTGTATATCAAAACAACCAGAGAAATGTGGTTAAATATATTGCAAAGTTTCAACAGAATAATGCTCATCACTTATATAATATTATCAAACAACGTTTGCAGAATTTACACCAAAGAGCTCTCAATGTCACACTACCTTCTTTACTCAACTTGTTACTCTTTGAGAATAGCATAAGTCTATCGAAACCATCCCTTGTTGTGAATGTGGATAATGTACCTGTAATATTAATCAAACGTTATATGAGCTTTCCGAGAAAATGTATGTCATTGAGTTTCTTTTTGCACTAGATGATTCCTATGACTATGCGAGTGGACATATCCTTATGATGGACCTTGCACCTAATTTTTGCAAAGATCTTTTCATCTCATTAATCCACATGAGAAACAAAGGCTAATCTAACACCTATTGGTTTTGATGGTGTTATTTTACAAACTTCAGTTTTCTGTATCACTGAAATAGTGAATGCTCTACCATGTCATGCTAATTTCAAGTCCAAACAATGACCTCTGTGTACTCATTACTGTTTGTATGGTCATACAATTCACAAGTGTTATAAATTGCATGGATATCCACCAAGTTATAAAGCTCCTCTTCCATTTGCACCTTGACCATCTTCATTGGTATCTGGACAACCACATCAGCTTCCAAATACTCACTTCCTCGCGGGACTATGTCAGCCATCACAACTACTCTAGAACATGTAATTTCTAATCATGTTTTATATGACTTGACGTGTCTTCTTTCAAATCAGTTGCAGACTTTATATTCCAAGATTGGTGATAAACTCAAACTGACAGACGCTGCTATTACGGCTGATGGTGCACCAGATAGTTCAAGTTCCTTTTCTTTCATTTATTCTGTTGTTTTATGAACTTCTCATTCCAATGATACGTGGATTATCAACTCTAGAGCATCTAAACATGTGTTCTGTAACATCTATTTTCTCAATGATATGAAGATTATTCCTGAAATGGAAGATACTCTTCCAAATGGTGAATACATTCGCTTCGCTACTAATGGGACAATTGCGATCAACAAATATCTCATTCTTCATGATGTTTTATATATTCCTTCATTTTCGTTCAACCTATAAGTGTTTCATCTCTGCTTAAACACAACAAGATGATTGTGTTCTTCACATCCGAATCATGTCTTGTTCATGACCTTTCTTTGGTTTGGACAATTGGCAGAGCTAATATTCAACACAATCTCTACATCATGGATACATCTTTTGTTCCATTATCGAAAAGACTTTTGTGTAATTCCCTTCAAGTTGGTTTTGTCCTCTGACATAAAAGACTTAGGCACCCATCTATTTCAAGAAGTTAGTTTCTTTTTTATATCTTACATATTGCAAAATGCTCAGACAACCTGCTTTGTGATGTTTTTCATCTTTCAAAACAAAAGCGTCTACCATTTCCCTCTAACAATCATTTGTCTCCCTTTCCATTTGATATATTACATATCGATATATGGGGAACTATCTTGGTTACATCTGTTGAGGGATTCAGATATTTTTTTTGTCATGATTGTCGATGATTGTTCGAGAGTAATTTGGGTATATCTTTTACGCAACAAGAATAATGTTGTCAAAATTTCCCTGAGTTTGCTGCCATGATTCAAAATCAGTGCAATGCTTGTATCAAGGGAATACGATCTGATAATGTGACAAAATTATGCTTCAGAGAACTTTGCAGTAAGAATTGAATTCTATACTACACTTTGCTTGTCCTTATACACCGCAACAAAATTTAATGGTTGAAAGAAAACAAAAAACACCCTTAATATTGCAAGATCTCTTTCTCTTTCAGTCGAATCTATTGGAGTGATTGTATCAAAACTTCTATTTGTCTCATCAATCATACACCATCTCTTCTACTGAAACACAATCACATTTTGAGATTCTATACAACAAGGCACCACACTACTCTCATCTTCGAGCTTTTATATGCCTTTGTTATGTTTCAAATACTTCTCCATCTCGTCACAAGTTTTCAGTAAGCACTACATTTGCAATATTCATTGGATATCCCTATGGTTACAAAGGATAAAAATAATGTGATCCAGAGTTCAACGAGATTTTTATCTCAAGGCAAGTGGAATTTTATGAGAATGTTTTTCTGTTACAATCAGACATTTCAAAGTAATTGCTCAAAAGACAATATCAGTTCTATATTTCCAAAGACAACTCTCCATTTTCCAATTCCTTCCTTCGATATATATCTACATTCTCTTCATGTGTAATCTACAGTACCTCGAGACTCTATTAATATTTCCTTACCAAAATCACTGTTATTCAACTCTACATCAGTCCTATGTCAAATATCCACTCTCATATGTTTTATCATATGACAAGTTATCCTCCGATTACAAAGACTTTGTCTTTCATATAACCAATGTAACAGAGCCTAAATCTTTCAAGGAAGCAATTACTAACAGTGAGTGGAGAATGACCATGATTTGGAATTAGAAGTTTTGGAAGATAACAAAATCTGGTCAATTGTCTCGCTGCCAGAAAACAAATCTGTTGGTCGTAAATGGGTGTACAAGGTTAAACACAATTTCTTATGGTACCGTTGAAAAGTTTAAGGCTCCATTGGTTGCGAAAGGTTTTACTCAGCATGAGGGAGTTGATTTCATTGATACGTTCTCTCATGTCGTCAAACTAGTGACTGTAAAATTAGTTATTGCGCTTTCCGCTTCACAGAAATGGATTATTTGCCAATTAGACATCACCGATGCCTTTCTTCATGGTGTTTTTCATGAGGAAATCTTCATGCAACTTCCTCTTGATTATACTTCATCTTTGAAAAAGATACTACCCAATAATCTCATATGTAAGTTATATATATCCTTGTATGGTTTGCGTCAAGCTTCAAGATATGGGTATACAACATTCAACAATGTTTTAATCTCAACAGATTTTGTTCAATCACAATCAGATCATACTCTCTTTGTTTGCAAATGTAACATTCCCATATCGAAACAACCTCGGGAGTAGGTGTGTCTACCATCACCTCCAAGAGGTGACTACACGTGTATCACTCAAACACATTTATAAAATAAATAAATACTTTCATTACAAATTAAAAAAGAATTCGAAGCATATAACAGAAGAAAATAAATAAAATCATAATTAGGGGTGCGATACGGGCCGGCCCGAACCCGGCCCGAGCCCGAAAAAACTCGAATTTTTGCGGGCCGGGCTGGCATGGCCCGATTGCGATCGGGCCTAGAATGTTCGGCCCGGAACCCGGCCCAACGGGTTTTGGATGGGCTCGGGCCGGACCTCGAGTCTAAAGAGATAAAAAAATAAAAAAATTTAAATAAGTCTAAAACGCTAAATTAGTCCATACGAATCCAAAATTGACGTCAACAAAGTCCGAAAACGCTAAACAAGTCAGTAGAAGTCTAATAATCTAAAACACACATCAACAAAGATTAAAAACTATTCCATACAAATCCATAAATTGGCGAAGCAGAAGAAGAAGCAGAACTAGAGAGAGAAATTACAGAAGAGAGAGAGAGAGACTGCAGGCGTTTAAACAGAGAAACTGACAGAGCATGCAAAAGCTATTACTCGATTCAAATGACTTCGCCTCTCTCTTCTCTCGTGGTTTGATCTCTCATCACGACCATGGTGGCGGTTGCGGAAGATGTGGAAGCGATGCTTGAATTTCTGAGTAAGAGAGGCTTCACGGAGGCAGAATCTACTCAGGGTGGTTGCACATGTTTTATATAAGAAATCCCGGATCTGTCGCAGATATTCAGTTCGACAATGATGGGAAAACCTTCAAATACCTTTTTATGGCTTTCGGAGCGGCTATAAAGGGATGTAAATACATGCGTAAAGTGGTTGTTGTGGATGCAACATTTCTGACAAAAGTGTACAAGGGAGCATTGATTGTGGCAACCGCGCAAGGTGGCCGAACCCGGCCCGAGCCCGAAAAAACTCGAATTTTTGCGGGCCGGGCTGGCATGGCCCGATTGCGATCGGGCCTAGAATGTTCGGCCCGGAACCCGGCCCAACGGGTTTTGGATGGGCTCGGGCCGGACCTCGAGTCTAAAGAGATAAAAAAATAAAAAAATTTAAATAAGTCTAAAACGCTAAATTAGTCCATACGAATCCAAAATTGACGTCAACAAAGTCCGAAAACGCTAAACAAGTCAGTAGAAGTCTAATAATCTAAAACACACATCAACAAAGATTAAAAACTATTCCATACAAATCCATAAATTGGCGAAGCAGAAGAAGAAGCAGAACTAGAGAGAGAAATTACAGAAGAGAGAGAGAGAGACTGCAGGCGTTTAAACAGAGAAACTGACAGAGCATGCAAAAGCTATTACTCGATTCAAATGACTTCGCCTCTCTCTTCTCTCGTGGTTTGATCTCTCATCACGACCATGGTGGCGGTTGCGGAAGATGTGGAAGCGATGCTTGAATTTCTGAGTAAGAGAGGCTTCACGGAGGCAGAATCTACTCTGACACAGGATATCAACGAGAGAAACCAACTAGGCACTTTCGATTTCGACAAGTTTATGTTCCCAATGCGCCAACGGTGAAGATTCCGGCTAATTTCTGGCGACAGGATTCCACCGGAGAGTTCGGGTGGAGGTCAGTTGGTGGTGGGTCTTTTTCAGATGACGAGTTTGTCAGTTTGGGTTCATCTACCAGTGGGTTCTATTCTTCTGGTACATTGTCTATCTTCGATTAGCAAAATTGGTAAAACACAAAAAGCTTGTTCAACAAGCTTTAATGGAAAGTAGTTTGTTAAAGTTTCAAAATCTTCTGGGTTTCTATTAAGTTTCGATTTCATATTGGTTTCTCCAAGAATCTTTGCTCAAAGTCGAATCTTTGTTTAGGATGTTTTCCATTCCAAATCCAAATGGTCTACATGGAAGTTTTGTTCTTTATTTACTTGAGGGAGGGGGAGGAGGACAACGGCGGTGGAGCCTAGAGAGAGAGGTTGGGCGATGAGCAACTAGGTTTGAGTCCGAGATCGAGTGCTTCCGCTCCTTTCGCTCGGTGTTTGAGTGTTCGCTTTTAATCCGTGGCCTTGCACAAGTTGTACCTTTTCATGGGCTCGGGCAGCCCGCGGGCCAAGCCCAACCCGGCCCGAATTTTGCGGGCCGATTTTTTCCAAGCCCGAACCCGGCCCTATTGTTAACGGGCCTATAATTTTCGGTCCAAACCCGTAATTTTTGGGTCGGGCTTCGGGCCGGGTTTCGGGCCGGACTTGAAATTGACATCCCTAATCATAATCAAGATAATTACGAAATGTATAACAAAGTTTATCGAGACCTGCCACACACCTTCATATTAAATGTTATTGGTTTTGTTGTTGCTCAACCTCATTTCTTCTATTTCTCGCTATAACCTATCCATCCACGATAGCTACAAAGGTATGAGTATAGAGACGTACTCAGTGAGATCAATACGTGCACACTTCATTTCACGTATTCTCTCACTATCCAATGTGTAAATAACTCTACCAAACCCGACTGAGTATCCTAAGTCTAATAGTAGTACTACATGGGATCATAACTCACCGCGTCCTCAAGACTCTAGCTCGGGCATACGCTCAAAGTCCAAAGAATCCCAACACACTGATGATCTCGCAAAGTCACAATGTACCTCAACCATCACTACAATCAGCGCTCTATCGCTCGAAAGGTTACCACAATCTCAACACGGTTGATGCTAGCAGATCAACTGATCTGACAACATATCGTGCTTCGTCGCTCGAAAGGTTAGCACAAACCCAACACGATAATGCTGATAGATCCACTAATTTAACTAAATATGGCGCTACATCGCTCAACGATGACAGATCCACTGATCTGACTAAATACAACACTTTGTCGCTCGAAAGGTTATCACAACCCCAACATTGTACGACGTTGACAGATCCATTGATCTGACTAAATACGGTGCTTCATCGCTCGAAAGGTTATCACAATCCTAACTCAGTACGATGCCAGGTGATCCACCGATTTTACTAAATACAACGCTCTTTCTCTCGAAAGATTATCACAACCCCAACACGGTACGAAACTGGCCTCTAATCCAAGTGTCGTAGTACTAACGTTGTCACCTGATACTCCTCACGTGACAACTCTCACTGATACATTTTCATATACCTTTTTCTGAATGTTCGAATGTGAAATCACTCGATCGAGCACACTAGACAAGATGTTCACTCGACTCCAATACCAAACCCCAAATATCCACGTTCTTTGACCTTGACAGGTCGTTGAGCGTCAATTTTCCAAATCATCTCTGACCATTTTACTTTCACTAAAACCAACTCATGTATATAATATATGCCATCAATCATAATTCGACAAATCTAGACTTTGATTCATTCTTCACTTATAACATCTGAATTCCCCATTATGAATTTTCTAAAATTTCTAATGTGATCATGTCTAGTTTTAAATGAAATAACTTCTCCATAACCATAAAACCAATTTTTTTTTGGAAAGATCATCGCCTTAATTTTCCACGATGACTTGACGATTAATGTTGATATTACCAATAACACAAATCAATTTTCCCTATTACAAATTCATTCAATTAATCAATATCCATAAAATAATTCTTCAAATTGAGGAAATAATTGCAAGAAGATTTCTAGAGATTTACTATAATCTCACTCATAATTAACCCAGGAAGAATATGAAAAAAACATTGATGGATCCTTATTCTCTTTTTCTTTCTTCTCTTTTTTCCTCCTTCTTCTCCCCTCTTCTTCTCTCGGTCGTATGACCGTTCTTTTCCTTTTCTTCTTTCTTCAATTAATATTAAATATATACACACACACACACACATATATATATGTATATATAATTATTAGGCTCGAGCCTCACAATTCTCGCCACTACAACTAAATTTGTCATCAAAATCGACGTCTCTAATTATTCTAGTGATGTTTGCATTCAATGCATATTAGAACTATATTACTCATCTTCAAACAACTCTAGATACTCATGCCTTATCTTCTATTCTAATTCCCATTTCGTTTCTTGCATGCCATGATTTTTAAACACATCTTTATCATCATTATCTGCTTACGTCTTAGCTGTTTCACTTGGTAATTTATCGAATGCTCTTTATATGTTAAGTTCTTTTTCAAAGTTGTTGTTCGTTCTATGAGTTTTTTTACATTCTCATAGTACTTCTGTAATAATGATGCATTAAACACGTCATGTATCCCCTATGATGGTAACTCCAAGTGATAGACCATCACTCTAATTCAATTTATCACCTTAAATGAACTTGTGAACTATGGTGACAACTTGTTTACGTAAGTCCCACCATGTATTCGTTGCCTTACTTAACTCAATATCCTTTATTTCAAGTCAAAATAACTCTTTTGACAATCATAAGTCATCTTCATTTTCGTTTTAACAGTTTTTAACTTTTCTACAGTTTCCTCTATAACTCTTAGAAATGAATATATATTGCTCCCTCACCTTAGTCAAATGCAAGGGTATGAAACATATTACTCATATATAGCTTTATATGGCGATATTTCAATGCTAGCATGATAGCTATTATTGTACGCGAACTCAACAAATGAAAAGTGGTCCTCCCAACTATGAGACCACTCTAGAGCATATGCTCGTAAAAAGTCATCAAACGTTCTTATAGTTCTCTCACATTATCCATATTATTGTGGATAATATATTTTGCTAATGTGAAATTTGGTCCCTAACTTTTTATGAATTTTTTTAAAACATGTGAGGTGAATCTTCCATCCCGACTGACACAATACTCAGAGAAACCCCATGAAATTCACAATCCGTCAACATAAAATCTAGATAGATCGCTCACACCAAAAATCTCTTTAATCTAATTAAATGAATCAATTTCTTTAGTATCCACGACCATCAAAATGACATCCATTTCCACTCTGCATTTTAAAATACTTATCCTAAAATTAAGGCTGATGTGATCCCTCTTCCATTTGGGAATTGACAAAGCATTTTTTGTCTCGTACTTGTTGTTTCATTTTATTAGTTGAAACATCGGATACTTCGTTCCCCATCGAGCGATGTCCTTCATTATCTCTAGTCATCGATAATGTTGACGAACCTCCTAATATAACTTTTTTGACCCATGATTAGATTGATGAGCTATGTTCTGAATCTAATATCCAATCCTCATATCCTTTGGCACACATAGTCTTTACCACTGATCATTATTAGACCATCCTTTATGACATGGTACAATTTGTATCTTAGGTCATAATGATTATGATGAATCTTATACGATTCATCATAAGATAGTTGTGTTACTTCAAATTTTATTTGGTAGATCTATACAGTTTTCTGCTTGTAATCTCACACTCTCTGACACAGTTTGCACTATCTTTAGTCACAAAGCACTTATCCGACAATCAAATCACATAACTCTTGCATAGTCATAACCTTAACTCTCTTGCGGTTCAACATACCTGCAATGATTTTTGTTTTTTTATGGTATGCGATGTCTACTTCATAGTCTGTGACAAACTCCTTATTTGATGTAAATTCGACTCTGATCGCATTAATATATACTTTAGACTTTTGTGGTATGTAAAAATTTATACATTTTCTCAATAATGGCATGCCCTCCAAATCTTTAACACAAGGACCACATATATGTTTTCCTAATCATGAGCCATCTAATTCTGTTCATGCTTACACATTGTCTTGATAAATAAGCAATCATATTATCTTCTTGCATAAGCATCTTAAACCCGTCCTTTGTGCGTCTATATAGACTATGTACATATCAAAGTCTTGATTGTGGTACAACTAACACTGGAGACTCAATTAGCTTCGCCTTTATGACCACACATATCTCATTCATTGAGAACTTCTTGAGAGTTTAAATTTCGATGTTATGCACTTGAAATATACTTGTTAGATCTTCGAAATTAGCAAATGATTCAATACTCATCAATGGTTTCATGAAACTATGCGGACACCAATGTCGAAAACATACGACTAGGTAGGCCTTCTATGATTATCGATCCGATTATAGATCAAGCTTTATGCTTTTTCACTACAGAAAAACACGGGATTTCCAACGGACGGGGCAACGGATCCGTCCGTTGGAAAGCAGAACCAACGGATTGCAACGGATGACGGGATATTACAACGGGCAGAAATCCGTTACAAATCTGTTACAATTTGCAACGGATTTGTAACAGATACCCTCCGTTAGAAAGTCCGTTGGCAGTCCGTCACAAATTTTAACGGATGGCAACAGAAACCATCCGTTGGCCGTGTCCGTTGGAACGTACGTTAGAAAACTTGGCAACGGTTGTCCCTTGCAATTTATAATGGATGCCCATTAGGAATCGTAACGGATAACCGTTGATTTTGTGAATTTCAAGGGCACCGGTTTAAATAATTTCACGTGAACCTGCAACGGCTATCCGTTGCAAATTGCAACGGATGTCCGTTGGAACATAAACTATTTAGATCTTACCAAAGAGTGCATCAAACCATCAATAACAAAAACATTTTCGAGAAAATATCGTCGTCTTCAAATCGAAATATATATAGATCAAGGGAGTGGATGTATAGAAGAAAAGATCCTGTAACCGAAGAGATTACGCAAGAATTCTTACACGGATTAGAGCAATTCATGAGTTTTGCATCGATGCAGCCTTTGTGTCAAGAACGTGGGACAATGTTATGTCCATGCAAAAGATGCAAAAACATGAAGTATCGAAGTCAAGAAATTGTTTGCAAACATCTGTATAAGGTGGGTTTCGTTGAAAATTACGAAATTTGGTTTTTTCACGGCGAAGATTGCGGTGTTAGAGATAGTGTGCAAGATGCACAAGTACAACGAAATGAAGAAGTTATTTATGAAGAATCAACGACCAATCCATATGTGGAAATGGTGTCAGATGCTTTTCCTGGAGTTGTTAATGAACAAACGCATGAAGAGATGCCGAACATCGATGCACGTCGATTCTTCAACCTATTGGATTCGGCGAAATAACCTATATATGAAGGTTGTCGTGAAGGTCAGTCTCGTTTATCTTTATCTTCAAGATTGATGAATATTAAAACAGACTACAATGTGGCTGAAAATTGCATGGATTCATTTTGTAAAACAATGCGGGAATATTTACCGGAAAATAACTAAGCTCCCGAGACATATTACGAAACAAAGAATGTGTTAAAAGACTTGGGAATGCCTCATGAGAAAATTGATGTTTGTAGAAACAGTTGCATGTTGTTTTGGGGAAATGATAAAGACTTGTTGGAATGCAAGTTTTGCGGTGCAAGCAGATTTCGGCCTAAAAAACCATCTTCACGGAAATACGTACCATACAAGAAAATGTTTTATATGCCTGTAGCAAACAGGTTGAGAAGGTTATATGAATAAAAAAAACCGCTGCAGCAATGAGATGGCACGCCGAACACTCCACGACCGAAGGTGTAATGCAACATCCATCGGATGGTCAGGCTTGGAAAGATTTCAATGTAATATTTCCCGAGTTTGCGCGTGAAACGAGAAATGTTTATCTTTGCCTGTGCACGGATGGTTTTAGTCCCTATGGACAATCTGGAAGTCAATATTCCCTGTGGCCGGTGATTTTGTCTCCGTATAATTTACCTCCCAAGATGTTTTTGAAAAGAGAGGTAATGTTTCTTACGTTGCTGATTCGAGGACCAGAACATCCGGAGAAAAGTTTCGATGTATTTTTGCAGCCCTTAATTCATGAATTACGACAATTGTAGAACGAAGGAATCCTTACTTATGACGTCAGTACTAAGAAAAATTTCAGATTGAAAGCGGTATTGTTGTGGACAATTAGCGATTTTCCTACGTATGGAATGTTATCAGGATGGAGCACGCACGGAAGATTAGCGTGTCCTTATTGTATGGAGAATACAGATTCATTTCGACTAGTACATGGTAAGAAACCGTGTTGGTTTGATTGTCATAGAAGATTTCTTCCTCGTGGTCATGCTTTCCGGAAAGATAAAAAACATTTTCGGAAGAACGTGGTTCAAAAAAAAGAAGCACCGTGCATGCAAACCGGAACACAAATCCTTTACGAAAGATTGAACACAATGGAGGATTTACAAGAATCAGTAGAATGCGGTGGAGATCGTGGGCAGCGTAAACCAAAAGGTCAAGGTGAATGGCATAACTGGTATAAACGTAGTATCTTTTGGGAACTACCATACTGGAAATCATTGATATTACGTCATAATTTAGATGTTATGCATATCGAGAAGAAATTTTTCGATAACATCATAAATACTGTTTTGAATGTGACGGGTAAAACGAAAGATAATATACAATCAAGGAAAGATTTGAAGTCAATATGCCGACGACCAGAGTTGGAATTACGGGATGGAAGGTCACCTATCCCAGTATTCAGATTGTCTAGTCCGGCCAAAACAGCATTATTAAAGTGGTTAAAAGAGGACGTTAAGTTTCCCGATGGATATGCATCGAACATTGCTCGGTGTGTGGATATTGTCGGTTCGAGGCTGATCGGTTTAAAAAGTCACGATTGTCACGTTTTCATGCAGCGGCTCATTCCAATCGCATTTGCTGAGCTCTTACCACGTAATGTTCACGATGTGTTATGCGGAATCAGCATATTTTTCAGAGATATATGTTCGAGAAATTTAAAAGGTGATGACTTGGAAGTAATGAAAAACAATATCTCTGAAGTATTATGTGCATTGGAAAAGGTTTTTCCGCCTTCATTCTTCGATGTCATGGAACATTTGCCAATACATTTACCAGATGAGGCAATACTCGGTGGGCCAGTTCAATTCAGATGGATGTATCCTTTCGAAAGGTTCTTCTTTCATTTAAAGAAAAAAGCAAAAAACAAAGCAGCGGTCGAAGGCTCTATTGTTAAACAATACTTGCTGGAAGAAATCACATATTTCAGCACATTTTATTTCGAGTCGCATATTCAGACGAAAGAGCGACGTGCAGCGGATGATCACACAAATTATCTGTATCAATATAATCCGCACTTTGGCACAATTCCTGACATGTTTACACCGATTGGACATACAGGAGGAAAATCCGATGAATATTGGTTAACACCTGAGGAGTATAATCATGTCCACACATATATACTACTTAATTGTCAAGAGTTATTACCGTTCGAAAGGTATGTACATGGTACATATTATAATTTCAATCTTTATATTTATATATATATATATATATATGAAAATGTAACGTATTTTCATTATTCAGGATATTTGACGAAGAAGTGCTTGGTACATATCCTCATCTAAATGCAAATGAACTCACAGACATGAAAGTTCAACATTATGGATCGTGGTTTAGAGACTACGTAAGTATATATATTAAAATGTAACGTATTTTCATTATTCAGGATATTTGACGAAGAAGTGCTTGGTACATATCCTCATCTAAATGCAAATGAACTCACAGACATGAAAGTTCAACATTATGGATCGTGGTTTAGAGACTACGTAAGTACTCGTATACACATTTATGTAAATTAATTGCATATAAGAGTATTAATTTGTTTTTTTATACATACAGGTGAAATGTTCTGATGAAAGACTTCCTACGTGGATAAAAGATTTGGCTAATGGTCCCGCACGAAATGTCATGTGTTGGCCAATCTTGTTTACTCGCGGCTACACGTTCCACACGTACGAACACGGAAAACATAGAAGCACATACAACTATGGAGTTTGCGTTAATAGTGATATAGAGGGTGATAACTTCTACGGTATTTTGATCATACTCATACAACTGGAATATTCCGGTCTCATTGGGTTGAAGGTTATGCTTTTTAAATGTCAGTGGTTTGACCCAACCGTAGGAATACGAAAAAGAAAAAACCGATAGGGAGGAACTGACGTCAACCCGGCACGACAATATGGTAAGTATGATCCATTCATAACAATAGATCAAGTATGTTACGTGCAATATCCAACAACATTGAAACGTCGAAGAGAGAAGTGGTGGGTCGTAGTAAAGATCAAGCCACAAGGGATCATAAGCTCTGATGATAAAGAAGATGCATTTTCTTGCGAGGAATGACATAGACGGAGAACTCATACGCGATTATGAAGACGTTGAACCAGAAGATGCTGAAGATGAAAACGGCGATGAATTCAATGAACAAGCGAAGGACGACTCGCCCAATGATGAATCTACTAAAGAAGAAATGTAAATACAATAATGTTTACTATGTGTAATACATGTAGATGATGTGTAATGTAAATGACGTATAACGTCAATGAACGATGTTTCACGTTTGATGTATGATGTGTAATCGAATAATCGAAATGTTAATACAATCGAACATTTTATATAAATGATGTTTGATGTATAGAAAATTAAAATAATCTAATACCAATGTTGACGGTTGCCCGTTGAAAATATTAACGGTTGTTGGACCACGAATTTGCACCGACACTTAGAAAAAATTTCTGAATTTTCAATACTCCCAACGGACATCCGTTGGCGAGAGCAACGGACGACCGTTGGAACGTTGTAAGGTAGATTGACACCACGTCTTGACGCCACGTGTTTGCTTCCAACGGACATCCGTTAGAATTCCAACGGATGTCCGTTGGAAAATGTAATGATGACTGCAGAAATTGCAGCTTTTCCTAACCGTTTTTCATGTTTTCAACGGCCGTCCATTGGAAATTGCGACGGATGACCGTTGGAAGGGCAGACGAGCCGCCTTTTAACCGTCCGTCGCCTCGGGAATACGCATTCCCAACGGTCATCCGTTGCAATTTCCAACGGATGGCCGTTGGGAATGCGAAACGTCGCGTCAATTTAATCCTTCCGTTGGAAATCCGATATATATATTGCGATAGAACTGTTCTTATTTCAACACCAAAACAAATCCATAATTCAAACATTACAAAAACTTATAAAAAATGAGGCCTAGACGATTTATAGGATCGGGGGGCATGTTGGCCGGTTCCGCGGGAGCGCCTCCCCCGCCGCCACCACCACCATATTGTCCTCCGTCTCCAGTATCGGCACCGCTGATATTTGTCGACGAGGACGATATGGTAGACATCGACGCATTGATCGATGATTTCGATGGGCGTCCAACCCTTCCGATCATCGATCCCGAACGTTCTCCTGGAACGTGATGGTAAATTGTATATAATTGTATTTAAGTTTATTTAAATTTCGTAACTATTATCTGACTTTTTATTTTTGATATGCAGGTTTGATGAGAATGGTGTGTTAAAACACACCAACAATACCATCATCCAAGGGTCGTTACATGACGATCTCTACTACTCCTAGCAAGTGACGCCAGAAGTTGTGCGCCAGCGATGGTGGCGCACTTTTATTGTAAGTGTGTTAATTATATTTAGTTTTATATTTATTAATATATTTGAAAACTAATAATTTTTTAACTTTGTTTCCAGCGTTCATATAGATGGCGTCGAACCCATACGTTGCGCATCTACACAGCGTGGATGCGCGACATGCAGGTTCGATTGCGCCTAATGATGAACGGTGCAAAGCG
>CM071872.1:3412090-3432632 GCA_036759665.1 Gynandropsis gynandra | reverse complement strand
AACCGAATTTTCACTCTATTTCACTCAAATTTAACACGTTTTCACCCAATTTTTACCCAATTTTTGTTCGATTTCATCGAATTTCAACCCGGTTTAACCGAATTTTCACTTTATTTCACTCAAATTAACACGATTTCACCAAATTTTACACGATTTTCCGTGTATAATCCGTTCCTAAATTTAGGGACGGAAATGTCGGTCCCCAAATTACGTCCCTAATCTTGAATTTTCTAGTAGTGCTTTAACCCGATTTCACCCAATTTTAATCTAATTTCACCAAAATTTTACCCGATTTCACCAAATTTTGACCCAATTTCACCCAAATTTTACTCGATTTCACCGAATTTCAACTCGATTTAACCGAATTTTAACTATATTTCACTCATTTAATCCGATTCAACCCGATTTAACCGAATTTTCACTCTATTTCACTCAAATTTAACACGATTTCACCAAATTTTACTCAAATTTAACACGTTTTCACCCAACTTTACCCAATTTTACCCAATTTTTGTTTGATTTCACCGAATTTTAACCCGGTTTAACCGAATTTTCACTTTATTTCACTCAAATTAACACGATTTCACCAAATTTTACACGATTTCACCGAATTTTAAATATATTTCACTCAATTTTAACCCGATTTCACCAAATTTTGACCCAATTTCACCCAAATAATTGAGCGAATTTTAATCGGATTAAAATTGAGTTAAACTTCGGTGAAATTGGGTGAAATCGGGTTAACATTGAGTGAAATATATTTAAAATTTGGTTAAATCGGATTGAAATTCGGTGAAATCGAGTAAAAATTAGGTGAAATCAAGTTAAATTTGGGTGAAATTGGGTGAAATCAGATTAAATATGAGTGAAATAGAGTTAAAATTCGGTTAAATCAAGTTGAAATTTAGGTGAAATCGAGTTACATTTTGGTGAAATTGGGTGAAATAGGATTAAATATGAGTGAAATAGAGTTAAAATTCGGTTAAATCGGGTTAAAATTCGGTGAAATCGAGTAAAATTTAGGTGAAATCGAGTTAAATTTTGGTGAAATTGGGTGAAATCGAATTAAATATGAGTGAAATTCGGTTAAACAGGGTTGAAATTCGGTGAAATTGAATAAAAATTGGGTGAAATTGGGTAAAAATTGGGTGAAAACGTGTTAAATTTGAGGGAAATAGAGTGAAAATTCGGTTAAATCGAGTTGAAATTCGATGAAATCGAGTAAAAATTGGGTTAAATATGGTATGTTAAAATTATATTACTATTAGAGAAATCATATAGAATTTTTTGTAATTTTTTGAATTTAAAGTATTTTTTATTTTAATATTTTGTAATATAAAAAATTTAATAATACATTAAAATTAAAGAAAATATGTTACTTTTAGAGAAATCATATAGTTCGGGGGAATATGCTAGAGAAAAAGGAAAGTTTAGGGGGAAATAGGATGAATAATGATAGTTTAGGGGGAAATAGGATGAGTAGGAAAGTTCAGGGGGAATAGGATTAAAGCGGTAAAGTTTAGGGGGGAATAGGTTGTTTTCCCTGGAATTATCTAACAACTCTATATACTTGAGTAAAAAAAGTAAAGAATTTAAATTGAAATTTACTTTTAAAAATTAAAATAATTTAATTTAGTTTATTGTGTAAATCCATATTAATTTTCATTTAGACCAACATAGAATATTCGGAACACATCAATCTATTCGTGATTCAGTTATCTATGTTTAGATATTTGATTCTATTATAATTATAATATTTATAACTATATAAAATTATGAATATCTAATCTTACAACTGAAGAGTCACATTGAATTATAACACTGAAGATTTTTCTATAAATAGACAATGTAACCATTCAATTCAACACACAATTTTACAAAATTCAAAACTTTTCTCATTCTTTCATATTTTCTCCAGATTCTCTTCTCTCATGTTAGTGTCAGAATGTCGAAAGTGATATGATTGGATAAAATGAAAAGAAGCTATGAAAATAGAATTATACTAATTGAATAAAATAAAAGTATTTGGACTCATCGTTCAAACTTCTAATGGTATTAAACCAGTTGGATGCAAATAGTTTTTTTTTTTGCGAAAGAGAAATAAAAATAATGTTGTCACTAAATATAAAGCACATCTTGTCGCACAATGGTTTTCCAGAAACCTGAAATTGATTGTGAGGAAACATATTTTCCTATTATGGATGCAATCACATTTAGATACTTCATGAGTTTAATTGCATCCAAAAACTTAGACATGTACCTTACGGATGTGGTTGCGGTATATCTATATGGATCTTTGGATAATAATATATACATGAAAATCCGTCAAGGATTAAGAATACCAAAAACATCAAAATCAAAGCCTAAAGGAATGTGTGCAATCAAACTGCAACAATATTTATATGGGTTGAAACAATGTGAAAGTATGTTGTACACTCGTCTAAGTGAATATCTATTATAAAAGATATTTATGAATAATCCTATTTGTCGTTGTGTCTTTATTAAGAAAACAACAAGTAGATTTGTCATTATAGCTGTTTATGTTGATGATCTGAATATAATTGGAACCTCAAAGGATATTGAGAATGCTCGAAATTATCTGAAAGAGGAATTTGAAATGAAAGACCTTGGACAAACAAAGTTTTGTCTTAGTTTACAGATAGAACATCTAAAGAATGATATATTCGTAAATCAATCGAACTATACAAAGAGAGTATTAAACCACTTTAACATGGATAAAACAAATCCATTAAGCACTCCAATGATATGTAGATCTTTAAATTTTGAAAATGATTCATTTCGTCCTTGTGAAGAAAATGACGATATACTTGGATCAGAAATACAAAATATTAGTGCAATTGGGGTTCTCTCGTATCCACTACAAAAAACACTCCATTTCCAATGGACGGCGCAATGGATGTGTCCGTTGATAAGAAATGGCAACGGATTATAACGAATTTACGAGAACTTTCAACATGAATAAATCCATTGCAATCCGTTACAAATTTAACCGGACGTTTAACGGATATCGTCCGTTGCAATCCGTCATAATTTTTAACGGAATGTTAACGGATATCTTCCATTGGCGTCGTCCGTTAGAAGCCCGTTAGAACACCGAGAAAAATATTTCAGCGGGCAACCGTTGATAATTGTAATGGATGCCCATTATAAATTGCAACAGATGGCCATTGAAATTGTTAATTTCGAGGTTTACTGGTGGAAATAAATTCACGTGAACTTGCAACGGTCATCCGTTAATATTTCCAACGGATGTCCGTTGAAAATTGCACTATTTAGATCAAAACCAAAGATTGCATCAAACCACCAATAACAAACATATTTTCAACAAAATGTCGTCTTCTTGAGATAGAGATATATATAGATCGAGAGAGTGGATGTATAGAAGAAAAGATCCTATAACCTAAGAGAATACATAAGAATTCTTACACGGATTGGAGCAATTCATGAGGTTTGCATCGATGCAACCTTTGTGTAAAAAACGTGAGACAATGTTATGTCAATGAAAAATATGCAAAAACATAAAGTATTGAAGTCAAGATATTTTTTGCAAACATCTTTACAAGGTGGGTTTCGTTCAGAATTAAGATTTTTTTTTTCACGGCGAAAATTGCGGTGTTAGAGATATTGTGAAAGATGCAGAAGTAGAAAGAAATAAAGAAGTTATTTATGAAGCATCAACGACCAATCCATATGTGGAAATGGTGTCAGATGATTTTCCTGAAGTTGTTAATGAACAAACTCATGAAGAGATGTCGAACATCAATGCACGTCGATTCTTCAACCTATTGGATTCGGCGAAACAGCCTATATATGAAGGTTGTCGTGAAGGTCAGTCTCGTTTTTCTTTATCTTCAAGATTGATGAGTATAAAAATAGAATAAAATGTTGCTGAAAATTGCATGGATTCATTTTGCAAAACCATGCGTGAATATTTACCAGAAAATAATCAAGCTTCTGAGACAAACTACGAAACAAAGAATGTGTTAAAAGATTTGGGATGCCACATGAGAAAATTGATGTTTGTAGAAATAGTTGCATGTTGTTTTGGGGGAATGCAAGTTTTACGGTGCAAGTAGATTTCGGCCAAAAAACCATCTTCACGTAAATATGTACCATACAAGAAAATGTTCTATATGCCTGTAGCAAACAGGTTGAGAAGGTTATTTGAATCGAAAAAAACCGTAGCGGCAATGAGATGACACGTAGAACACTCGACGACCGAAGGTATAATGCAACATCCATCGGATGGTAAGACTTGGAAAGATTTCTATGAAATATTTTCCGATTTCGCATATGAAACGAGAAATGTTTATCTTTGTCTGTGCACGAATGGTTTTACTCCATATGGACAATCTGGAAGTCAATATTCTTTGTGGCCGGTGATTTTATCTCCGTATAATTTGTCTCTCGAGATGTGTTTGAAAAGAGAGGTAATGTTTCTGACGTTGCTGATTCCAGGACCAGAACATCCGAAGAAAAGTTTCGATATCTTTTTGCAACACTTAATTCATGAATTAAGACTTGTGGAACGAAGGAATTCTTGCTTATGACGTCAGTCGGAAGCAAAATTTCACATTGAAAGCGGTCTTGTTATGGAAAATTAGCGACTTTCCTACCTATGAAATGTTATCTGGATGGAGCACGCACGGAAGATTGGCATGTCCATATTGTATGGAGGATACAGATTCATTTCGACTAGTACATGGTAAGAAATTATGTTGGTTTGATTGTCATAGAAGATTTCTTCCACGTGGGCATGCTTTGCGGAAAGATAAAAAAACATTTTCGAAACAACGTGGTACAAAAAGAAAAGGCACCATGCATGCAAACGGGAACACAAATCATTTACGAAAGATTGAACACAATTGGCGATTTACAAGAATCGGTAGAATGCGGTGGAGATCGTGGGCATCGTAAACCAAAAGGCCAAGGTGAATGGAATAACTGGTATAAACGTAGTATCTTTTGGGAACTACCATACTGGAAATCATTGATATTACGTCATAATTTAGATGGTTAAAAGAAGATGTTAAATTTTCAGATGGATATGCATTGAACATTGCTCGGTGTGTGGATATTGTTAGTTCGAGGCTGGTCGGGTTGAAAAGTCACGATTGTCACGTTTTCATGCAGCGGCTCATTCCAATTGCTTTTGCTGAGCTGTTACCACGTAATGTGCACGATGTGCTATGCGGAATCAGCATATTTTTCAGAGATATATATTCAAGGAATTTAAAAAGGGATGACTTAGAATTAACGAAAAACAATATCTCTGAAGTATTATGTGCATTGGAAAAAGTTTTTACGCCTTCATTGTTCGATGTCATGGAGCATTTGCCAATATATTTACCAGATAAGGCAATCCTCGGTGGGCCAGTTCAATTCCGATGGATGTATCCTTTCGAAAGGTTTTTCTTTCATTTAAAGAAAAAAAAGCAAAAAACAAAGCAGATCTATTTTCAAACAATACTTGTTGGAAGAAATCACATATTTTAGCATATTTTATTCCGAGTCGCATATTCAGACGAAAGAACGACGTGTAGTGGATGATCACACAAACTATCTATATCAATATAATCCGCAATTTAGCATAATCCTTGATATGTTTACATCGATTGGACGTACATAAGGTAAATCCAAAGAATATTGGTTAACACCAAAGGAGTATAATCACGTCCACACATATATACTACTAAATTGTTAAGAGTTATTACCGTTCGAAAGGTACAAAATAATATTATTCAATCTTTTAAAAATATATATGTATATATATACACAATATTAACGTATTTTCATTATACATGTACATATCCTCATCTAAACGCAAATGAACTCACAAACATGAAACATTATGGCTCATAATCCTTGATATGTTTACATCGATTGGACGTACATAAGGTAAATCCAAAGAATATTGGTTAACACCAAAGGAGTATAATCACGTCCACACATATATACTACTAAATTGTTAAGAGTTATTACCGTTCGAAAGGTACAAAATAATATTATTCAATCTTTTAAAAATATATATGTATATATATACACAATATTAACGTATTTTCATTATACATGTACATATCCTCATCTAAACGCAAATGAACTCACAAACATGAAAGTTCAACATTATGGCTCGTGGTTAAGAGACTACGTAAGTACTCGTGTACACATCTTTTAAAATTAATTGCATTTATTATAAAGTATTAATTCGTTTTTATTATACGTACTAGGCCTGGCCAAATCGGTTTTCGGTTCGAGTTTTGGTTTGGTTACGATGGGCTCGTTTTATTCGGATTTCTATAAATAATAACCATATTATAACCAAATTTAAATCGGTTCAGTTCGGTTCGGTTTTATAACGGTTTGGTTCGGTTATATATAAAAAAATGATAACCAAAATAACCCGAACTCTAATTAATTCGGGTTGGTTTGGTTATTGTTTGGATGTTAATTCGGTTATTATTTAGATATTAGTTCGGATTATTCAAAATTTAAGATGAACCACTCTTGTGTAAAAAAAGTTAGATATAACCAAATAAAGAACGTAATTAAATATTACAACGACAATATCTTGAAAAACATTGACTTATTTAAATCTAAAAATGTATCATTCACTAAAATTTAGTTCTAAACATGTATCGATGGGTGAGTGAAATCGCCAGGTGAAATCGATAAGTGGGTGAAATCGTCGGGTGAGACTAAAAGGAAAGAAGAAGAACAACCTAAAGAGAGACAAAGAGTGTGAAGAGAGAAGAACAACGTGAGAGAGAAGATAGCATGAAGACAGAAAAAATTGGGGGTTAGGTTTTGTTTTTTGTTAATATATTTTAATATCGGATCGAATAACCGATATTTTTCAGTTATTACCTGAACCGAACCCAACGGGTTTTACATATTCATATCCAATCGATTAAATTAAATATATCTAAACCGAACCGAAATACAAAAATTCGATTCGGTTTGGTTTTTAAAATCCGAACCATAATGTCCAGCCCTAATACGTACAGGTGAAATGTTCTGATGAAAAACTTCCTACGTGGTTAAAAGATTTAGCTAATGGTCTTGCACGAAGTATTATGTGTTGGCCAATCTTGTTTACTCGCAGCTACATGTTCCATACGTACGAACATGGAAAACATAGAAGCACATACAATTATGGCGTTTGCGTTAATAGTGAAATATAGGGTGATAACTTTTACGAAATTTTGCACCAAATCCTACAAATGGAATATCTCGGTCTCATTGGTTTGTAGGTGATGCTTTTTAAATGTCAGTGGTTCAACCTAACCGTAGGACATGGAATACGAAAAAACCGATAGGGAGGAATTGACATCAATTCGGCACTACAATAGGTAAGTATGATCCAAGTATGATCCATTCATCACAATAGACCAAGTACGTTACGTGCAATATCCAACAACATTGAAACGTTGAAAAGAGGAGTGGTGGGTCGTAGTAAAGATCAAGCAACGAGGGACCATAAGCTCAGATGATAAAGAAGATTCGCTGCAACCCAATCACCGCAGTCGATTCATTTAATTGATACAGATTACCAGGAGATTCTCGTAAAAACTGACTTAGACGGAGAATTCATACGCGATTATGAAGACGTTGAACTGGAAGATGCTCAAGATGAAAACGAAGATGAATTCAATTAACAATCGAAGGAAGAATCACCAATCGATGAATCTACTGAAGAAGAAATGTAAATACAATAATGTGTATGATGTGTAATGTACATGATGTGTAATAATGTAAATGATGTGTAATCGAACAATCAAAATGTTAATATAATCGAAGAATATATAAACGATGTTTAATGTTTTAGAACTTCATGTGATCTAATACCAACGGGCATCCGTTGGCAAAATTAACGGATGCCCGTTGGAACATGAAATCGCCTCGAACACTTAGAATTTTTTTTAAGTTTTCCATAATTCTAACGGGCATCCGTTGGAAAGTGTAACGAACGAAAAAATTCTAACGGGCATCCGTTAATATTTTCAACGGATGCCCGATAGAATTTTTTATAACGGGCGTCCGTTACAATTTGCAACAGATGCCCGTTGCAAAGTGTAATGATGCCTATCCTATAGTCTACAGACATTTCCAACGGGCATCCATTGGAAATGGTAACGGATGCATGTTCCAAAGGGAGCCAAGCTGCTATTTCATCGTCCATTGCCTCGGGAACACGCATTTCCAATGAGCATCCGTTGGAATTTCCGACGGATGCCCGTTGGAAAGATAGAACATCGTGTCAATTAACTGCATCCGTTGAGATGACGTAATTTTTGTATATTAACCGTTGAAAAATTTCATTTTAAACACAAATCAAAACCTCAATTTCCTCTCAAACACTCCATTTCACACACAAACACATTTACAAACACTAAACACAAAAATGAGGGCTAGACCATTTATAGGTTCGGGAGGGATGTTGGCTGGTTCAGCGAGAGCTCCTCCCCCGCCTCCACCACCACCATATCACCCTCCTTCACCAATATCGGTACCGCCGATATTTGATAAAGAGGAGGATATGGTGGATATCGATTCCTTAATCGATAATTTTGATGGGCGTCCCACCGTTCAAATTATCGATCCCAAACGTCCTGCCCGGACCTTGTGGTAAAAAAAATTTATTATTTGCATTTATATTTTTGTAATTTATAAATATTATCTAACTTTTTATTTTAATTTGTAGGTTTGACGTGGATGATGTGCTAAAATATACGAACAACGACATCATCCAAGGGTCCTTTGAGAACCAACTATATTATTCCTGGCAAGTTACACCAGAAGTCGTACGCCACCGATGTTGGTTCACTTTTATCGTAAGTTTTCAAATTAAATTTCATTTAAAATGATTAGTTATATATATTATAAAACTAACACATTATAAATTATTTTGCAGCACCATACAGATGGCGGAGAAAGGATACATTGCGCATCTACACAACATGGGCGCGCGACTTGCAGGCACGGATACGCTTGATCAACGAACCCAAACTCGTCGATCCTCGGGTGGAGAGAACCGTGAAAGTTGTGACGGAGAAAATCACACAGCAATCACCATCTTGCGGTTCAACTCTCCACGAACTCAGTCCTTTACAAAAGGACAAAATTTATTTAGAGGTAAAAACTTATTCTTTTATCTTTCGATTATTAATAAAATATTTTGTAAAAATATAACTCTAATTTTGTTTGTCTTGTAGTCGGTGAGACTGTATAAGGGGTGTCTATATGATCTCAAGGCACTTCAAAAAGATATCGTCGAAGACGCCACGACGATACCTCCCGTAGTCCAAGAGAGCTACACGCAACAACGACGTATCGAGGATCTCGAAGCAAAACTTCGAGAAACTCGATCCCAAGTGGCGCAAAAAAACTCTCAAATACAGCATTTAGAGAGCATCATAGAGTTGCTATCCGCCCAGGTGAGGGGATCAATGCCACGACAAGAAGTGGGTCTCGTTTCGGATGCAACGCCGTCTTGAGGTGCTGGTGATTGGGGAGATGATATCGGCCCAACCGATTCAAATGAAATGTAATAGAATTAGATTTATTTTTAACGTTTTTTGTAAACAATTTTATTATTTTAATTAAAAAATTTTTATTTTAATAAATTATTTTTATTATTTTATTATTTTTTACCAAATTTCCAACGGATGCCCGTTGTAATTTCTAACGGGCATTCGTTGGACGCTATTTTCCGCCCAATAGTAACGAACATCCGTTGCCATTTCCCGCCCAATAGTAACGGACGTCCGTTGCCATTACCTGCCAATTTGCAACAGACGCCCGTGGCCTTTTCCCGCTAGTTTTCAACGGATGACCGTTGAAAATTTTAAAATCTCGCTCTTTTTTCCCGTATGGATGGCAATGGACGTCCGTTAAAACTTTTTAACAGACATCCATTGCCAATTTTCAACGGCCGTCTATTTCAAAATTGCAAAGGGCATCCGTTACAAACTATTTCAACGGGCGTCCATTACAAAATTTCAACGGCGTCATCCGTTGGCCGTCCCGTTACAATTTTGCAACGGATCCCGATTTGCAACGAGCGATTCCAACCGACCACGGATCCGTTGACGTCCGTTGGGAAACGCTTTTTCCAACGAATTTAAGGCGTTTTCCAATGGAATCCATTGGAAAACGCCTGTTTTTTGCAGTGATCTAGCAAATTGGACATGGATTACACATATTTTTTGATATTTACAAGAGACTAGATTTATGATTATTTTATCCTAAAGATTCCAAACATGAGTTGATCGGTTTTGCAGATGCAAGTTATTTATGAGATCCTCATAAAGCAAGATAAAGATTTGAATATGTTGCAATATTTTCATAACGCTCTCAGAAGTAAACATTAGTTGCAATATTTTCAAATCACGCCGAAATCATTGCACTCCATGAAGCAACTAGAGAATGTGTGTGGATCAAAGCTATAACCCGACATATACAAGACACATATGGATTATCGGTTAACATCGATCCAATAATATTAATGAAGATAATGCAACATATTCCCAAACAAAAAAAAAGATACATCAAAAGCGATAAAAAGAAACATATCCCTCCAAAATTTTATCATACATCCAAGAGCTTGAGAAGAAAAAGAAGTTAACGTTTGTTACATGAAATCAAACAAAAATGTAGTTTGATCTATTCACAAAGGTGTTCCCGATTTCAATATTGAGAAAACACATTCATAACATTGAGATGCATCCTTCGAAGTTTATGAAGAAACAAAATTTTGACAAATTGATGAAGAGTTTTTACTAGAGGTGCTAAATGGTTCGTCAAACCACGGGTGGACTCTAATCCAACCCGTATAAGTGCGGCTAGGTTGAATTTTTTTTAACCCATATATAAAATGGGTTCATGAATTGGACTAAAATTTAGTCAAACCATATGGACTATGGGTCAACTCGTGGGTCATAACTAAAATACATTATATATATATATATATATTATATATACCATATATATAAAAAAAAAACTAGCTAAACAGTATACCCATATATATAATATCTAATTTATATATAGTAATAAAATATTTTTATAATATTTTTATTATTTTTTTCTAAAATAAATAATATAATATATTTTATTAAATAAAATATCAACACGTGTGTTTTTTTACTATTCATCTTCTTCCTCCTTCCTCCCTCCCTGTTGCTGCCGTTCGTCTCCCCTGTCGCTGCTGTTTGTCTCCTCTGTTGCTGCCGTTCATCTCCCTCCTCTGCCGTCGACTGTGAATTCTTCGGTGAGTTTGCTTCGATTTAGATTTCCAAAATCCTATGTTCTGCGTCCGTCACCGATGTTGCTGGCGGAAGAACCACCACTCAACCATCCTGACTCTGCGCGCGTTGTCCTTACGGCGCTTGCGACGATGATGATGTGGAGTTCGGAAAACCGAAGAACGGGGAATGTGAAGCACATGTTCGGTTGAAGAGAGGGGAAAGAGAATCGAAGGAGGGAATGTTTTTAGAAAATCAATTGTGGTCGAGGAACAACGACCTGAGGTTGACGAAAGGAGAAAGATCGGGAACTAGACTAGAGAGAGTTGTTCTCGATGCTGAGAACTCGGAGCTGGTCAAGGTGACTGAGACGTGTTGTTCTGTTTTGTCTGTTCTTCGTCGTGGGTTTCTTCTTCGTTTGTCATAAAATTAAATTTGGTTATTCTATTGTTATAGATCGCTTATTCGACATCAGATTCGGATAATGGCGTCGCGCTACTGTAGAAGTAGCATTGGCATTGAATGAGAATATTAAAGCATCTAGGGAGGAAATAGATGTAAGTCTTACTCGTAAAAAAGGAAAAAGAAACTTACTTTTACGTGTGGAAACATTTTACCAGGATAGATGAGCATCATGTTGAGTGCATTCATTGCAAAAAAAAATATGCACAAAATATATCGATGCATGGAACTACGACTTTAGATCGTCCTTTAAGAAAGAAGTGTCTTAAGAAGCCATTGTTTAAGAGTCTGGGTATAATGTTTAGAGATTTTGAAGAAAAGTTGCAATCGAAAAAGTTTTATCAGAAAATTACTAAGGAGAAATTTACCAAATTAATCATCGCACATGATCTCCCATTTGGCTTTATTGAGTATGAGGAGTTTAGAGACTTTGCTGCATATTTGAATCAAAGTTATAAACCTAATAGTAGGCATACTGAAAAATCTCGTGTCTTGGAGCCGAGAGGACACGTAGAATGAAATGTCATTTCGTGAAACATTGGATTTTAAAATTTTTGAATTGGACACCGTATATATGTTTTATTTAGGGTTGATACATTTGATTTTTAGAGCGGAGAGATGTCATTTTCGAGTTTCTTAGGATACACATGTCACTTCTTGTCAATACGCCGCTCGCGTTGTGCTTGTCTCTCGGATATTCTTTTGCTTCCTATTTCCTATTTGTATACTCGTTTTGGACCCCTTTTTCCACTTTTTTTTTTGTTTCCATCATGAATAGACTATTACAACATTGAATTGTATATATGTTGCACCTCTTTTCCGCTTTTTGTTTTTGTTTTCGTCGTGATTAGACGATTATAACATTGAATTGCACGAAGAGCTTTGAAATACCATAATTTTGCGTATGAAGCACCGAATTACTTGGATTTTAAAATATATATATATATATATATATACGGACACATGCTAGCCATGGGTGTTATACTTGATCCTAGGATGAAATGTCATTTCGTAAAACAATGTTTGAACAAGATTGATGCAAACACTTCCAAATACAAGTTAGAGCATGTGAAGATGAATGTGGCTTTTCTTTTCAAAGCATATCAAAACAAGTTTGATTCTTTAGGAAGTGACAATAATGTTGCATCTTCTTCTCAACTTTGTATTGCAAGCCAACAAAACCAATATTTGGGCATTGATGAAGTAAGTCTTCTACTTTGTTTGTATTTTAAATTTAATATTTATATTTTCAATATAATTTATTTATTTGATTTGGAGTTATTATCATTATAGGATTTCTATGAATTTGATGATATTTCTGAGGCAAATGAAGAAGAAGGTAAATTACTTTTGGATATCTATTTGGATGAAGAGAAATTGAGAATGTCGGATTATCCCGATTTGGATGTCTTGGGCTATTGGAAGGATAATCGACATCGATACCGTGAGTTGCATACATGGCTTGTGATGTGCTAAGCATTCCTATAACTATTGTTGCTTCTGAATCATCTTTTAGTATTGGTTCTCGAATTTTGAATAAATACAGAAGTTGACTTCTCCCTAAAAATGTACAAGTTTTACTTTGTTCTCGTTCTTGGATGCATAGTTTTAAATATAACGAAGAAGGTAATATAATTTCAAATATATCTATTTTCTGTTTATAATTTTGTTTAATATATGATTTTTATTTATGTATTTATTTTTGGTTTGTTTATAGGTATGGATAATGAAGAGCATAAAGAATGAAGATAAAATGTTTTTATTTAGAATTTTAAACTTTTATTTGGATTTTCTCTATTGTTTTATGAATTATTTTTACGTTTGAACATTTTTAAAGTATTTAGATATTTTTATTTAAAAATTTAGACATTATTTGAATTATTTATGACTATTTTGACTTTTTTATTAATTCATTATTATACAATTGTAAACAAAAAATTCAACCCACGGATCAACCCATATACCCTGCGGTTTTTAGTGGACTGGAATGAAAAATTTCAACCCATTTTAAATATGGGTTGTGCTGGATTGATCTAAAAATAACCCAGCCCATGACGGTTTGGTGCTGGGTTGGGTTGGGCCAACCCAATTAGCACCCCTAGTTTTTATCGTCGCACTTTTTTTCCTTCATCGTGATTTTTATCCCAAAGAGTTTTTGATAATTTTTCTATCTTTTGTTTCATTAGATATATATATATATATTATATGATAAATAAAATATATTTATAATATGATATATATATATATATATTAGCATTAATTCCGCGTTTGAGACGTTATATTTATATGCAATATACAAAAAATACGGGACAATATATATTAAATAAATGTTAATAAAATTTCATAATGTATTTGAACGTACAACATTTTTATATGTTATTGAATATTTCTTTGTATACAACATTTGTTGTTCTCGATGTGCATTTACCAGTATCATCTAGGATGAGCAATTTTAATCCTTCTCGAGTTTTTGCTCTAGAAACTGCAACATACAATTGATCATAACTAAAAACTGGTTTCGGTAAGTATATGCCAATTCGACTAATATTATGTCCTTGGCTTTGTTAATTGTCATTGCAAAACACAACATAATAGAGAATTGTTTTCGTTTAAAGTTGAAGGGCAAATTTGTATTGGTTGGAAATAGAGGGAGTCGTGGTATAAATACTTTGTTTCCAGTATGTGTTTCGGTTATTATTTTGCCTTCTATAATGTTAGTACCGAATTGAATTATTTGAAGTCATGTTCCATTACAGATTCCAAGCATTTGATCAAGGTTTCGTAAAAGTAGAATGAGAGCTCCTTCCGTAAGTGTTAAGCAATGATTAGGAAGACCTGATTATTTTAAACTGTTTAAAAATTCGGTACTATAAAATTCACATGTTTCATTGTTATTGGAATCAGCAACGCACAATGTATATGAGCTTAGATACTTCTTGGAATATCCCGGAAGTAATTGTAAGAGCATTTCGTTTATCTCATCAACGATTTCATTTGTTGGGCACAATATTGCTCGCTCTTGGAAAAAGAATGGGTTTTTGTAATCAGTTTTAATATTTGGATATACATGTGCAACAATGCTTTCGATTGGATTTGATGCTCCGTTAATCAATAAATCTTCGGGTATGTCTATTAAACATTCGCCATTATTAGGTTCACATAACGACCCGTCCCCTAATTTCAATATCCATTTAGAAAAAAACTTGTACTTCATTTGGATTCAAAGAACTATTGCTTATTTGTAAAGACATATTTTGAGTTAATCTCAAAACACGACAGTAATTCCAAATGTAAGAATAATTTATACATGCTTAAACAATGTCATGCCTAGTTCCTCTTGTAACTACTGGTAAGATTTGACAAAAATCACCTCCGAATACCACTATTTTCCCACCAAAAGGTTTGGTTTTCAAAAAAGGATTGACTGAGCCCATGATAACTTTAACACTTTTATCCAAAGCCTCAAAGCAAAATTTATGCCATTGGTGCTTCATCCATATTATAAGTCGTGTATGTTTTATAAGTATTTCATATTACATTATGAGTTTTTGTTGACATCTATTGGTATTGCGAAACGCGAATACACAGTACGGCCCCCTATAACAAAAGTGAAGCAATACCACTTGAAGAAACGTTTAGAACAATTTGCCCACGAGATCTCACTGCTGTGGATAGCGTTTTCCATAAAAAAAAGTTTTCTCAATGCCTCCATGTCCATATAAAAAGAATATTTGGCCTCTGTTTTGATCTATGCTTCTATAATTTCACTGAAGACAGAATATTGTTATGTCGTTAACTGCGATTTAAGATTAAGAAATTCAGTTTCCATTTTGTTTCGATCATAAGACAGATCTTCGTATATTAACATGTTTAACATCGATTGGTTATGAGCTTCTCTAGGAAATGGCATTGAAGGATATTGTTTTAAAGATCTATTATTTTTTGTAGCAACTGTTCTATTTCGCCAATGGCTATGTTTTGGATCTCTTCGTGAGACATGTTAAAATCTGCAATTTTGAAGGAATAATTTATGTAATGTCAAAATATACCTACATAATACAATAATAAATATCCAAACTTGGTAACTTTAATAAGCGTCGACGCTTATACAATATGTCATCCGATAAAACGTCCCACATCGTTAGCCAAACGTGTTCTGGACATGAAAGACATTACGTTGTTAACAAAATGACAAATAACATTCGTAGATACGCTGGAGATGCCCAATTACTAGCTTCTTTAATTGTATTGATATATTCGTCATCGTCGTCTAAAAGTCCTAATGCCCTGCACGCATCTTTAAATGTTTCTTGCAAATGACTGTTAATTGTGCGAATCTCCTGAAATGACATAGGACCACATATTTTATTTAATAACATTCGTAAATAGTATAGTTCTCCAGAATTTGGATTAATATGTTGCAATCTACCAAATGCAAATCCGCGTTGGCGTGTTTTCCAAATCTGATGCTTTGTTCCATATAAATTTCGTTGTGAAATTACAATAGGTCAATTGTCGAGCCTCAGAACATGAACCATTACATTTGAACCATTCCGTAAACATTGTTCATTGCATATATTCATATTATTTTATCTTAGATAATTCATCTTCTTCATCAAATATTATATTTTGTTGATTAGGCAAATGAAACTTTAATGTCTCCACCAGTATACTTCTGTATAAATGTCAAATTTGAATATTCCCCAGCAAACTTCACACTCTCAAATATAACGGCAACTATAATAGTTTTTTATTTCATCTAGAGACTTGTTTGTAGGCATTTCTCCTTATGTTGTTATTGTTGTAGCAACTCTATCACATCCTTTATTTATGTATTTGAATAAATATTTGATTGCCTTTGTTTGATTGCACCACTCTAAATTAATATGAGCGCTGTACCTTAAAAGAAGAAAAGGATTACAGGGCACTATATATCGATTATCTAATTTAATTCCGTCTTTTATTATAAATCTTTTGTTGTCTTGCCTTTTGTAAATAGGATAGCCTTCATTATTAATGTATGTTGAATTAGTGAAGTTCTTTGGAAATTGTTTCGTGCATTTGCCCTTATCCATACAGGGGGAAAACTTATTAGCTATACCACATGGTCCATGTACCATCGTTTCTTGCACTGTAGTGTATAGTACAAGGTTTATGTCATTATTTGGAATTTCTGCAGATATAATTGAATCGATATCGGGTGATGTTGGTGTTTTTATTGTCTTTTGAGGAATATCAAAATATGTACATGAGGCAACCCACGTTTTTTAAATTCCACTGTATAGATAACTTAAAAGGAAAATTGGGGAAACGATTACAATATTAGGAATATATAAACACATAAATTGTAATTAGTAAATGTCACCTGCATTGATTTCTCCCAACCGCTTGTTTCGTTTTAAGTCTACTAATAGGTCTTCAAATTTAATTTTAAATAATCGTGCTAAAAGATCTGGTCTATTTTCTGATTTATCGTTATAATGATGTAGAATTCGTTGTAATTCACGCCATTTAGGATTACATGTAAATGTTAAAAACAAATAAGGAAATCCAAGATTTTGGCATAAAACCATTGTGTTTAAATAATTTTATTTCATATATCGTGAACCACCTGTAAATGATGAAGGTAATATAAATTTTTTCTCAATCGTAGAAGGCAAAATATTCCATGATTGGATAACATCTTCTATTTTTTTTTGTAATTTTCGCACCGCAATTTATTCTGGTGATTTCTTATCTATGAGATTCTTTCTTATTCAAACATTCAGAAACCATCGATGACAAATTTTTGGAAAAGCCTTCCCGAATGTATTATATTAGAAGATTCATTAATTCTTTCTTGTAAACGGTATGCCATAAATTATCTTAAACTAATTTAAGAACGGGGTCTTTTAGATAATGAATTCGTTAAACGCAAATTTAAGCCAAGATGATAGCCATCTTCTCCATACAGGGATAATAATGGATATTGTAACGGAAGATACAATGGATGTATTTCACTTATCCTCATGTACTCGGTATTGTGTTTCTGCAAGATAATATCTCTTGTGTTTAATCTCTCCACTACAAGAAAATCAGGTTTTAGGGACTGAAAAATCCGTCCCTAATCCGTCCTTCAACAGGTTTAGGGACGGATTAGGGACGATCCGCGGTAGTCCCCAATCATGCGTCTCCAAATGCTATCCGTCCCCAATCCGTCTCTAGTTAGGGACGGAAATTTTGGTCCCCAATTAGGGATGGAAAAAGTAGCCCCCAAACAGTCCCGGGATTGGGGACCAACCTGTTTCCGTCGCTAAAAATTGGAGACGGATCACTTAAACCGTCCCTAAATTTAGGGGCGACTGTTGCCCGTCCCTAATATTTTTTTTAATAAAAAAATAAAATTTTAAAATAGTTCGATTATATTAAAAGATAAAAACTAGTACATAATTATAATTACAAAGCATACATATAACCAACATTTTTAATCCTAAGTCGTTCCGATTAGTCGTGATCGGAATCACTGTTCTGAACTGCATCTCAATCGATGTTAGGCATTTGCGCTTTCATCACGCGCAGAAGCTTATCCATACGCCTATCTAATCGTTTAACATGCTTTCTTGATAGTTCAGCCTCATTTCTTGATAGTTCAGCCTCCTTTAGTGCTTGTTCAACGCGCCTGTCGGATTCTTGGAACCTTTCGGATATTTGATGCCGGAGCTCGTAATCCGATACTTTTTTTTTACCTTTGGATGAAGTTGAATGTTTTGAGGCCATTGCTCCAAGTCCAAAAATACGACCTTTGTATGGCGTAACTTGCTGTAAAACAAATATCGAGAATTAATAACATTTATAAATAGTAAAATTATATCATAGTAGAATGTCATTATTACCTCGAGATACAACTCGTTGTACTCTTCCTGACTAAGAGTAGTTTGTGAGCCGTCTTCTCTCGGGGGAATTTGCGATACTCGCTCCGCTGCCATGTTTTCAATTTCATCGTGAAGGCTTTTCGCCTTAGGATCCACCCACGAACCATCTGACTTCTTCACGTGCGTACGTTCCAACAATTCTAGATACGATGGTTCAGATCCCTTCTCTTTCGCCTGAAAAAAATAAAAAAAGACATAATGAAATGTTGATTTTATGTAAATGCATAAAAATTGAATAAAGCTTACCAGATCTTCGTATACTTCCGCAAAAGAATGAGATCCTGCCGTGTGTACGCTTATCCCGTATCCTTTTCTATCAGAACGCCGAGATTTACTTGCTCGCTCGCTCTTTGCCTTAAATTCTGGGGAATCCCAATATGTGCACATCTGATCCCAAATATCTTCCGCCATCCATTTGGGTTTTCCTTTTATCTCTCGGTTTGCATGACATTTACCTACGATAGACTTGAGACGCTTTGCCGCATTTCTTTCAAATTCGGACTTTACTAGTCCGGTAAGAGCGGGATTCCAATAAATTTTTTGCTGAAATAATAATAAGCTTATTATATTTAATTTAAATTACTTGATAAAATTAAAAATTGTTTAAAACATACCACAAATGATTTCCACCATCGTTGCTTAATATCTGGATCGGTACGTGTCCAATTGTAACACGGCCGATCATAATCAGTTGTTATCGTAGTTGTTATGTGACGATTAAGTTGATTATATCCAAACCTACAAATCAAAATGGAAGATAAATTAACATTTAGTTAACTATTTATAATTGAGATTTGAAATTGAGTATACGTACCATATTCCGCCGCTTTCTCGATCAAGGTCTATAAGAGGAAGCTTGCGTCGTTCATCATCCATTACTAAAATTTCTTCTACTGTTGGTTCCTCGTATATATCCGGATCGTGATGCAGTACTTGATCGGGTGGTGGTTGCATTTGCGGATAATATGGCATATATTGCCCCGATTTTGTCGATCCAGTGTTTCGGAAGAAATTTGGATTCATATAATCATCAAACCTGGAATTTGAATGTCGGGAATGAGATGAAAGGTTGCCACTTTCCTCGGACTGAGGGCGATTTCTCGTTTTACCGCCTCTTCCAACGCGGCGCAACATACTGAAATGTGAAATTAAAATATTACGACACCATCCCCAAACCAATCATCTCAATAGCAATAATTTCGGTCATTTGTTGTTGCATTGGCAATTGTTGTTGTTCTGTGTTGTCGATAAATTTTCCCCTCGGAAGTATCTTCATTGCGACACGCCAACCTGAAGATCTTCTAATATGCGGATAGGAAACGTAACAAACTTGATCAGCTTGTGACGCAAGAATAAAAGGCTCGTATTTTGCATATCTTCGTGTGGAGTTAACTTCTACAACGCCTAGTTTGTTTACTCTTGTTCCGCGACCGATTATTGGATCGAACCAATCACATCGAAATAACATCACTTTTAAACCGACATAACCTACAAAAATTATCAAACTATGAGTCAATATCCAAAATGGCATACGTGGTAAGGATAACATTGTTTTAAACTTGTTTTCTGTACCTGGATATTCCAATTGCAAAATTTCCTTTAAAATCCCATAAAAATCTGGTTCATCGACCGATGCACAATAGCTTTCACCTTTCACACAAACACCATAATTCATCTTCGACTTCAATTTCCCATGTTCGTAAGTGTGAAAACTATACCCACGTGTAAAATACATGGGCCAACTCATAACTTTCACAAGCGGTCCTTTGACAAGATCTCATAGCCACAACGGGTGATTGCCCATCTCAACCTGCAGTATATGTACAAATTAGACACATCGTCAGAATATTATAAAAGTTATTTATGTAAAATTACATTATTTCCAAATTATCTGATGAGTGGTGTAAT
>CM071872.1:3393163-3412082 GCA_036759665.1 Gynandropsis gynandra | reverse complement strand
TTGAATAAAACTTACCAGATCTTCGTATACTTCCGCAAAAGAACGAGATCCTGCCGTGTGCACGCTCATCCCGTATCCCGCTCTTTCAGAACGTCGGGATTTACTTGCTCGCTCGCTCTTTGCCTTAAGTTCTGGGGAATCCCAATGTGCGCACATCTGATCCCAAATATCTTCCGACATCCATTTGGGTTTTCCTTTTACATATCGTTCTGCGTGCAATTTACCTACGATAGACTTGAGACGCAGTGCCACATTTGTTTCAAATTCGGACTTTACTAGTCCGGTAATGGCGTGATTCCAATAATATTTTTGCTGAAATAATAATAAGCTTATTAAATTTAAATTGTAATTTAAATTACTTGATAAAATTAAAAATTGTTTAAAACATACCACAAATGATTTCCACCATCGTTGCTTAATTTCTGGATCGGTATGTGTCCAATTGTAACAGAACCGATGTGGCTCGAAGTAGTATGAAGTGAAGAACGATATTTCCTCATTGACGTATTGTTCCACAATTGAACCCTCCGGTCGAGCTTTTTGTTTGGTTTTTTTCTTCAGATGAAACATAAATCGCTCGAACGGATACATCCAACGAAATTGAACTGGACCTCCTAATGTGGCTTCGTGCGGTAAATGAACTCTCAAATGCTCCTTAACATCGAAGAATGATGGTGGAAAAATCTTCTCTAAGTTACAAAGTATAGTTACTATGTTATTTTCGAGTTGACAAACCACATCCATATCAGATTTCTCGAACATAAATCTCGGAAGAATAGGCCAATACCTATAACATGAAAGTATTATTAGTGTATTTAACAAATATTCACACTACATATTAATATAAAATCAACCACATACCTCCAATTGCTTCGTGTGCATGTTTGTCCATCAATTCAGAAAAACATATCGGAAGTAGTCTTTGCATGAATACATGACAATCGTGACTTTTCATCCCTAATAACTTTCCTCCTTGAATGTCAACGCACCTTCCAATGTTATACGCATAGCCATCGGGAAATTTCACATCTTCTTTCAACTATTTCAACAATTTATATTTCTTATCATTTGAACTGGACCTCCTATAGAAGATATGCGGTGAAAAATATGAGAGTTGCTTATGAAAAACGGATCAATGGTTGAGGGGTTAAATAGATTATTTATACACGAATTAGGGACGGATTAAGGACTAAGAGATTAAATTTCTGAAAAATCATCCTGAATCCGTCCCTAAAACGGTTTTTAAAGTCCTAAATTTAGGGACGGTCCCAAATCCGTCGCCAAATTTGGGGACGACAGTTTTTGCTGTCCCTAAATTTGGGGACGGATGACCTACCCGTCCCTAAATTTAGGGACGGATGACCTGCCCGTCCCTAAATTTGGGGACGACAGAAACTTCCGTCCCCAAATTTAGGGACGGCAAAAATTCCATCCCCAATTTAGAAACGAGAGAAACTTCCGTCCCCAATTTAGGGACGACTTGCTTATTCGTCCCTAATTGGTCCGCAATTAGGGACGAATTAGGGACGACTCTTCTGTACCTAAATTTGGGGACGGATTCGGCACATATTTCATTTTCCGTCCCTAATTCGTGTATAATCCGTCCCTAAATTTAGGGACGGAAATGTCGGTCCCCAAATTCCGTCCCTAATCTTGAATTTTCTAGTAGTGCTCATCTAAATCACCTACTATTAGTGCCGCTACTTCCGAAGCTTCCGGTAAATTGTACAGTCTATCTTGGTTATCACGGTCTCCTATCAAACATAATTTCATTTCTAGTTAGGTGGACAATGTAAATATATCACGAGCTATTCGGAATATTTTAACATAGGGATTATGCTGATCAATCATTTGCTGAATGTTTTGACAATATCTTCACGTAGAGAGTGTTGGAATCGTGATGATGTTTGTTATACACCACTGTGAAAGGGAAAATGTTTGATATAATTAATATTATTAGATAAAAAAGAATATAGTAATGGAAATATGTTCCCGACATACCTAAGTGCATTTATTCTGTTGGTAATTTCCTTTTCTGTATCATGAATGTAAAGTTGGGCAAATTTTGCACTCTCTCCAAATTGAGGTAATAAAATACCAATTCTATGGTATGGTTGCCCATGTATTTTAAATATATATGGCTTTTGACGAATGTTTACTGAGGTATCAATATGACCATCCATCGATGTAAATGCAAACATCATATTATATGTGTGAATGTGTTGTTTAAAATGGTCATGATTTCTATGATTTTTTAAGCAGATTTTTCAGGTATAGAGGAGGTTTTGAAAATTTTGGTAATGATATGTTTCCTCTAGAGCAACATAAACTGAATTTTGGGGCATTAACATAACTGTTTTTGTTTGAGTGTTCGACGTACCATATTTTCGCATTACAATATTCACAAAAGAAGGATTGATCTCCAATGTCTGCATAAGGGACAACACCTATGTATAGTAACAACAATATTAAGTAAATAAATACGTATATCTAAGTGCGCTGCAGTATATATAATATGTACCATATATGGTTATCTATAATAGCGGAAGAAATATTTGTACCCAAAAATTTATTTGAATGCACCATCATCACGTAATTAATTTGCTGAGAAGTTGAGCAATTGCCTTAAAACAACGTATTGACGTTGGTAAATGCACTCATCATACGAATTCGCTAAAATCGAATACAACAAATATTAAAATACCATCGTTGTAAAGTATATCATTTAAACATTATTTATGCATCAATAATACCGATATACTATTAATACGACTTAATAAAAAGTTATAACATGTTATATTATGCATGGTAAGAAATTAATATAATATTAAAAAATCAATATGCCAAGGAGTAGAATAAAGTATGCATTGATAATGGCAAATTCTTAAGAGATGAAACGAGAAAAACGATTTATGCAAAAGTAAACGTCGTTTTGCGTTATAACATGTACCATAAACTCAGAACTATTTACAGAACAAAATATTTTGAGCAATACAAAAAGGTTTGCCGAAATTATTTGAGTATAATATTATACATAGAAGCAAGTTTTGCGGCGGGCAAAACCGAAAATGTTCTTAACATAACCGTTAAAACAAGCTTAACCGATATCCGATGTCGTTTTCATTCTGATTGTTTGGAAAAACTGATTTGTGGATCCGTTGATTTTACCTTCGATGTACTCGAGTGAAGAGGTGAATGACTGTCGCTTTCGTCAGCATGGCGTTTACCGCAGGAATGACTACTCGAAGGAGAGCTAGGAACAGATCCCATAGAGCTGTTATTCGAAGAGAACTGAAAAAATTACAGCCAACATAGGAAATAGTTAAGAATTATAATTTGTTATAGTTTTTTAGATAGCAAATGGCAATTGTACACAATTGAGAACACGGAAAAAATGCAAGTAACATAATGCCTGTGTAAATGGAACAAAAGAAGCGTTCTGCAAAAGTTGGTATTAGTATAAGAATAAAAGCTAAATATAGAATTGGAATAGATTGTATGTTAAAACATTTAAAAAGGAAAAAGGAAAAAAAGAGAATGTACCCGCGTTGATATAGACCGGAGTATGTCCTCATTGTCCATTAGCCTACTAACTCGATAAATAGGCAAAACACCTCTAGTCGTTCCTCGTGATGTTGAAGATCGTGAACTCTGTTGTTGTGGATAAACTGTGATCTTGAAAAGGCAGTTACGGTTTTCCAGAGCTTTTAGACTTGATGGAATCTTAGTGGAAGATACCTAGATCACATAAAGAATATGTGGAATATTATAAAAATTATTGGTAACAACAAAATGATAAATGGTATTTTACCTAAACACTGAATAAGTGGTTTATACCTCTGTTTCTTCATTTCTGATGTCATGAGCGGATTTATGGAGTAATTGGACAGTTTCTTTGTCAAATATGAGGAATATAGCCTCACCGGTGTCATCAATGACTTTGATATAGACATGAAACCTGGAAAAAAAATACTAGCACCAGTAAAGAACTGTAAAGGTTGTATAAAAGTATTAAAAAATACTATAGTTTGGAAGTACTTGGGGAAAGGGTTGTCTGTAGTCGTTTTACAGGAATCGCAGAAGAAACGTCTCACTGTAACTCGTGCTGAAGTGTCATATACAATAGCATTAACTTTTTGAGAACACGTATTACATCCTAGATAATACCACCCATCTCTGTTAAGGAATTCGATAATGAGTACGGGAACAATGCAAGTTAAAGCCTACACAAGAGAAATCAAGTTGGTTAGTACGTTTAAAACAATTTATAAATAAGAGGGGCAAATCACATGGGTAACTGACTCCATTAGCTTTTCCCAAATCTACAATAGTTTTCACTGTAAAAGCATGCCAGAATCAATGGATTTGCTGGGTTGCGGGCGAGGAGCAAGTAAACTGATCGTCTTTGGATTAGTAAGGGAAACAACTCGAAACCTGTTTTATTATATAAGCATCGATAAGAAATTCCGGTCATTAGTTTATAAAATATGTAATATGTATCAATTTATTACGGGATCCTAAAACAATTCAAAACATACTTGGATTTATATTCAGCTATAGCAAGGTAGTTTTGATCTAAATAAAGTTTATTTGAAAATTAGACATTGCGAATTGTTCACCGCTCTGTGAAAAAAAAAAGATAAGAATAAGTAATACGAAGTATGGAATTTTTTTTAAAAAGAAAAGGAATGACTATATAGTAAATCTTAGAACAAATGTCTATAAAAAAACTTGCGTTATTATAATCAAATTTAAATTCTTACATAACATAAATAACGTTTATGCAAGGAAAAAAAGGTCTAAAAAACTCATAAGTAATAACAACAGAAAGTGTCACAGTAATACATCGTAGCTAAAATCAAACTCTACTATGAACATGTTAACAACTACATCGATGATCAAAATTGCATCCCGTGTGCTGCCAGAAAAACAATCAAACGCTGCAAACAAAAACATCCAAAACTTTAAACTCAAACACAAAAAAAAGGGAACACAAAAAGAAAATATATGAAATGAACAACATAAAAAAAGATATTACCACCCCAGGTTCTAATTTTGAAAAGCTGGCAAATTATAACCAATGGGCCATTTTGATGAAGACATATGCACTCATACATCTGGTACGCGAATGTTTCCCACATAGTGCATTCTACAACATCAGAACTTCAAAACAATATGTAGTGTTAGTAAGATTAAAACATGAGCATATTAGTATTATAGTATAAAGGAAAACGAAATGTAGGAAATACTTGACATCGTGAAGCTGAACTTTCAAACGCCTAGCTGTCTGTTCTATATATATAACATCGAAAAGTTCACCAGCAGTCACGACTTCACCTATAACATCTGAAAAAACATAGGAAAAAGGAATTTGTTAGTGTACGTTGTATTTAGAATGGTATAAAACATATGTAATTTTCACTATCATTGTGATGACATGCGCAACACAACGTACCGATCAAGATGGTTTCCTCTAAAGCACCTGATAGTATATCGGAGTATGGAGCAAACTCGAAAAACGTGTCGAGTTATTGAGGTCATCACAGGGTCGCACCACTATAGTCGAGGTGAATATTATTTTAAACAGAAGATGTGAGGCTTTGTATTCACCAAAGCTACAGTTAACGTTAAAATTTGTAATTATGCAACATGCACCCTCCACAAGAAACCGCTGATGGCGATACCAGAAATTCGATCTTACAGAACATTGAATCTGGTTACCCTACATAAAACGAAGAGGCAGTTTAAAGAACATGTTTTTCAATATGATAATATCAAAAATTATGCACTAACGAAAAAGGAACACAGATTTATCCATTCGTCGGAAATCAGTACTTCCCAATTCGAAGTTGATCTCGGAACGGGTTCAACATCCAAATTCCATACTCGAATAACACGGACAAGAACCCTAAAGGATATCTCTTGCGTAGGCCGTATATTAGAAAGACGACAATACATATTCGATAAACTTGTATAATAAAGTATGAAGGTTTTGACCTTTGCTTACTGAAATAGTGGCCAAATCACAGAGAAATTTATATAGGAAAGACTGTTATTTATAGGGGAAAAGAAATATTTAAACATTCCACGGCATCATCATAGTTGTACAGTTGATTAAGTCCAGTCAGAAGTAATAATAACCAAGCATGGAACACGTCATTAACCATAAAGACACGTATATTTTACTTCAATAAGAAGGAGTAATAGGCTTGATGAATCACTGTAAATGTAACCCTAACATAACCACATAATTAACATAACATAAGAACATAATAATTCTGATGAATCACTATAACTACAACTACAACATAGCCACGTAACAAAGTAAGGTAAAACTCAAACGATATTTACGTGTTGAGGTCATCAACACGTGAACGTCAATGGATAAAAAATAATACCTCGGCTGCTAACATCAACAAAACCAAATGAATATTTAATATCTACTAAACAACCCATTTCAGAAGATACAGGTAAGTAGGAATCAATGAAGCACAATTACATATAAATGGGTATCTGTGTTTATAAATATAAACTTAAAAAATGCTAGGCCCACAACTAATCTAAATTAAGAAGAAACAACTATTATACTTGCAACAGTAATAAAACACATCCCAAGAAAAGCTCATATAGAAAGACAGAGAAATATCAAGCCGCAATTAACAAAACATACTCTGTATTACATCTAAATGGATCACCGCACGTTTACGCAACCAGTTAACAAAAGCCAGACCCATAGCTAACCCAAATTCCTAGAAACTAACAAAATCTCACACAACATTACCAAAACGAAGCCCAAAAGAAACATGCTTGGGTTCAGCGTAAATTTATGCACACAATTAAAAAAACTAAGCCCACAGTTCATTTAAATCCAAAGTCACTAACAAAAACTCATACAATACCACTAAACTGAATATCATAACCTAATTGGTCGCGAACAGACCAATGAACGGGCTGAAGAACGTAAACAAAAACCATATAATTCCATCTACGGAAGAAACAACAAAACAATGCAAAAACAATAACATAAATTTAAATACCAATGAACGGGCTGAAGAACGTAAACAAAAACCATATAATTCCATCTACGGAAGAAACAACAAAACAATGCAAAAACAATAACATAAATTTAATACCTATATAGAAGCACACATTAAATTGTAAAAGCATATTGAAATAACAATTACAAACCAGCAAGACCTCACTAGCACAATACATAGCAGAACCACAAACAATTGGAACATAAAACACATAATCAACATTCAACATAATACGCAGCCGCGAAAAAATGAAAACAAAAGGAAATCCGAGTATAGAAACAGATAAAACAATGCAAAGGAAAACAGGCCGGTAGAATGAAAAATAAAACGGAAAACCTAAAATCATGTAAATAAAAAAAGAAACGAAAAAATTCGACCAGTGAATAAAAAAGAACTAACTGACCGGAAGACATGCAGTCAACCAAGGGACAAAACGAAAGCATCCGATTGTAAGACATCCGAAGGAAAACGGAGAGAAGCGCAGGAAAGATGGCTGGAGGGCGAGAGAAGGCAGAAGACGAAGAAAATCCTAGAAAACTAAAGCAAAACAACCCCAAAACAACAAAAAAAAAAACCCTAAATAAAATGGACGACCGAGACTAATGCACGTGTGTCGGTGGCCAGTATCCACCATCGACCGAGAACACATTTACTGGAAAGGCAACAAATCCAACGTGATTCATCTAACAAAACCAAACGGAGATTTTGGGAAAACAAATTTCAGCAAACAAAAAAAAATGAAAAAAACTCAAACACACCAAATCGGTGAATAAAAAACCAATTGTACGACCGATAAACTACACAATCGGCAAAGCAAAAAATCAAAAGAATGCCGATTTTAGAAAAAACCGAAGAGAAATGGAGAGGAATGCAGGGAGAACGGATGTGGAGGAGAGCAGAGGAACCAAATGAACGAACCCTAGAATACCCTAATAAAAAACAACCCCAAAAAATCCTAAAATGAAACGGACGGTTGAGATTGGTGCGCATAAGTCGATGGCAACATTTGACCGTCGAACACATCAACAGATTACGTAGATCCAACGGCTACAATGCAGACGGGTCGGGACCCCGAGGCAAAGCGTGCGGGTCAACGGGCGGGCGAACCGGATCAGGTAGAAATCTGCAAATAACTCGTGAAATCACAACCATACACGCATCTGACAAAGGATCTGGACGACGCATGTTAATCCATATCAGCTTTGCGGAACTGTTAACCCTTTTAGTATTAATGACATATGTCATATATCATATATATATATACATATAATAATATATACACTCATATATAATTATATAATATATAGATTATAATATTACTATTAATCTTTCAACATGTTCTGTAGTATAATTTTAATTTTGATTTGTTCGCATATTGTATATCTATGGACTGTTGACGCCGTGAGGGTTGACGGGCTGTCATAACGCCGTTAACGCTTGCTGGGGGAAGAAAAAAGAAAAAGGAAAATTTGGGTGATTGTTTTTTCTAGGGAGAGCGAAGCAACAAAAGAACACAAACATCAATAATTGATTGATCGATCCGAGGATCGGATGTGTAACAGCTCCGATCGGCCATGAAAGGCGTCTTCTCGGCGCCTGGTGATTACGTCTACTTCAAGTCTCAGGTCCCTCTTCACAAGATCCCCGTATGTCTCGTATCTTCTTCTCTGTTTGACTTTCCCCGAATTTTGATTCTGCCATCGGTTCAGCTGTTGAATTAGGTTGATTTGAGCTTTCTGGGGTTTGGAAACTGTTCCTACTCCATCAATTTTTGATGGGTCTCATTCGTTTGACGCTAATTCCTCGAGTTTTTTTCTTTATGTGGGCAGTTCCATCAACTGGTCTATTGTTTTTCCTCTCCATTTTAGATGGTTTATGAAGATGGGTTTTCCATTTTTGCGCTCTAATTTGTGTTTCAAAGATTGGTAGAACCCTCTTATCATAGAACCCCTTTTTCCCTCGCTCAGGATTGCATTTTACTATCTTGTTTTTGGATTAGTAATATTGATCTTGTTTTAGATTTAGGTTTCCCTAGTTCGTGAGACTGTAATGGATACAGTAGCTTGGATTTTCAATCTTTGGCTAGGTCAATTAGTCAGTTTCTGATCCTATTATTGTTGTTCTTCATTTGAATATGTTTTGAGAATCATCTTGTTTTCAAATTTTTTTTTATCTTGTAGGTATATATAGTGGCTTAATGTGTTATTGTGAATCAGAACTAATTAATCTTTAATGGTCTTCAATGGAATTTACTTTGGAAAAATTAAGAATTGTGGAGTTAATATTCTGTATGTTTATGTGTAGATTGGAACAAAGCAATGGCGGTACTATGACTATGGCCCGAAGGCTGTTCCACCGCTCATATGTATTCCTGGAATTGCAGGGACAGCTGATATGTACTATAAACAAATTATGTCCTTATCTATGAAGGTATTTACATTTCAATGTCTTCGAACATCTACCGTTTGTCATTGTTTTCTTCATTTGTCTTTTGGAACTTGTTATGAGAACACAACTAGAGCTGTGTGGAGTTGTCTATTAGAGAATTAGAAGAACTGAAATAAGCTTTCATGCTTCATGATTTTATGTCCAAACCAAAAGTTAGGGGCTATCTCGTTTCTTGAAATTTCGTTATTCAACTTTTAGGGCATTCTATTGATTTAAGAGATGATGTCAATTTTGTTTTTTATGTTTAAAAGGCAAGAAAGGGACTTATATTAAAAAAGATTTGATGGGCAGAAGTGTTTCTTTGATATTCAATCATTCTTGTTCGGTTTTACGTCTTCTGTTTGGCTGTAACTTACAACGAGAGTCTTATCTGGGGTTGAAATACTTCCATATAGGCCTCTTTCTCTTATTCTCAATAAATCTCATGATATTTAAATTGCAAATTTCAGGGTTACCGTGTAATTTCAGTTGACATTCCACGGGTTTGGAATCATCATGAGTGGATACAGGCATTTGAAAAGTTCTTGGACACTATCGATGTTCACCACGTGAGATCTCGATTTGAGTTGCAAATTGCCATCTATCATAAAAGTCTGCACCTGATTTTACTTGTCCATTATTAATAGGTACATCTTTATGGTACATCGCTTGGAGGCTTTTTAGCACAACTCTTTGCTCATCATCGTCCAAGGCGGGTTAAATCGTTGGTTCTATCAAATACATATGTGGATACGAGGACTTTTTCTGCTTCTATGCCATGGGCTCCCTTGTATGTCATCATTTGTCTATTCTATTACTTGTTTCTCTCGTTTTTACGTTCTTTGAACATGATATACATACATTACAGTATTGTTATATATCTAGTTCTTGAAAACCCAATTTTGTTTTGATATTTTTCGTAAGGATTTGTGTCGTTTGAAGAAACTGACTCTGGCCTTCTGGGCAATGCACTGTGCAGTGTTAGTTGGACCCCCTCTTTTATGCTGAAACGATACGTCTTAACAGGAATACGTGATGGACCCCATGAACCGTTTATTGCTGACTCTGTCGACTTTGCTGTTTCTCAGGTGCAAAAGTTTTTTCCTTTCTCTTGATGTCCTCCTTTACGCAGCATGTCAAGTCGAACTTACGATTGGTACGTCTTAACAGGAATAATGTGATTATTGTCATTCAGGTTGAGACTTTGTCAAGAGATGATTTGGCATCCCGATTAACTTTGACAGCGGATGCTGCTTCGGTTGGATCTCTTCTTCTCTCAGATTCATTTATCACTATTATGGATGTAAGTTTGACGAATATTGTATTGTGGGTTCTGGCCTAGTTGATCATAATTGTCCTGCATTGTTATCTTCATTCATTTAAACAGATCTTTCATACAATTGTTATCTTCTAATAACAATGATCTTTCCTCTGATCAGACAAACGATTATTGTGCAATTCCACAAGAACTGAAGGATGAACTAAGTGAAAGGTATCCCGGAGCCAGAAGGGCTCACTTAAAGACCGGAGGAGATTTCCCATTCCTTTCACGACCTGATGAAGTCAATTTGCATCTACAGGTGAACACAGCATTGATAACCCAATTCTATATCTTTTTTTTGAAGTCATTTGGAGAAATCGGGTATTCGATTCTATTCTCTCATCCTGATTTCAAGAGACTGAAGAAGAACAATGTCAATGTATCATTTGAAGAAGTTATGTATCTATGCAGCTACACCTTAGGCGGGTGGGAGTAGAACCACGACCCGACTTGGTTAAAAGCATTTCAAAAGATGGAGCAGATGGCAGCCAGAGCGAGAAGAAGAATGACAATGAGAAAGAAGAACACAGAAAGAGTCCTCCAAGCTCCACGAGCCCCTCTGCAAGTCAATCTCCTATGTTTCCAGAAAGTTCTGGAAGTAATGATGAACCGCCCCTACCCACCGCCACAAGTAATCTCGTCGATCACAAAGGTACAAACTTTCAGTTCCAAAAAGCATCAATGGAGAACCTGGAAGCCATGGCTTGTTCTGTTGAAGTTTTTTATGCGTCGTATGTGGTGCTCACGTTGTGTTATTGTACATTTGTTGATGGGTCTATGTCCAGACAATTGGTGTAGAGAGATGTTGTTACATTCTCCTCCTCATTGCTGTTTTTATCTTTTGTTTAAGACAAAGCAAAAGAGTTCTTTTGTTTTGTCTGTTTCCAAGTTTCACACTTTACGGATAAAAGTTCCAAGTTGGATTTCTTTCTGTGGTTCATTCGATTTTTGCATTATTTATTGCATCTTTGATTTATTATCTTTAATATTTTGTAATAATAAAAAAATGCACAATTTTTAATCCACCCATATGGGTAAAGGGGCTTCAAAAATTCTTCTTCTTGGCCATCGATTTTCAGATCAAGCAATGTTCTCGAGATTCCTGCAGAGATCTACACAGTTCTCGAATTATGCAGAAGGGTTTAAGCTCAATAAACCCTAAACCCACTTCCTGCGTGGCGGTTTTCTGGATCTGGACTACGAATTGCCCGCCTGTTTTCCGCCATACAAGGCGGCCATCGAGCTCCGAGCCGCCGCTGCGTCGTTCGGAATCGTGAAACATATGGTGGCTTACTCGAACCATCACGCCTTCAGATAGTTTTCCATGGTGGTTCGCAAACAGAGGAAAGAGAACCTTCCAAATGGCGAACAAGGGTTTGATCCGCCCGCCGGAACCCTACCACTGTGGCCGGAGATTCTACTCGAACGAAAAAGCTCGTGAACCATTTCCGGAACGGAGAACCAGAAACGCACGAGAGAAATCGAATCCGCAAAGGGAAATAGGACGTTAAGGCTGGTTGATAATGGTGTTGAGATTGAGATTGAGAACAAGAACGAAATAGAATCTTGCATATGCAGTGACGATGACACCATGGAAGAGAGAAGAAGCAATTTTCAGAAATGGGTGAGAGTTTAAGCAATTGTTGCAGCATACTTGATTGTTCTATGGCAACATTCTTCTGTCTTTAGGGTTCTTCTCTGTCTGGTATTCTGCAGATGAAATCCGATTTGATTTTCCAAGACTCCAAAGATGAATCCTCTCAGGCGAATGGTTAAAGAACAACATACAAACACCAACACTGAAACTATGCATTGTCCTTGGCTTCATTGGGACTGAATGGGTAAGTTCGTGTAAACTTGTACAGTTGAAACATGGTGTTTGGATTTAAAAGAGAGAGTGACCTGCAGCAACAAAAGTATGGGACATGGTCTAAAAGACAAGACTTGGTTCACCAACTAATCTCTCGTTCATAAGGCTGTACAATGCTCAATGTTCAATGCTCAAAGCTCAAAATCTACCTACTGAAAAAAAGTGAAGCAATGCGGCAATGCAACATAATGAAGATATGCTCATAACTTCTGATTGGGAATACCTCCAAAAGCTTTCATCTGTGGACAGGCAGTTGGTTTGGTTTCATTGCCATGTGAGTGCTCAATGACGCCTAAGTGAGGAGATATAAGGGAAACAGAATCATAACTACTGATAGAAACAAGATCCATCAATCTCACTGAGCACTCTTCTTCTTTGAGCCTGAGTAGAAACTCAAGTACCATTTCACAAACTTTTTCAGACCCGTCTCGAGATCAATCGTGGGTTTATAACCGAGCTCTGTCTGCGCCAAAGTGATGTTGGCGTGAGTGAATTCGACATCCCCATTCCTCGGCAAAGGGGTAATCTTTTTCTTAGCTTTCACTTTCAATAGCTTCTCAAGTATTGTCACTAGCCTAGTCACAGGTACCGGCGAAGTGTTCCCCAAATTGTAAATTCTAAACTGAGCAGGACCCTTCTTCTTGCCTCCACTCCCTGTACTCTTCTGAGCAGTGTCTAAGGCAGCCAAACAACCCTTCACGATATCATCAATGTAGGTGAAATCCCTAGCTACACTGCCCTTTTCCGGAGATTCAAACACGTTAATGGTTTTGCCCTTGAGTATATCCTTAGTGAAAAAGAAATACGCCATGTCCGGTCTACCCCAAGGTCCATATACAGTGAAGAATCGCAACCCAGTGATCGATAATCCATAGATATGGTTATATGTATGAGCAATTCCCTCACCTGCTTTCTTCGTCGCCGCGTACAAGCTCGCCGGCCGATCCGTACGGTCTTTCTCCGAGAAGGGCACTTTGGAATTCAGACCATAGACGGAGCTTGACGATGCCCAGACTATCGCCGGCTGAGGATTCGCCGATTTCGAAACTTCTAGAAGGTTTACCAGCCCCGCGATGTTGCTGTTGACGTACGATGCTGGGTTCTGCATCGCGTAACGTACCCCAGCCTGAGCCGCCAAGTGCATTACGTGCGTGAATAGGACGACATCGAAGAGCTTCCGGAGCAGAACGGCGTCGTTTATGTCTCCGTCGACGACGAAAACTCCGGTCCGCTCCAGAAGTTCCTGACGCGCGCGTTTCAGCTTCGGATCATAGTAGTGGTTGAAGTTGTCGAGCCCTAAAACGCCATCTCCGCGTCGGTGGAGCGCGATCGACACGTGAGTACCGACGAATCCGGCGGCGCCGGTGACCAGGACAGTAAGACCGCCGCGCGATCGCGGACGCGCAGATTTCCGGACCTGCTTCTCCCAACGAGAGCCACCGTAATTGGCGGAGGAGTAGGAGGATGAGTCGTTGAGACTCCGGCGAGAGGAAGACGGCGACGGAGAGAGGATAAGGTAAAAGAGGAAGAGTGCGAGGAACAGAGACGACCAAAGCGTGAGTTTCGAGAGGCGGAGGAAGCGTTGGTGGTTGAAGACGCCGTAAGGAGAAGCTTTATCGGTCTTGTACTTGCCCGGAGTCGATGGGAGGGCGTCAAGGTGAGACATTTTCGAAATCAAAGGTGGACCCAGAAACGATCGGAGAAAATGGAGATTAGGGTTAGGGTTTGATTCCTCTTGAGGAGCAAAAGATGGAAGTCAAAATGAGGAAGTTCCGGGAAAGAGGAGGCCCGAGGAAAGAAGAAGACGATTACTGTGTTTATAAGGAAGATTCAATGAAGAGGATTTGTTGTTTGACAATTTTAAGAATACTTAGTGGATTTTTCTCTTCTAATGATCTCCTCGTTTGATTGTTTTTTTTTTGTTTTTCTCTGTATAAAATAATAAAATTAATGTTCCCTTTTTTGTTTATTTTATTTAGTATTTTAACTTTAATTTCCTTTTTTATATACTATGAACAGCGGGACTGATACAAGGTCGAAAATGAAATGTATCCATTTGTGTTTTTTGGCTGTACATGTACAATTCGATTCGTTTTTTCAAAATTTATCCAATTAATATATATATATAAATAATCAATTAATTATACTTTAACTATTAATCAAATTAATTTAGTTAATTTGATTCAGATTTTATGTTTTATTTTCTTTATCTAGTTTTTGAATTTTTCATCCATATTTAATACACAAATTACAATTAATATGTTATTCGTTTTTTCTAATTTTATGTTATATTATTTCATTAATTGAATTATTATATTATTAATTCTAATGAATCTTTTATTATATTTTTTTTATAAGTTATGGATTTACTATGTTATTCTTTGTTGATGTTAAGAATATTCAATAGAAAAAACTATATTAGATTTGATGACATTTATTTTGATTATTTTATATTTTTATTTATTTTGTTTTGTGGATAACCTATTTTTACAATGCCGTATATTTATCTATTTTTATAAATTAACAAGTTCTAACTAGATGTACCAAAAAATCATTGTGTCAAATGCGCTCTGGTTATTAATTTTTATTTTATTTATTAAAAATAGATTTACAATTAATAGATATTAATTATAAAAATATAACTTTATTTTTGAAGTTTGTCACCTATGCGACAGGATGTTCTACAACATAAGCCAACTTGTAACTTATAAAGTTATATCTTATTTTTATTTTGAAAATTCAAATTTTGCAAATATTTATCATATAATTTGAATTAATTAAAATTCACATTTATTTTTATTATAATTCTTATAATTATATTGGAATAAAAAATTATTTATAATTATAACTGAATGATTACTATTTAAAATTTGGTATAATTTTAATCAAATATACCAGATTTTAAATTAAAAATTTTTAAATAGTTTTAAGCATTTTTATGATTTAATGAATTTGTGTTCTACTATATATTATATATTTTATTTAATGTAAATGTAAATATATGTTTTAAAATAAAATTTAAATATGAAGAGATATTCTGTACCATTTTGTTGTTTAAAAATGATTAATTATAGATTTTAAATTACTATGTATATTAGATAACGTACCATGTTTAAAATAAATTAAATATAATGAAATAACCTTATATAAAAAAATCTTTTTTTTATAAAAGGTAAAACATCCCCCTCCTCGTATTTTCGGGTTTAAGATATCCGCACAAGATTTTGTAAAATCTTCTAAAATATTATTTTTAAGATGAATGTGTCAAGTTAACTCTACCTCCTCCCTGTTTAATTACCATTTCACTTGTAAATGATTTGATTTATTACTTCAAAAAATAAGATTTCTGTCTTGCAATTATATTTTTAGAAGCTTTTTGGTAGTGATTACAATAGGAAGTTGCTGTTTTCTTTAATATAATTTTAAGTATTAAATCATATAATACCAAAACCTTGAACAAAAAATTATGTCTATATATGGTTAATTTCCTCCAGCTATAATGTTTAGAGAATTCTTACCATATTGAAAGATATGTTATAATTTACTCACAATATTTATAAAATAAATACCTATTCTTAAAAAAAAACAAGTGGATTAAAGATCTCAAGCTAAATGAATTTTTTAAGTCCGTCTTGTATATTTTAAAATATAGAAAACTAAAAGTTTATATTATTATTATTATTGATAAAGAATAAAATAAAATTTAATATTTAAAAATGTATAAACGAATTATATAACATAATCGATAAAAATAAGACTTTCATTTGAATTTTATGGATCCAACCTTTATTTATCTCATATACTGAATTTGTCTACAGTTGATTGTAGGTTTAGTTAATTTGTATCATTGCAAGCTATTGTACATGTTCGTATATTTTCCCTATGTTCACCTGCGTCCTAATGATTAGGAATAAGGGTGTAGAATGAATTGTTAGGTCGTGAGCAAACTAACCTTTTTTTTTTGTGAGTTGATGTTCATATGTTTCTATGGGTTTTTGGATTGGCAAGTTAGTTCCAAACGAATTAAAATTTAGATGGAATAACTCGTAAATTTTAAAAGATAGAAATTATTTTGATGTAAAATTTATATTGTTTTGATGAGTCTTTTAAAATTAAAAAGATAAAAGAAAATCACATTTGAATATATTTGGATGAATAAAGAGTTTAAAATGTCGGATTGTTTCTATTTAGATATTTCATAATATTGATAAAGGAATATATAGCAATTACATGATTTAGCATAGATGAATTGTAATATATTGAATTTTTGTAATTATGAATAATTTTTTATTATCGATTCTCTTATTTTGTGTTAACTAGACAAGTAAAAAATATCTGAAAGTTTGTTGTTTATTGATTAAATATCTCTTTAAATAAACCAAAATTATAGAAACTCCTAAAGAATCAGATAAACTCAAACAAACCAAGTCTTCTGACAATCCCTCCTTAAACTGAAAATTTGCTAACTTTCAGTTCAAATACATCAACGTACAGACACCAAGTAAAGTTCTGAACTTATGGAACAAATCTTTCTTAAGGGCCTCCATAAATATATCAACAACTTGTTCTTCACTCTTGCAGAACTTCATATCAATTTTACCTTCATTAATGAGGTCTCGCAAGAAATAAAACTTCACATCGATGAGCTTACTTCTTCCATGTATAACTAGATTCTTCGAAAACTTGATTGCTGAACTGTTGTCGCATATTATTGCCATTGCATTGAGTTGCTTGCACTGCAACTCCTCTAGAATTCTTCTAAGCCAAACAGCTATTGCTGTGACAAATTCAGCTTCAGTGCTTGACAATGTGACTATTGGTTGTTTCTTTGATGACCATGAAACAACACCTCTACCAAGCATAAAAATATATCTAGAAGTGCCCTTTCTGTCGTCTGGATCTCCTGCATAATCACTGTCAGTAAACCCCAACAAATCTGATGTTTTGCCTCTTTTGTAAAGTAAGCCAAAATCTCTGGTTCCCTGTAGATAATGGAGTATTCTCTTTGCAGCTAACAAGTAAATTCATGCTACTGTCAGCTGGTGTGGTTATAGGATTGCAATCCTTCATCTGAAATGTGTTCAAAATTTTCGCAATATACTTCTTTTGCGAGAGAAAAATCCCACCCAAAAAATAGTGCAACAAACCCAGATCAATCATTTCGAACTCTTTCATCATAGACTCCTTAAACTCATCAAACATGGCAGAGCAATTTGCAGTGAATATGAGATCATCAACATATATAGACACTATGAGTATCTTCCCATTATCACCAATCTTGACAAAAAGTGAATGTTCATAAGAACACTTTGCAAAACCTGCTTTGAGAAAGTAATCCTCAATATGACTATACCAAGCTCTCGGAGCTTTTCAATCCATAAAGAGCCTTTTTCGATCTATAAACTTTTTGTTCATGCCCAACTTTAATATAACCAGGAGGTTGATCGATAAATATTTCTTCTTCCAAGTATCCATGTAAGAAAGCAGATTTGACGTCTAGTTGGAAAATCGGCAAGAGTTTTAAGCACTCAATGCAACCACCAATCTGATTGTGTCATGTCTCGCAACTGGCGAAAAAACTTCTTTGTAATCGACTCCAAATTCCCGAGTGTATCCTTTTGCCACCAAACGAGCCTTGTATTTATCAACCCCTCCATCTCAGTTCAGCTTTGTCTTGAAAATCCACTTGACACCAATAGTTTTGTGTCCATCAGATATATCACAAAGTTCCTAAGTGTCATTTCTTTCAATGTTGTTCATTCCTCATTCATCGCTTTCCTCTATTTTTCTTCTTTGACAACACGTTCAAAAGTTGTAGGATAACAACCAGAGAATAAGGCAAAATAAGTAGTTGGATTTGCAGGTCCAATTACCTCATAATCTTGCATCCAAGCTGGTCTTTTTTTGTTATGACCATATTGTACTTCCATGTTTCTGCCATCAACAACTGATTCCGATGTTCCCACATCTGAGGAAGCTGAAATCGATGATTTTTCTATTTTAGAGACTGTTGAAACTTCTTCTTCAACATCGATGATACTCACTACTAGAAAATTGGAAATTAGGGACGGAATTTAGGAACCGATATTTCCGTTTCTAAATTTAGAAACGGATTAGACACGGATTAGGGACGAACGATGAAATCCGTCACTAATCCGTCCCCAAATTTGGGTACCGAGGAGTCGTGTCTAATCCGTTTCTAAATGGGACCGATTAGAACACGGCAAACTATCCGTCTCCAAAATTGGAAACGGATGGTCCGCC
>CM071872.1:3372040-3391834 GCA_036759665.1 Gynandropsis gynandra | reverse complement strand
ATTGCGGAGGGAACAATCATTCGAGAATTGGTGGTTATGAAATTACTCATAACTGATACAATAAGAGCATATTTTGGGATTTGTCGTATTGGAAAAATCTGAAACTTCGTCACAATCTTGATGTGATGCACATAGAGAAGAATTTTTTTGATAACATCATCAATACAGTACTGAATGTCACGGGGAAGACAAAAGACAATATTAAATCACGCAAAGATCTAGAAGAATATTGCTCACGAAGGGAGTTACATATAGGTGAATGACGGTAAAGCGCCAGTCCCGATATTTAGATTGTCAAATGATACGAAATATAAATTGATGAAATGGTTTAAAGAAGATGTGAAATTTCCCGATGGCTATGCGTCTAACATTGGAAGGTGCGTTGACATTCAAGGAGGAAAGTTATTAGGGATGAAAAGTCACGATTGTCATGTATTCATGCAAAGACTTCTTCCGATATGTTTTTCTGAATTGATGGACAAACATGCACACGAAGCAATTGGAGGTATGTGGTTGATTTTATATTAATATGTAGTGTGAATATTTGTTAAATACACTAATAATACTTTAATGTTACAGGTGTTGGCCTATTCTTTCGAGATTTATGTTCGAGAAATATGGATGTGGATGTAGTTCGTCGACTGCAAAATAACATAGTTACTGTACTATGTAATTTGGAGAAGATTTTTCCACCATCATTCTTCATGGAGCACTAGCACTTGACAGTTCATTTACCGCACGAAGCCGCACTAGGAGGTCCAGTTCAATTTCGTTGGATGTATCCGTTCGAGCGATTTATGTTTCATCTGAAGAAAAAAACCAAACAAAAAGCTCGACCGGAGGGTTCAATTGTTGAACAATACGTCAATGAGGAAATATCGTTCTCATACTCATACTACTTCGAGCCACATGTTCAAACGCGGAGTAGAAATCCAGACAGATATTTTGATGGTGGTGTGGCGTATTCATATCCAGTACCAGATGTTCCGGACATATTTTGCGGAATTGGTCGAGCTGCTGGTAAGGCGAAGGATATATGGTTATCACAACGAGATCTTCATATCGCACATACATATGTTTTATTGAACTGCGAATATCTACAGCCTTTTGAAAGGTAAAATCTCATAATTAACTATGGTTATCACAATGAAAATTTTGTTTATTGTTGTAATATTTATAGAATTTTGTTTCTTTTTATAGGACATTTGAGGATATATTGAAGAATACATATACGAACATTGATGATTCTCAGCTCCAAGAACTTAAAGAAAAAGATTTCTCGACATGGATGCGACAATATGTAAGTAATGAAATTTTACATAAATAACTTTTATAATATTCTGACGATATGTCTAAGTTAGTACATATGTACTGCAGGTTGAGATGGGCAATCACCCATTGTGGCTAAGAGATCTTGTCAAAGGACCGATTGTGAAAGTTATGAGTTGGCCTATGTATTTTACACGTGGTTATAATTTTCACACTTACGATCATGGAAAATTGAAGTCGACGATGAATTACGGTGTATGTGTGAAAGGTGAAAGCTATTGTGCATCGGTCGATGAACCAGATTTTTATGGGATTTTAAAGGAAATTTTACAATTGGAATATCCAGGTATAGAAAACAAGTTTAAAACAATGTTATCCTTACCACATATGTCATTTTGAATATTGACTCATATTTTGATATTTTTTGTAGGTTATGTCGGTTTAAAAGTGATGTTATTTCGATGTGATTGGTTCGATCCAGTAATCGGTCGCGGAACAAGAGTAAACAAACTAGGCGTTGTAGAAGTTAACTCCACACGAAGATATGCAAAATACGAGCCTTTTATTCTTGCGTCACAAGCTGATCAAGTTTGTTACGTTTCCTATCCGCATATTAGAAGATCTTCAGGTTGGCGTGTCGCAATGAAGATACTTCCGAGGGGCAAATTTATCGACAACACAGAACAACAACAATTGCCAATGCAACAACAAATGACCGAGATTATTGCTATTGACGATGTACGCGTTGAAGAACTTACGCATGGTGAAATGGAGGAGCTCGAAAGAAACGAAGATGATATTCATGATGAAGATATAGAAGATGTAGAATTTGAATCAGATACGGAAGATTCGACGGAACAATTGTGTGACTCTGATGATGAATCATGTTAAAACGTTTACGAATTGTTTTTCATATACTTTTTAATGATTGTTTCTATTTTCTCATGTTAAAACGTCCCGATCTATCGTCCCGATTTAATTTTTTTTATAACGATCCACATATATACGAGGAACCGATTTGTTTATAACGATCCACATATATAACGATTCACAAAAACCGATTAAATTTTTTTTATAAAAAAAATTTTGGAAACGGACTCAGCCGTCTCCAATTGGAAACGGGCTCAGCCGTCTCCAATTGGAGACGGAAATTATACGCCCGTCTCCAATTGGAGACGGAATTTAAACCCCGTCTCCAAATTTTTATCACTCCGCCGTGCTCCCTTCTGGTATTGTTCGTTCGCCATCCCTTTCCTCCTCACTTCGCCGTGCTCACTTCGTTCTCCATCCGTCGCCGCCGTCGCCGTGCTCGCTTCGTTCGCCTCGGCCATCCGTCGCCGCTGTCGCCGTGCTCGCCTAATACTCTCGCCGTGCTCGCCTCATCTATACCAAGTCAGGTTAGGAAATTTTGCATTCCCATTTTACCGTATAATGTCTATGTATGTAAGCTTTAGAGTTGAAGGGATAATCAAAATCATGATCATCCGAGTTTTTTTCAGTTCTTATATTGAAAATCCAAAACCCTCTGTGCAAATGATTTGGATTGAGTTGTCTATTTGAAACTCTAAACGTCAAATTGAAATTCTGGGTCATAGAAAACTAGTTTGAACTGGAATATTTTCTCAGTGGAGATCATGTAAAGGTTTCTCCTTTATGTTGATATCTATGAGAAATCTCCAAAAGTATACACCTTCACAAATGGGTAGATGTTAGGATTTATCGTTGAAATTTAGAGTAGATGTTAGGATTTATCGTTGAAATTTAGAGTAGATGTTAGGATTTATCGTAGATAATTTCTATGAGGATGTTAGGATTTATTCTTGAAATTTAGAGTAGATGTTAGGATTTATCGTTGAATTTAGAGTAGATGTTAGGATTTATCGTTGTTTATTTATGTGTTGATTTAGAAGTTGCGAAATTTAGAAATGTATGTTGACAATATTTTACATTTACATTTCAATATGTCACGACGCGTTGGAAGAGGCGGTAAAACGAGAAACCGCCCTCAATCCGAGGAAAGTGGCAACATTCATTCCCGACCATTCCAATTCGGGATATGATGATTACATGAATCCACATTTGTTCCGAAACACTGGATCGACACAATCGGGGCAATATATGTCGTATTATCCGCAAATGCAACCACCACCAGATCAAGTACAGCATGACGATCCACATATATACGAGGAACCAACAGTGGAAGAAATTTTAGCAATGGATGAAGAGCGGCGGAGGCTTCCGCTTATAGACCCTGATGAATCCGGCGCATTATGGTACGTATACTCAATTTCAAATCTCAACTATAAATAATTAACTAAATGTTAATTTATCCGTAATTGTGATTTGTAGGTTTGGCATTAGGCAACTTAATCGGCAAATAACACTTACGATAAAGCTGATTTTGATCGGTTCTGTTACAATTGGACACATACCGATCCAGAAATTAAGGAACGATGGTGGAAATCATTTGTGGTAAGTTTTAAACAATTTTAAATTTTATCAAGTAATTTAAATTACAATTTAAATTTAATAAGCTTATTATTATTGCAGCAAAAATATTATTGGAATCCCGCCATTACCGGACTAGTAAAGTCCGAATTTGAAAAAAATGCGGCATTGCGTCTCAAGTCTATCGTGGGGAAATTGCACGCAAAACGATGTTTAAAAGGAGACACCGCAAAACCCCTATGGATGTCGGAAGATATTTGGAATCAAATGTGCGCACTTTGGGATTCCCCGGAATTTAAGGCAAAGAGCGAGCGAGCAAGTAAATCCCGACGTTCTGATAGAGCGGGATACGGGATGAGCATGCACACGGCAGGATCTCGTTCTTTTGCGGAAGTATACCAAGATCTGGTAAGTTTTATTCAATTTTATGCGTTTATATAAAATTTACATTTTATTAAACTATTCTTTTTTATTTTTTTCAGGCGAAAGAGAAGGGATACGAACCATCGTATATAGAATTGTTGGAACGTACACACGTTAGGAAGTCAGATGGTTCGTGGGTGGATCCTAAGGCGAAAACCATTCACGATAAATTCAAAAACATTGCATCGGAGCGAGTATCGCAAATTCCCCCGAGAGAAGACGGCTCACAAACTACTCTTAGTCAGGAAGAGTACAACGAGTTGTATCTCGAGGTAATAATTACATTCTACTATGATCTAATTTCATTATTTAGAAATGTTATTAATTCTCGGTATTTGTTTTACAGCAAGTTACGCCCTACAAAGGTCGTATCTTCGGACTTGGAGCAATGTCCTCAAAACATTCAACTTCATCCAAAGGTAAAGAAAAAGTGGATTACGAAAAACATTGGAAACGGCCCGAGCCGTTACCAAATTTGGAAACGGTTTGTTGTCCGTTTCCAAATCCAGGGACCGATTGGGGAATACTTTTCCGGTCCCTAATTAGGGACGGATTGGGGACTAAAATTTCCATCCCTAATTAGTAACGGATTGGAGACCACAAAAAATTAGAGTCGCGCGATTGGATACTACCACTGGTCGTCTCTAATCCATCTCTAAACTGGTTTAGGAACGGATTTGGAACTGATTTTTCGGTTCCTAAAAGGTTTTTTTCTTGTAGTGACTTGAGACTTGAGTAGGTTGCTGCCTATTCCAATTCCATGTATTCGCTTCATCGAAAACAACATCCCTGGTTATCACAATCTTTTGTGTAAGTGGATTGAATAATTTATAAGCCTTTGATGCATCACTTACACCAAGAAATACACATTTTTCTGATTTGTCATCAAGTTTCTTCCTTTTTTGATCTGGAATATGAGCATGTGCAATGCAACCAAAGACTCTAAAGTAATCCACAACTGATTTTCCCACACTCCAGGTCTCTTCTGGGGTCATGTTTTTAACAAAAAACATCGGACATCTGTTTAAAACGTGAACCACCTAGTTTATTGCCTCCGACCAGAAAGTCTTCAGAACATTTCCTCTCACCAGCAAACTTCTCACCATGTTGAGGAATTATTATATTTTTCCTTTATGATATCCCATTTTGTTCCGATGTATACGCAACAGTAAGCTCTCTTCTTATTCCTTGTTGCACAAAAAACAGTCGACTCCTTTGAGCAATACTCTCTTCTGCGATCTATCCTTAGAAACTTAATACTCTTTCCTTTGTCATTTCCAACGTGAGTTTTGAAAGTTTGAAACATGTTTAATGCTTTACATCTTTCATGCACAAAATAAACCTTACGTTTTTTCTCGAAAAATCATATGTAAAAGTGAGGAGATACCTTTTACCTCCATTTGAGGTTGGGTTTATAGGGCCACATATGTCTCAATGCATCAACTCTAATACATCTTTTGCTATATTATTTTCTAGACCACTCTACCGCAAGTATACGGTTCGTGTAGTACCAGGGTCAAACTCTAGGGACTAATGCAGTCTATTCTAAGAACGTGACTAAACTAAGACGAGATGAAATAGATGATGACGTGATGTAAATCTCTAAAAAAATCTAAAATGAGTAGTGACAGCGATGGAAAGATACAGAAGACTTGAAAATTAAGAACATTACTGGTTTCGGGATACCGGGAATCATAAGGATGTAACAACAAAAGATCATAAACCTATCGAACTATCTTGACAACGGGGAATTCATGCTCTAAAATGAAGAGTGATTCTGCCGAGCCTAAACCTCCTAACCATAATTACGTGCAATCCTACCTTCCAACAACGATTAACTCATGACTACGGTAGCGTTATGCACACAACCCTAATTCCTAAGCCGATTAACCGATCGGTCAGATTCTCATTAATCAAACTTAATCTACAATCAACAGTTCCGGATTCATATTTTAACCTTCCAGCAAAACATGAATTCCTAAGTTACTGAGCGGCAACACTAGTATGAACGTTTACGATGTTGATTGTAAAATCGAATATCAAGAAAAGTTTGATAGATCTAAGCATTAACGCATAATTCGCACATCCATTACAAATCCGATATCCCTATCCCATAGTTGTGAATCTACTCACTCATGGATCTTATTGTCAAACAAGATAACACAACCCTAGACATGATAAAACCTAGGAAATACGATTCCTCGATCTTCCCTATCGCATTACCGAAGTCCGATTTGATGGTTCTCTCCCTCTCCAGCTTCTCCCGAGCCTTTCCTGATGAATTCCAAGCCTTTTCTTCCCCTAGCCGTCACCCTCTCGTCTCTAAAACTGATTTTTTTCTCTCTTTTGCTCGTTCAAACTCTAAAAACAGGTTGTTGCGAGAAAGGCGGCCCGCTCGGGCACAAAATTCACCCGGTCGTGCAGAAGGCAGCCCGAACGCGTAGATTGTCCAGCCCGAGCGGACAAAGTTACCCGACCGCGTGGTCTACCAACCCGAGTCGTGTTCACTCTCGGGGATTTTTAGGCCTAATTGCAGCCTGAGCGGGCATGGTCACCCGATCATGTTCTCTCCGTGCCCGAGTCGTGTGAAATCTTCTGTAATTATCCCCGTAGCTTTTACCGAGCGGGTAGCATTCTTGCCCGAGCGGGCTCACTTCATTCCATGCCTTTGCTCCTTTCGCTCGATGCTCGGGTGTTCCATTAGATTTCGTGGCTTGAATTTGGCTTCGAGTGATTTGTATCTTCCAATATGTGCGGTTTGATCCAGGAATTTGCATTTTAACGCTCGTTTAGGCCTTGTCGCCTTAAAACCTAAAAACAAACAAAAAGGGTGTATATAAAGAACATTTGTATCGAAATTGTAACTCGTGTTATGAAATCTATGCGAAAATGATGTAAATATCTAGCCTAAAACTGATACACTCTACGTGTTATCAAACTCCCCCAGTCCTGAACATTTGTTTGTCCTCAAACAAAACTAAAGCCAAGTATAAGAAGAGTCTAACAACGATGGATACTAGCACGAAAAATTCGAAGGATTATTCTTTGTGCAAAACAACGCGTCACATGAACATAAGCCTAAGCGTACCGAGTTTAGACTTATATCAACCGTAAATCACGAGCCATGCAATCCTACCAATAATCTAAGTCTATTTCACAACCCTAGACAACGTGCAAGCGATCTCCATACCAATTCCCCTAAGCTTAAGATATCATTAAACTTGTATTCTCGTTCTTATTCTCTTTTTTTTTCGATACTTAGATCCACGCTTGGTTTCTAGGACGTCGAAGTCGAAGAGGGATGGCTTTCTACTTAGACCCAGGCTGCCTATGGCACACTCATAAGGTCGTGTAACCTTAGAGGAGTGAAAAGGTGCGTTATTAAAGAACATTTTTTTCTTTTTTTCCGATACTTACGCATCTCTCTAACCCTTAGGACGTAGAATAGCGCCTCAACCCACCACTTAGACCCGAGCCATCGATCTCGATGTACTCATGTCAATGCAAACCCGAAATAGTCAGAAACTTTTCCAAGATGACAGCGGAGTATAAGCGTGTGGGATCTAATAACGCATGAACGGTAAAGATATATCAAACAAGCATGGGATAAATGGTATACACGGAGATATGGATACTTGGTACTGAAACCTAGGAGGTGAATGCAACTATAGATCATTGTTTCAAGCACAACTACTCGACTAATCGGTATCCAAAAGACTTCTAAGCAAACCTAGACTACTGTTCACGATTCAACAAGGTCGCAAAATGATGACTAAACTCGAAAATTCGTACTAGGTATCCATCTATTATTCCTAATCCTAACCCTAATCGCAAATATATCACTCATAAAAAAATCGTATCACTTAAAAGAGTACCCCCAGACCTGAATGGAACACAGTCCCAGTGTTCGAGATCTATGAGAGGTACCCGCATGCCAAAAAATCGAGAGAATATAAGAAATAAGGACGAGTACATCTGGTGTATTTTGCTTTCTCGAATTTGCGATACATCTGAATGTTATACTTTCTTGCTCTATTGCGGGTGTTATCGTGAAGAATCTGTGATGAGAATCATGCAAAGCAAAGATAGAGAAGAAAGTACTACATCAATAAGTCCGATAGTGGTGGTCGGAGTCCTCTTCCTCTCCACTGCGGGTGGTCGGAGGGTCTGTTGGCTCCGCGGATGCCCCTTCCCCAGGTGGGAAGTAGAATGACTGCAGCTCGTACGGGATGTGTGGGCGGTATGGAATAGCACCATTGTTGTAGTCCTGCAGTATCGGCACGTACGGCTCCGAATAATGCCGCATGCTCAGCTGCTGGAATCTGCGAACGGACTCCGTGAGATGGTACTTGTACTGGATGGACTGCTCCTGGAATTGCTGTTGCTCCGCATATCTCGCAGCCTCGATGTCGTACCTCGCCGCCTCGAGATCGTACCTCTGCACTGCCATAAAGGACTGATATCTGCTCTCCTTCGCAACATACTTGAGAACATCGGAGACACCTTCCATAGAAGGGAAGTCAGAGCGGTGATGACGGTAGTCGGGGCAGGTACGAGAATGAGTGGCGCGTCGACTACGCTGTCGAGACATCGATGGTCCTGGTGCAGCTGCTGGAGCTGGATCTACCTCACCTAGTCCCGAGCCAATGTGTCCGATGGTGGGATCGATCCTGAAGCGTATGAACTCCTCGTCTAATCCCGGTATCTGAATCTCATCTAGGTCGACCTCCAAGGTTCGACCGTGTTCATCCTTGTAGCTCCAAATAACTCTGTGTCGATCGATCGACATTGCCCGTCGGTTGCGTAAGTTCTGGAGGTTCAGCTCGGACTCCTCATCAATCTTATCATCAGTCAGGATACCAAGGTTGATCCCAACTCTACGTGCTATCATTGTGACTATCCCACCACAAATAATCTTCATGTCCGTGCTGCATTTCTCGGTGACAATGTCGTGGAAGTGTCGCATAACCAGCGATGCCAAGTCGACATCGAGTATGTCCCACTCGTCCTCATCGAAGTCTGTGTGTAACGCACGCCTAAGGTATGCCAACTCCATGTGGTTCACTCTGCCTTGTGCTCTTTTTCCTAAGATAGAGGAGACTAGGAAATAGTGGAAATACCTTAGGGTGGGATGGCGTATGTGGCTGGCTTTGGACTTCGTTGAATAGTCACCGTACGCTATCTGGGTCCAAAACTACGCTTGACGGCTCCTGTTGTGTTCGGGCATTTTGGTGAAGGCGCGGTGCGGGGCGTCTAGCACGATCGTGAACAGTTGCGCGCTAAGCCGGTAGTTCTGTCCCAGCAGACGGAACTCTGTAAATGCCCTCTCCCGTTCTCTTGACTCGGGGAAGAATGCCGTGTACGGCACAAAGAACTCCGCCATAAGGTTGCGGTACGTGTACTCCTGTGCCTCCCGCAATCCTGTCCACCCCAACGTGTTGAAGATGGCGTCGATGTGCTCCTCAATGTGGAGGGCACTCATGGCTTCCGAGGATAGAAAGCGGGATGGGTATATGCGCGGCTGTGGCTCGGTGAACCTCGACTTCTGACCGGACAAAAAGGTTGTTGTCCGGTAGTTGTATTGTTGATGAGATGTCGTGATGGGCGTGTACGGTGTTAATTCCGTGATGGCATCTGACTTTGTTGGCCATCCGTGTTCCGAATCGTAGGCATCAGATCGGCGTTTCTTTGAACTTTGAAATAGTTTTGGAGCCATCTGCAAAATAATTGAAGAAGAAAAACAAGCGTTTAGTCACCGTTTGCAAAGTGCCCGGGTGGGTAGGGTGTAGCACGCTCGGGCTTCAATTCGGCCAAAATTCCCCGCAGGTCAGCCCGACTCGGGTGTTACCACTGCCCGATCGGGCTCGAATTCATGCTACCCGACCGGGTGTAAACCCTAACCCGATCGGGCTGAGTCGCGAAATCGCGACCCGCAGTTCGATTTCGTCATTGAAATCGCTAATTTAACCTTAAATCTTTTCTAACCAGGCCTAATTCTAGTCCAAAGCAGTCGAATACAAAAATTAATTCATGAAAATACCTGGATTTTGAGGGGAATTTGAAAGTTTTCGGGTTTTTTCGCGAGAGAGGAGGGAGAGAGTTTTATTTCTAGTAATCGCGATCAAGTAATCTTCGTTGTGGCGGACCGGCGGTGATGACGAACGGCGGCGACGAAGTGAGCAAACTCCGATGGCGTGAAGGGTTGCAGGTGAGAGCACGTTCGGGTCGAGTTTCAGTGTGAGGTTTGCCGCTCAGGTTACTCGAAATAAAAGACTTACCTCTGCAGATAATACACGGTGCCCGCTCGGGTCGCCTGAAGTTGCCCGGTCGGGCGTCTTTGCATTTGATGTAGCCCGCGTGGGCGATGATGTCAGCTCGATCGGGCTCTGCTGCAAAATTGAAAAAAAAGGAAAACCATGCAGCAAAAAATCATAAAAGCCACTAAAAATCTTAAATCCTAAAAAATTGTCTATGTCTTAAAAAGAGATCGAAAATAGAAATAAAATGAAAATGAAGAAAAAGGATACGGGGCTTTTGTTGCCTCCTGAGAAGCGTTTGTTTACAGTCTTTAGCTTGACCCTAACGTCTTCATACGTGTGTGATGGCAGAAAGAGGAGGTACGCCTCTTCCGTCTTCTAACTGATCAGCATAACATGGCTTGAACCCTGGAGCGTTTTTCACTTTCGATTCTCCATTCTTATCGTCGAATCCTACGACACAATGGTATCTCTGTCGGATTCGATTTTGGTTGAGCTTCTCCTCGGTGTTCCAGGCGAGATAAGTGTGCATGCAGGCCATCGAGGGTATGGGAGATGAGATGTATGGCCGAAGAACCGCAGCCTGCGTTGAAGTCTCGATTAAATCGTGCAAATTTCGGTTCAAATCAAGTGCCGGACCGGGCTCGTTCGTTGCCCCGCTCGGGTTCCTTTTCGTGTCACTTACCCCCGTGAGGGGTGCCCAAGTCGGGCTGTGAGGTCGCCCAGGCAGGTTCTTATCCATTTGAAGTGCCCGATCGGGCTCGTAGACCAACCCGCTCGAGTTAACAATTTCACCATTTATCCCCGAGAGTGCTACCCGAGTCGGGCTGTGTGGCCGCCCGGGCGGGTCTCCTAAACCTGGTGCAGCCCGCGCGGGTTGGGGTGGGAGCACGCGCGGGTTAAGCCTCGTCTGACGGATATTTAGGTCTTCCTTGAGTTGTGTGCATCCGTCGACATCATGGGGTGACTGAAATTGGCTCCCGGTGCATTCGTACAGTGGTATCTCAACGGGATGGACGTCGCGATGTTCACGTTGAATTTTCTCCGTTGGTGCATCCATCGTGGTAACATTCATTACGGGTTCAATCATATATTGCTTCTTGAGTGCATCGTCGAGCTTGAACTCGATAGACTCATCTCCAAATTTCATTACCAGCCTGCCTTCAGCGCAGTAAATGACCATTTTCGCCGTGTTAAGGAATGGTCTTCCCAAAATGACGGGGATCTTCGGATTGATCTTCATGTCCACAACTACAAAATCCGCGGGGAACCAAAATTTTCCCACTTGTCAGCTACATTCGTCAATATACCCACGGGACTCTGTACGGATTGATCCGCTAAGGTGATTTGCATGTGCGTTGGCTGTAGAACTCCTACTCGATTAAGCTTCTCAACAAGAGACAATGGTAGCAAGCTTACACTCGCTCCGATATCGATTAGTGCATGCTCAATCTCATAATCGTAGATCCTACAAGGAATGACAAAGTTACCTGGATCGGGCATCTTCTCGGCCATGGTAGGGGGCTGTATGAGGGAATTTGTGACCATCACTACCTCGTTGTCTACGTTCCTCTTCCTCATTATAATGTCTTTGAGGAATTTTGCATAGGATGAGATTTTCATGATCGCGTCATAGAACGAGATGGTTACTTACAGCTTCCTTAGGAGTTCCACGAATTGGGCGAATTGAGCATCGTCGCTCTGCTTCCTTTGGCGTTGCGGAAAGGATAAGGGTGGTACCCTCGGGGGAGGTGCTACGTAAGGTAACTCCCTCTCTTCTTCCTCCTCGGTCCTCTTCTCTTCCACGCCTTGAGTGATGGGTTGTTCAATTTTATTACTCAAAGGCTCTCCTCTTGGTGCTGTGGAAGGCATGGATTGCTCCACTGTATTCCCACTCCTTAGAAAAATGGCATTTACTTGCTCCCGGGAGTTCTTCTCGGGTTTCCCGGGGAGATGTCCGGGCTGTCGGCTAGACCCTTGGGCTAGCTGTGCCACTTGCGTTTCCAGGAGCCGTAATTAAGTCTGGAAACCGTCCATTCTCTTCCTCATGTCCTCTTATTCAGCCCTAATTCCTCCAAGCGCACGTTTCTTTTCTTGATACATCAATTGGAGCATAGAAAGAATTTCGGAGTCACCTGAAGGTTGTGCGCGAGGCTGATAGCTGTAGTCTTGGCCACTCCCTCTCGGTTGGAAACCTTGGTTTTGATCTCTTGCCATCATCCGCGGTTGGAAATCCTGCGGGTTTGCTACATTACTTGTATTCCCATAAGAGAGGTTGGGATGGCTCTTGATGTAGTTGTTGGTAGGCCCGATTGCTGACGTAGTTCACTTCCTCGTGGCCTTGACCTACGGATACATCTTGTCGGTCGACATGAAGGCCTGCTATCATCCTGTATATTTCTCCAACTTGCTGCTTCAAATCTGTTAATTCTGGGTTGGATATGCCTAACTCATTCACTGCCACTTTGGATGGGTAATCACCGTTGTAGTCTCCGACCTTTTTACCCCTTTCCCTCGCCGTGCTCTCGATCATGTTCTCGAGTTGATTGAAAGTGAGGTTGCTGAGGGAACCACCACCCACTGCCACGATCATGAAGCGTGTGGTCTCTTGGAGACCTTGTATAAAGCTCGTGATCAGGTACTTCTAATCCATTCCATGATGTGGACATATTCGCTGATAGTTCTTAAAGCGCTCCCATGCATCGTGTAGAGTCTCGCCTCTTTCTTGTAGGAAAGAATTTATACAATTCTTGGCGAGTAGCGTCCTGTGGTCCGGAAAGAATTGTTGCATGAATCGCTGATCCAGATCATTCCACGAAGTAATTGACGCAGCAGACAAGTTGAACAACCAACGCTGCGCTGCATCCTTGAGCGAGAATGGGAATGCCATCAAGTATAGATCCTCCCGCGTGACTCCCGTGCCAACTTTGGTTATGCTACAGATCATCTTGAAGTCCGTGAGATGGGAGTTCGAATCTTCATTCTCCATTCCTCTAAAAGCAGAGTTGTTGAGCATTTGGATGAAGGCAGGTTGTAGCTCAACCTGATTCTCTATGGGGCGGGCCATGCACGAAAGCAACTGAGTGTGCTTTGGAGCGGTGTAGGCTCTGTAAGTTTCATCAGCAGCAGCCATTTCAGGGTTATTTGCGTGACCTTCTCCGCTGCTTGCGCTGTCGGTTCCTTCCTCTTCGGAAGCGTATGTCTCTTGACTGCGCTCTTTATCTACTTTGGACTCAGAATCCGCTAGTCCAATCCTCCTCTTTTTGCGTAGGCTTCGTAGTGTTCGCTCGACCTCGGGATCGTATATGAGTAGCTTTTGTGTGGAGCTTCTCATACAATGCTTCCTGCACAACAAGAGACGAACTACCAAAGTGCAGATCTGAAGTAGATAAAATACACTCGATAATAGAAAACGAAAAGAAAATGCGGAAAAATGACTAAGACTCCGGAAAGGACTAGATCTTAATCTAGCTAATTCCTAATCTAGACCGTAATTAGTTCCCCGGCAACGGCGCCAAAAACTTGATGTGCGGAAATTCAAGCTATAATATTTCCTAGACCACTCTACCGTAAGTACACGGTTCGTGTAGTACCAGGGTCGAACTCTGGGGACTAATGCAGCATATTCTAAGACTATCAAGAAAAGTTCGATAGATCTAAGCATTAACGCATAATTCGCACATCCATTACAAATCCGATATCCCTAGCTTATAGTTAGGAATCTACTCACTCATGGATCTTACTGTGAAATAAGATAACACAATCCTAGACATGATAAAACCTAGGAAATACGATTCCTCGATCTTCCCTATCGCGTTACCGAAGTCTGGATTGATGCTTCTCTCCCTCTCCAGCTTCTCCCAAGCCTTTCCTGATGAATTCCAAGCCTTTCCTTCCCCTAGCCGTCTCCCTCTTGTCTCTAGAACTGATTTTTTTCTCTCTTTTGCTCGTTCAAACTCTAAAAACAAGTTGTTGCGAGAAAGACGACCCGTTCGAGCACAAGATTCACCCGGTCGTGCAGAAGGCATCCCGATCGTGTAGATTGTCCAGCCCGAGCGGGTGAAGTTACCCGACCGCGTGGTCTACCAGCCCGAGTCGTGTTCACTCTCGGGGATTTTTAGGCCTAATTGCAGCCCGAGCGGGTTCCCTGTTGCAGCCCGCGCGGGCATGGTCACCCGATCATGTTCTCTTCATGCCCGGTTCGTGTGAAATATTCTGTAATTATTCCCGTAGCTTTTACCCGAGCGGGTAGCATTCTTGCCCGAGCGGGCTCACTTCATTCCATGCCTTTGCTCCTTTCGCTCGATGCTCGGGTGTTCCATTAGGTTCTGTGGCTTGAATTTAACTTCGAGTGATTTGTATCTTCCAATATGTGTGTTTTAATCCAAGAATTTTCATTTTAACGCTTGTTTAGGCCTTGTCGCCTTAAAACCTGAAAACCAACAAAAAGGGCGTATATAAAGAACATTCGTATCGGAATTGTAACTCGTGCTATGAAATCTATGCAAAAACGATGTAAATATCTAGCCTAAAACTGATACACTCTGCGTGTTATCACTCGCCAAGACTTCCCTTTGGGAAATTGAAAACGTGTTTGTTTGCCAACAACACTGTCATCACAAACTTGAGAAGGTGGAACAATTTGTGGAAGGCTTGTCACCATGCTCTTTCTTTTGGGTTGCAATTTGGTGAGTAAATGTTTTTTAACAACCCTTATTCGAGATCTAGTCATATTTAGGATTAGGTTCGAAGGGTTTCAACGAAAACCAACAAGGAACGATTTTGATGTTACCTGTTATTGACGAATCTGACAGCAATAAGATGTGAGACTTGAACACACAAGTCCTCTACGCGTATCCACGCCGAGATCGGGATCTGCAGTCAATGGTTGGCGTGGATCTGGTCGGGAACGAAAAATGATATTTTTCGTTCTTCGTTTTCTCTGGTGGCTAGGGTTTTGATTAGGAATCATAATGTGCCGCATCAAAAAAACTGTTTTTCTCTTCGTATTTATATTACTGAATTTTTCAATATTTACGTTTTAACCCCATAACTATTTAATATTGCATAACAGTCATAAAACTTTCAATCTCCCACTTGCCTTTATGTAATATCTCAAATAGATGAAGTACATGTATCTCCATACACATACTTGCTCGTACATCTAATGTACAATCCTCAAAGAGAACCAAGTACAATTATATTCTTCGGTGCTAGCGGATGAATATAATTGTATTCCACACTGATTGTCTAATAATCACAAGCAGATACCGAGGCACTCGTAAGCGTGTGACCTCGTAGGTTCATCACTAAACCGGTAGCCAATTAGTCTCCACTAACTAACTAATCGAGGTTGACGACCAAATAGCATGAAGCAATATCCTTACTCATTTGAGTAATATTCTTACTCAAAACGAATCAGGGTGAAGTTGACGTTAGTATTTCCTTCCATCTTTGTAGCTCCGGATGCATCCTAGGCATGGTCGTAACTGTCAGCCTTATAGATCATCAACTATGTTTCATGCCAATCATAACTGACTGGTGAATGAACCTAAGAAACACTTTTCTTCATTCCTTCAGTCTACTTTGGTCAAAGATTTGTACAATCATTGTGATTACTAACAACATAGAGCTCAAACTCTTACCAAGAGTTGACGGATCCCATTTTGATCAGTCACCAACTACGCAAACATCTAATTATTCCCAATATCTATCCAAACAGTATTCTAAGATACTAGGTGTCGAGAAGCAAAGAATAATAGATAGAATGCTAGTTACTATGCTGATCTCAGGTCTTAGGAAATAACTAACAATCTATCCTTCTGGAGAAATCTTAATGATAGTTCATTGGTAATTTAACCATTAAGCATTTCTCCCTTTAGGTCAGTTAAGTGATCACATTATTATGTGTATCACCCACATACGTGATTTAGTAAAAGAGACCCACTAATTTCTATCAACATAGAAACTTATCACATATATGTTGTTCTTTCTAGATGACTATGGTCCGAATAGTGATCATACGAACAAGAACGTTTCAGATTAAATCATACAAAAAATTGACTCTCTTTATTATAATTTCTATAATAATGTAAAGTTTTAGAGTTAACCTCAGACTCTATCATATGCCTATGAAATTCATCAAATGAGATAAATAATGCCATATATAAATAAATAAAATTGATGTCCTAAATTACATAACTCACTACTAGTCTATAAACTAATCCCAGCTCGTCATGTCTCTCAATCCGATCTTCAGCTTGTGTTTGTCAAAATGTTTTGACCCAAGCGCCTTCATGAACGGATCTGCTGCGTTTTCCTTTTCATCCACCTTTTGGATTTGTACATCCCCACGCATAATGGTTAATCGTATCAAGTGATACTTCCGCAGAATATGCTTTGATTTTTTATGAGACCTTGGTTCCTTCGCCTGGGCAATAGCCCCAGTGTTATCACACAATAAAGGAACCGCTTCCTTTATTGAAGGTACCACACCAAGTTCATTTATGAACTTTCTCATCCAAATCGCTTCTTTAGCTGCTTCACAAGCCGCTATATATTCTGCTTCAGTCACCGAATCGGCTATACTAGCATGCTTGGAACTTTTCCAACTTACTAATCCTCCATTCAGACAAAACACATAACTTGAAATTGATCGGCTATCATCCTTGTCTATCGAGAAACTTGTATCAGTGAATCCTTCTAATTCCAAGTTAGAACTACCATAAATGAGAAACTGGTCCTTAATCCTTCTCAAGTGCTTAATGATGTTCTTAACAACCTTCCAGTGTTCCTCACCAAGATCTGCTTGATATCTACTCACTACACTTAGCGCGTAGGCTACGTCAGGTCTAGTACATGTCATGGTGTACATGATGGCTCCCACTGCGCTAGCGTAAGGAAGCCTACTCATGCGCTCTCTTTCTTCCCGGGTCTTAGGACAATCCTTTCTAGAAAGAGAAATTCCATTGTCTATTGGTAGTAGCCCTTCTTGGAATTTTTCATGTTGTATCGTCTCACGATACTGTCAATGTACTGGGATTCTGACAATCCAAGCAACCTCTTCGATCTATCCATATAGATCTTTATTCCTTGAATTTAGGCTGTTTCTCCTAGATCCTTCATGGAGAACTGATTAGAAACCACAACTTTGTCTCTTGCAACGCAGGAATATCATTCCCTATGAGCAAAATGTCATCCACATAAAGTATAAGAAAAACAACCGTACTCCCACTAAACTTCTTGTACAAGCAAAGTTCTTCATTGGATCTAACGAAGTTGAACTCTTTAACTGCCTTGTTAAAGCGAATGTTCTAGCTACAAGAAGCTTGCTTGAGTTCATAAATGGACCTTTGAAGATTGCATACCATATGACTTTGATTCGGCAACGTGAGACCCTCAGGCTGAGCCATGAAAACCTCTTCCTGGAGCTCTCCGTTAAGGAAAGCTATTTTCACGTCTATTTGCCAAATCTCATAGTCTTAGAATGCCGCTATCGCAAGCAGAATCCAAATAGATTTGAGCATTACCACATGGGAGAACGTTTCTTCATAATCAATCCCTTTCTCGTTGATTATACCCCTTGGCAACTAGACGAGCTTTATTGGTCTCTACGTGCCCATCTGCTTCAATCTTCTTCTTCTAAACCCATTTACAACCAATTTGTCTGGAAATCTCTAAAGGATCAACCAAACTCCATACTTCATTGATTTCATAGATTCCATCTTGGATTCCATGGATTTCCACCATTTCTCAGAATCTAGACCTTGTATAGCTTCTTGGAAAGTTAACGGGTCGTCATCTCTATGACCGATCACGTTCTCTTGCACCAATAGATTAAGTCTTTCAGGTGCATGTCGAGAACGTGTTGACCTTCTCAAAGAAGCCTGTGTAGCAGGTCTAACCTGCATTGGAATATCTTGTTGGACTTGTTCTTGAACTAGCCCCGAACTGGCATTGTCACTTCAATATTTGAAGATGAAGCCCTGGAGCGTAACAACATATCACCTAGCCAAGACCATTCATTTGACATCTCATGTCCCTAAGCTTGCGTTGATTCGTTGGGTCCTTGAATTTCATCAAGAATTATTTCTCCATCATGAATTCCTTCCTCAAGGAACTCTCATTCAAAAAAGGTTGCAGTTCTGGCCACAAGCACTTTGTGCTCAGACAGGTGGTAAAAATAATATCCCATAGTTTCCTTGGGATAACTAACAAATCTACACTTATCAGATCTAGCATCTAGCTTGTCTGGCTGAAGTCTCTTAACAAAAGCCTGATAACCCCAAACCTTGATATGTTTGAGTGATGAGCGTTATATCAAGTAATAAATTACCTAGACTAACGCTTCCGCAAGAATACGGATCGTGTAGCAACTAGGGTCGAACACAAGGAATTGATGCAACTCTAAAGCTATTAGACTAATGAATAAGACGTGTGAAATCAAATAGTGGATGGAATGCAAATGCAAACTAAACTAAACTAATGATAGGAATGATTCAAAGACTAAACACCATAGGTATCGAGAGTCGCACAACAATGTAACGAAGTTCTAACAAGATAATTGGTCTAGATATTGTCACGAGTTCAGGGAATTCAAGCTCTCCTATAAGAACTGACTGGCGTAGACTTGTCCACTATCTAGCATGCATATACCAATATATCTATTGCGCATCTTACATACATAGACGCATTACGACCGCTATCCTAATCCCTAGATTCGATCGATTGACCTGGCCTAGATTCTAAACCGATTAAACCCTAAATCATGGCTAAGTTCCAAAGTCTAATGACTTGGCGTAGATTTATTAGACTTCTATATCATCAAACAAGTGGCGTACAAGTATTGAAGCATTAAGATCAACCAATCAATCCTAAATTAGACATAGATAGAGAAAGAGATTCCTCCCTATTCATATACCGACGTCTTTAATAGATCCTCCATGCTTCGGATCCCTCGTTCCGTCCTTCTCGATCTCTCCAAGTGTGTCTCCAATGTCTCTGAATCGTCCCCCCTTTTCAATCTGATTCGAAACTCCTTTATTTAGATCTGATCTCTCCTAGTTTGGCCGGTCTAAATCTTAGGAGCTAGTTGAGATAAACAAGGGCCCGAGCGGGCACAGCTCCTACCCGCTCGTGCAGGCCTTGTGCCCGACCGTGTACACCCATTTTCGCCCGAGCGGGCACCTATGCTCGAGTGTGTTCCTCTTCAGCCCGAGTCGTGTAAAGCTACGGCGAATTTTGGTGAAAATTAGCCTGAGCGGGCACTCCAATTCCACCCGAGCGGGCACACATGCCCGAACATGTTCCTTGAGCACCCGAGTCGTGCAAAGCTACGGGGTTGTCTTGGCATCAATTACCCGAGCGGGCACGCTTACAATGCCCGAGCGTGCATGTC
>CM071872.1:3312862-3335773 GCA_036759665.1 Gynandropsis gynandra | reverse complement strand
AAATTTATTCGGTTATCGCAGACACTTCCGATAGAGTTTGCGAGGTTGAATGGTCTTTGCGGTGGACAATGTAAGGTTGAGCTGATAACCAATTACACAAACATTTGGGAGGCAAATCTAAGGCCCGTGAAACGTAGTGGCGCTAGCATCACCAGGGGTTGGACAAAGTTTTGTCACGATAATGGCTTTAACGTGGGTTGTACCCTCAAAGTCGAACTGGACACCGTTCTTGATGATGTACCTTGTCTACTGCTTGCCCCTATAATCTTCATAGATTGAATTCCGTTGTATTTTGATTACTTTGAACGTCATTTCAACAAAAAAATTCATGTTTGTATTTGGTTGGTTTTTTTACTGTTGTTCAATAGAATGTATTATTGTTTGTATCGATGTTTTTGTGGATTTAATATTATTGTAATAAGGGTCGCAGAGGGTCCAAGGGTCACAGGGGACAAAGGGTCCCACGGTCCAATGGTCGAAGGGAGACAAGGGTCGTAGAGGGACCAAGGGTCGCAGAGGGTACAAGGGTCGCAGAGGGTACAAGGGTCGCATGGGTCGAAGGGAGACAAGAGTCGCAGAGGGTACAAGGGTCGCATGGTCCAAGGGTCTAAAAAATGTTTACTCGTTGATTCAACTTGTTCTTTTTTAATAGTTTATTTGTAACATAATTTTGGGAATGGATAATTCAATTTTGTACATTATAATTTTTCAAAAAAATTATTCATATTATTTGTAAATAATAAAGCGTAAAGGGTCGCAAGGGTCGCACCATTTGTCCCTTGCGAACCTTTTACCCCTGCGACCCTTGAGCCTGCGACCCTTGACCCTGCGAGGGAGACAAGGGCGCAAGGGTCTAAGGGTCGCAGAGGACAAAGTGTCACAAAGGTACAAGGGTCGCAGAGGTACAAGGGTCGAAGGGAGATAAGGGTCGTAGTGGTCGCAGAGGTACAAGGGTCGAAGGGAGACAAGGGTCGGAGGGGGAAAAAGGTCGCACGATCGAAGGGTCTAAAAAACTGTTTACTCGTTAATTATGGAAAATGTAATTTGATACATTGTTCTTTTTTTTAACAGTTTATTTGTAACATAATTTTGGGAATGGATAATTCAACTTTGTAAATTGTAATTTTTTTAAAAATTATTCATATTATTTGTAAATAATTTGTAAATAATAAATTATTCTGACAATGTTGTTAGTATCGCTGTTTTTGTGGATTTAGTATTATTGTAACAAGATTCGTAGAGGAACAAGGGTCGCAGGGATCCAAGGGTCGCAGAGGAACAAAGGTCGCAGGGGTCCAAAGGTCGTAGAGGGACAAGGGTCGCAGGGGTCCAATGGTTGCAGAGGGACAAGGGTATCAGGGGTCCAATGGTCGTAGATGAACAAGGATCGCATGGGTCCAAAGGTCGCAGAGGAACAAGGGTCGCAGGGGTCCAAGGGTCGCAGAGGGACAAGGGTCGCAGGGGTCCAATGTTCGCAGAGGGACAAGGGTCGCAGGGTCGAATTGGATCGTTGGGTCGAATTGGGTCGTAGGGTCGCAGGGGTATTTTGGGAATATCAACATCTATAAGGGTATTTTTGAAGTGTTTTAGCCATATGAGGATATTTTTGAAGTTAGCCCTGGAATAAGTGTTAATAGATAGAAAAAACATCAAATAATACATGAAAAGTTATTCATCATTACTACCATTAAAATTTATATGAAATTTCATTACATGTGTATTATTTTGAAGGGATTATAATATAAAAACTATCAAACTATTTTATTTTAGTCTATAAAATATGAATTATTATCTTTAATCTAAAAATCTTAAATGTATTTTTTTTTACCTTAAAAACATTAAATTAAAGAATATAGTGTAGAAAATACCAAACTTTTTAATTTTTGCCTATAAAACACAAGTTATTACTTTGAACTTAAAAATTTTGAATTTTTACATTTTATCTAAAAAAATCATATCCATACACAAACAAAAATACTAAATCATATTTTAACTTCTTTGAATTTTTAAGTTTATCTAAAAAACACAAATTCAAATTAATCATATCCTAAAATTATTGTTTTTAAAACAAAAAAAATATAAATTGAATTTTTTAGGTTAAAAATAATTATAGAATAAAATAAAATAGTTGGATATTTTTTTTATGTTATATTCCCTATTTTGAAAATCAATCCTTCTAAACAAAACCATATTTTTTAGGGAATATAGTATAAAAAAATATCCAACTATTTTATTTTAGCCTATAAAACATGAATTATTATTTTCAACCTAAAAAAACCCAACCTTATATTTTTTTGCCTTAAAAACACTAACTTTAGGATATGATTAATTTGATAAATTTTTGTTTTTTAGATAAAACTTCAAAATTCAAAGAGTTAAAATATGATTTAGTATTTTTGTTTGTTTATGGATATGATTAATTTGATAAGTTTATGTTTTTAAGACAAAATGTAAAAATTCAAAATTTTAAGGTTCAAAGTAATAATTTGTGTTTTTCAGGCAAAAATTAAAAAATTTGGTATTTTCTACATTATATTCCTAAAGTTAGTGTTTTTAAGGCAAAAAAATAAATTTAGGTTTTTTTAAATTAAAGATAATAATTCATATTTTATAGACTAAAATAAAATAATTTGATATTTTTTATACTATATTCCTATTTTTTAAGCATCTCTCTCCAATTAATTACACACGTGTGTTTACTTATATGTGTGGTACCTAAGAAATGTACAAGTTACGAGAGTAGTAAACTAGAGCAATATGTGATATGTGATTAATATGCGATTTAAATAGTAAAGTAAGTTTTGAGAAATTTATAGGAAAATTTACTATAATATGTAAATGGTACAAATCAATTCATAATATAATATAATATAATATAATTGGTTTGTGTTGGAATATATAAATCTCTTCATATTATTAAAATCTAATTAATTTGAATTAAATATGTTATCGACTTTAAAAATAGATTCTGTTAAAAATTGATAGTAATCATAATTTTGAATTTAAAATATATAAATCTCATGATATATATATATATATATTAAGAAAACTATTATCGTAAATTTTAAAATATTATAATAAATTAATAAAAAAAGAAAAAAAAAGAGACGTCTTGTTTTCTAATTGAGATTAAAATTTATTTAAAGGTTAAGTGAGACCTAGAAAAGATCTACCAACTTAACCAGATTTCTCATAATGAACTCTCATGTTTCAGTTCCAAGCAACACTTACAATTATATTTTCATTTATTAAAGTAACAAAGTTACGTTGTTTTGAATAAATGACTCTTGCAATTATTTTTCGAGATGATTAAATATCTTTCTTTTTACAAGAGTTTTCTTTTTCATTTTTCTAAAACATAATGGAATATAAATCTTTGTATTATTAAAAAAATGGTTTAGATGAATATATATATATATATATAAAATTAAGATCAAGTCAATCTTTGATATTCAGCTTACAATTACTACACCGATATATCTCACTCTTCCTCACTCAAAAAAATGGTTTAGATGATTACAATTTAGTTATCTAGATTAAAAAGTATATATATTTACCAATTTTATACTTTTTCAAAACTTCTTGAACATAACGATAATTAAATTTTTCGTTTTCATATTAATTAATGGTTGATGACTTAATCATATTTTCAACAAAAAATTATTGATATAATGTACGATGTATAACGTGTTACTGTGTCTTGCCTTGATGTTCAACTACCACTCATTTAGTACAAAATTAATAGAGATTGACAGATTTTCGATCAGGTTATGAATCGATAATATATTATAAAAACGGTATTAGCATTTTCATTAGATTACATGGAATGAAAACCATTATTTTCCAAAGAATTTTGTCTATTGTAATTGAATTTAATCGTTTATAACTTTATGTTTAATTTTATTTCTATGGAAATTTTAATTTCCATAGTTCAAACAATTCATATTAGTTATCCAATCTAATTTTCAATAAATTTATATATGTTTAATATAATATTACCTTAAAATTATCGACAAGATTAATCTTTATTATAATTTAATATTTATATAAGACAACATCTTATTGTAGGGTTGTTTTGGTGAATACGAACGAGTATAGGATGTGAGTTTCGAATGTACGAAGCCTCTAGAGTATCCACACCGAGATCTACCTTTGTTTTCAATGTTTGATGTGAATCTGATCACAAACGAGGAATCAGTTCTGTATCCGTTCTTAGTCTATTTTTGGGGATTAGGGGTTTTTCTCGGAAAAGAAAGCTTTTATAATATTAAACTTTTTAGGTATTTACAAAATAACCCAATGACTATTTAATATTATATTTTGACACTATACTTTCACTTATGGACAATATTCAGTATGTTCACAGGGTAAAATCTACGTCGTCCATTCACATTGATGTTGTCTGGTTTTTTTTTAACAGTCCACGTTTTTTTTGTTATTGTTAGATGGTCGATAGCAACGTAGAACAATCTAAAAAATTTATTTTTTTCTTGTTTTCGATGATTCAATTTTCATGCAAACATCTCTTGTCGAATCATGACTGTCGCATTTTTTTGTTTAACGGTCCACATTTTTTGTTACTGTTAGATGGTCGGTAGAACCGTAAAACAATCTGAACGATTTATTAGATGGTCGGTAGAACCGTAAAACAATCTGAACGATTTATTTCACTTTTCGATGATTCAATTTTCATGTAGACATCTCTTATTGCATCATGACTGTCACATTATATATACACATATATTTACACACACACACATATATATATATATGCATTTATATATACATATATAATATACACATATGCACCTATATATATATATACACATACATATATATATACATATACAAATATACACACACATGCATATATAGATACATACACATGTACATACACAAATACATAAATATATACACTTATATATACATGCATATGCATATATATACACACATAAACATTCATATATACATATGTACATATATTAACATATACACACACATCTACATAGATAAATAAAAGTATGATAAAAAAATGTAATATTAAATAGTCATCGGGTTATTATACAAGGAAAACAGAAAAACAATTTTCTGACAACAATTCATTATTCCTTGAACCAAAACCCTAGTCCCTAAAATAGAGACGAAGAATAGAGAAAAAACCTATTCTCTTTCGTGATCAGATTCACATCAAAAGTTGAAAGTAAATGCACATCGCGATGTGGATACTTTAGAGGCTTCGTACGTTCAGATTTCACATCCTACATTCGTCCGTATTCGCCAAAATAGGCAACTCTAAGAATCATTTGTCGTGTTTTGGTGAAACCTCACACGATCTCTTCCTGAAACCTGACTAGATTTATATTTGGATTGTTAAAAAAACGCTTCTCCTACCCTGTTAGCAACCCGACAATATATGCATATATGCACATGTACTCATAAAAAAACACCTATACCCAGACACCCATACACACATATACTACAACAAAAAATAGACAAATGTCAACGGACAGATCAACATATCCGTTCGTTGATATCATTTTTAACGGATTGTAATGGATTTCGAGAAATTATGAACATCCCGAAGTCCATTGCAATTTGTTTGAATTATCAACTGATGATCAACAGATAACATCCGTTGCAAACGTGGTAATAGGTCCGTTGAAAGACCGTTGAAAATCGCCTTTTTAGTCCAACAGATGCCCGTTGAAAAATTTAGAATTTCGAGGTTGTCGTTGGAATAATTAAATGTTGTATTTCAATAGGCATCTATTGGTACTGTCAATGGATAGCCATTAGAAAATTCACTATTTATTCATCAAACTCGAACTTTTTACCATCAAGCCATCAACACAAAATATATTTTCAAACAATATCGTCTTCTTCAAATAGATATATATATAGATTGAGAGAGTGGATTTATAGAAGAAAAGATCCCGTAACAGACGAAGTTACTCAAGAATTCTTATATGGATTGTAGTAGTTCATGAGTTTTGCATCGATGCAACCTTTGTGTCAAGAACGCGAGACAATGTTATGTCCCTGTAAAAGATGCAAAAATGATGTATCAAAGTAAAAAAATTGTTTTCAAACACCTTTACAAGGTGAGTTTCATAGAGAATTACGAAATTTGGTTATTTCATGGCAAACATTGTGGCTTTAGAGATATTGTGCAAGAAGCACAAGAAATAGAAAGAAATGAAGAAGTTTTTTTTATGAAACATCGACGACCAATCCATATGTGGAAATGGTGTCAAATGCTTTTCTTGGTCTTGTTGAGCAACTGTATAAAGAGATTCTGAACAATGAGGTAAACCGATTTTTCAACCTATTTAACGAAACAATCTATATATGAAGGTTATCGTGAAAGGCATTCTCATTTATCTTTGTCACCAACATTGATGAGTATAAAAACAGACTAGAATATTGCTGAAAATTGTACAGATTCATTTTGCAAAACCATGCGTGAATATTTATCGAAAAATAATCAAGCTCCTGAGATATATTACGAAACAAAGAATTTTTTAAAAGATCTCGGAATACCACATGAGAAAATTGAAGTTTGTGAAAAACAGTTGCATGTTGTTTCGCGGAAAAGATAAAGACCTGTTGGAATATAAATTTTGCAGTGCAAGTAGATTTCTTCAAAAAAAAATCATCTTTATGTAAATATGTACCATACAAAAAAATGTTCTATATGCCTATAGCAAATAGGTTGAGAAGGTTATATGAATTGAAAAAGACTATTGCGACACTAAAATGGCAAACAAAACATTCAAAAGACGAAGGGATCATGCAACATTTATACGATTAATTGATACAGACAATCGAGAGGAGATTCTCGCAAGAACTGACATAGATGGAGAATATATCTGCGATTATGAAGACGTTGAACCAAAAGATGCAGAAGATGAATATGGTGATGAATTCAATGAACTATTGAAGGAAGACTCTCCAAACAAAGAATCAACCGAAGAAAAAAATGTGAATTGTATAATTGTAATACAAAACTTTTGTAAATTGTGTACTTTATATCACATTTGCACCTTTCAACGGGCATCCGTTGAACCGTTTTATTATGTTTGATACTTAGAAACTTTTCATGGGTTTCTCAATTTGTAACGGGCATTCATTGATATCTCCCACAAATACCCGTTGCAACGATATAATATGCCAATGGATGTCCGTTGGACCTAGCAATGGATGATCGTTGGTAGCTTGCAACAGATGCTTGTTGGCAATTGGAAACGAAGGCTCGTTGGTAATTAGCAACAAATGCTCGTTAAAAAAGGTCATCATGACTATGCTACGTCTAGTATTCTCGTTGTAATATTCCAGTGGACATCCATTGAGAATTACAACTGATGCTCGTTGGAAATCCAACAGTCATATCACATAATTGCGTCTTTTGAGGTGATGCTATTTCCATCGACATCTGTTGCAATTTCCAATAGATGTCATTGGAAAAATCTATATTTTAACCATTTAACAATTCATTTTCAACACAATCTAAAAAAATATTAATTCTCTCAAAAGTAATTTCTAAACATTTAAAAACAATGAGAGATCGACGATTTATCGGTCATTGTGGAATGTTGATGAAAAATATGATATGGTGGATATTGACGTTTTGATCGATAGTTTCGATGTGCGTCCCACCATCCTTATTATTGATCCTCAACATTCTAAGGGGTCGTTGTGGTAAGCTATTATTTAAAAATATTGAAATTGCAATTAATTATAAATATTGTCTAATCTTTTTTGTTTACATGTGCAGGTTTGATGTGTATGATATTCTTAAACACACGAACAATAACATCATTCAAGATCGACTTTATTACTTCTGGCAAGTGAAGCAAAAAATTATATACAACCGATGGTGTGTACTTTTATGGTAAGTTTATTTAATATAAAATTTAATTTAAAATTATTACATACTTTTATTCATAAATTAATTTATTAAAATTTAATTTTGTAACACACATATAGATGGCGGAAGAAGGATACATCACGCATCTATATCGTTTGGATGCACGATATGCAAGCTCGGTTACGCTTGATGATGAACAATGCCAAGCAAAATTACTACAAGAAAAACGTCAAACCGACATGGGCAAGAAATGAAGTATTCAACCAACTCGCCCAACATTATAAGTTAGAGGACTTTAAGGCCAAAAGCGAGAAGGCCAAAAAATGTCGGTACAGCGAGAAAGTTCCATTGATGGTCCGCATCGCCATGCCTCGGGATCAAAGTCATTTCCAAAAAGAAAAAAATTAGTAAAATTATTTATTTTAATAATTTAAATTATTGTTATATAAAATTGTTAACTGATCATATAATGTTATAGATTCAAAGGATGTAAAGAAAACCGACTCTTTTTGAGTTGGTTGTACATACCCACGTCAAGAAGAAGTCCTTCGTCGAGGAAGAGGTCGACGAACATGAGGTTGTTGACCCTCGGGCAGAACGAACGGTGAAATTTGTAATGGAAAAGATCACACAACAATTACAAGCCTTCGCTTTAACTTTCGACGATCTTAGTCTTTTACAAAAGGACACAATTTATTTCAAAATATAAAATAACATTATTGTTATAATAATTCTTTACTTATATAAAATATTTTATAGATATACTAAATTTAATGTGTTTTATATTGCAGTCTATTAGAACATATAAGGGGCGTCTATATGGTCTAGGTTCGCTACAAAAAATATCATCGAGGACATCACGACAATACTCCCTTAGTCCCAAGAGATTTACATGCAAGAACAAAGCATCGAGCAACTCAAGACTATAATTCGAGCAACGCAAGATACTCTTCAAGAAATGCAATCCACGCTTCAAGAAACACGAGGCAGATGCGTCACATGGAGATTATTATCAAGTTGCTGATCGATCGAGCGTACCAGCCACCACTACCGACGGGGGCAACAACGCCGAGACAATAACCAATCATAGACTCCGATGCGATCCCTTCACGAGGCGTTGACGAGCACAGGGATGAAGACGACTGTACTGATTTAGATGACATGTAGTAAATTAATTTTTTTAATTTTGTATAAATTTTATCAATATTAAACTTTTGTTTTAAATTTTTATTTAATTATTTTTTCGTAAGCTTATAAACGGACGTCCGTTGAAACTGTTCAATATTTTCAACAAATATCCGTTGAAATATTTTAAATTCCCGCCATTTTCTTTCCAACAGATATCTTTTGCTAACTCCCGCCAACAGTTGTCAATGGATGGCCATTGCAATATTTCAACAGACATCCCTTGCAAATTGGCAACAGACATCCGTTGAAATCGTCAATGGATATATTCATTACAATCCGTTGAAGGATATCAACGAATAATATATGTTGCACCTCTGTTGCAAATCACAACGAACGTAGATTTTCAACGATTGATTCCAACAACACTGTCATTTTCCAACAGATATGTCCGTTAGAAATGACCTGATTTTTTGTAATATATATATACACAAATATATATCTATACGAATATATACCGACACACATATATTTATATAGATGCATATACACATAAATATACACATATAGATCCATCCATATCTATCTATATCTATACTAAAAGGCAATGCCGTGTGAATAGTAGAATTGAGTAACATGATGTTATATTACTCTTGTGATCATATATATAATATAAAATAAATCTTGTTTTCTATATTAATATATCAAATAGAAATAAAAAATCTTTTTGTTTGTTACAGTAGAATCCACCTGTGATATTTCTCCACCCACTATCTAGATCATATGAAAGCGTGTTTAGGGTACAGAAGCGTGTTTTATCAACTCCAATATGAGATCTAGTCATGTTTAAGGATTGCTTTTTCAGGGTTTCAACGATGAACATAATTAGAAACAATTTTATAATGCCTTTTGCTGTGAACGTGTGATAGTCGGATGTGATAGACTTGATAGCACAATCCCTCTACGCATATCCACGCCGAGAGCGATCGGATCTGCTTTCCAACCGTTGGTGCGGAATTCTCCGATGAACGAAACTGTTTCGTTCTTCGTTTTTCTTCTGTGACGGCTATCGTTTTAGGGTTTAGATTTTGCTAATGAAATCTGATTAACGAAAACTTGTTTTTCTTTTATTATATAATTATTAAACTTTTTAATAATTACAACCTAAACCCTTGACTCTTAAAATATTACATAAGAGGCATATTACTTTCAATCTCCCACTTGCCTTTAAGTAATATTTCAAACAGTCGAAATACATGTATCTCCATACACATATTTGCCTGTACATCTGATGTACTACCCCAAAAGAAAATCAACTACAATTATATTCTTCGGTGCTAGCGGAAAAATATAATTGTATTCCACACTGATTGTCTAACAATCTCAAACAGAAATCGGGACACTCGTATACGTGTGACCTCGTAGTTTCATCACTAAACCGATAGCGAATTAGTCTCCACTAATTAACTAATCGAGGTTGGCATCTCGTAACACTCCCCAACGACCAGATAGCGTGTAGCAACTTCCTTACTCATTTGAGTAACACAATTACCCAAAACGAACCAATGTGAAGTTGAAGTTAGTATTTCCTTCCATCTTTACAGCTCCGGATGCATCCTAGGCATGGTCATAACTGTCAGCCTTACGGATCATCAACTATGTCTCATGTCAATCACAACTGACTGATAAATGAACCTAAGAAATACCTTTCTTCATTCATTCGATGTACTCTCGTCAGAGATTCGTACAGTCATTGTGATTACTGACAACATAGAGCTCAAACTCTTACCAAGAGTTAACGGATCCCATCTTGATCAGTCACTAACTACGTAAATATCTAATTATTCCCAATATCTATTCAACCAGTACTCTCAGATACTAGGTGTCTAGAATCAAAAAATAAAAGATAAGATGCTAGTTACTATGATGATTCCAGGTTTAAGGAAAATCTAACTATCTAATTATCTGGAGAAATCTTAATGACAATTCATTGGTTAGTTAACCATTAAGCATTTCTCCCTTTAGATCAATTCAGTGATCATATCATCATGTGTATCACCCAAATATGTGTTTCAGTAAAAGAGATCTACTGATTTCTATCACCATAGAAAATTATCACATACATGTTGTTCTTTTCGAATCACTGTAGTCCGAGTGATCCTACGAACAAGAACAATTCAAATTAAATCATGCTAAAAATTGACTTTCTTTATTATGATATCTATCATAATTTCAGGTTTTAGATTTAATCTTGGACTCTATCATACACTTATGAAAAGTCATCATATGAAAATAATGCCATATATTTTATTAAAATGAAATCGATGTCTAAAATTACAACTCACTACATGTCTATAAACTAATGCCAGCTAGTCATCTCTCTCAATCCGATCCTCAGCTTATGATTGTCAAACTCCTTTGACCCAAGCGCCTTCGTGAATGGATTGCTGCATTTTCCTTTCCATCCACCTTCTGGATTTACACGTCCCCACGCGTTATGATCTCTCGTATCAGATGAAACTCCCGCAAAACATGTTTCGATTTCTGATGAGACCTTGGTTCCTTCTCCTGAGCAATAGCTCCGGTGTTATCAAACAATAAAGGAACGGCTTCCTTTGTCGAAGGTACCACACCAAGTTCATCTATGAACTTTCTCATCCAAACCGCTTCTTTAGCTGCTTCGCAAGCCGCTATATATTTTGCTTCAGTCACTGAATCGACTATAGTAGCTTATTTGGAACTCTTCCAACTTACTGCGCCTCTTTTCAGACTAAACACATAGCCTGAAATGGACCGATTGTCATCCTTTTCGGTCGAGAAACTCACATTAGTGAATCCTTCTAACTCCAAGTTAGAACTACCATAAATGAGGAACTGATCCTTAGTCCTTCTCAAGTACTTAAAAATTTTCTTAACAACCTTCTGGTGTCTGTCACCAGGATCTGCCCGATGTCTACTCACTACACTTAGTGCGTAGGCTACGTCAGGCCTAGTACATGTCATGGTAGATAGCCCTTCTTGGAACTTTCCATGTTGTATCATCTCACGATACTCTCAATGTACTGGGATTGTGACAATACAAGCAACCTCTTCGATCTATCCCTATAGATCTTTATTCCCAGAATATAGGCTGCTTCTCCTAGATCCTTCATGGAGAACTGATCAGACAACCATGACTTCGTCTCTTGCAACGTCGTAATTTCATTTCCCATGAGCAATATGTCATCCACATAAAGCACAAGGAAGAAAACCGTGCTCCCACTAAACTTCTTGTACACACAAGGCTCTTCATCGCATAAGCTTGCATATCGTATTACCTTGAGTTGGCAACGTGAAACCCTCAGGTTGAGTCATGCAAACCTCTTCCTGGAGCTCTCCGTTAAGGAAAGTTGTTTTCACGTCCATTGGCCAAATCTCATAGTCATGGAATGCCGCTATCGCAAGCAATATCCGAATAGATTTGAGCATTGCCACAAGGGAGAACGTTTCTTCATAGTCAATATCGTTGACTATACCCCTTAGCAACTAGACGAGTTTTACAGGTCTCTACCTGCCCATCTGCTCCAATCTTTTTCTTGTGAACCCATTTACAACCGATTGGTCTAGAAGCCTGTGAAGAGTCAACTAAAGTCCACACTTTGTTGATTTTCATTGATTCCATCTCGATTCCATGGCTTTCCACCATTTCTCAGAATCTGAGCGTTGTATAGCTTCTTGGAATGTCAACGGTCGTCATCTCTATGACCGACCACGTCCTCATGCACCATTAGATTGAGTCTCTCAGGTGCAGAACGTGTTGACCTTCTCAAGGAAGCCTATGCAGCAGGTTCAACCTGCAATGGGATACCTTGTTGGACTTGTTCCTGAACAGGTTCTTGATCGTTCTGGAATGGGCACTGTCACTTCAACATTTGAAGAAGAAGCCCCGGAGCCTAACAACGTATCACCCAGCTAAGATCGCTCATTTGACATCTCATGTTCGTGAGCATGTGTTGGTTCGTCGGGTTCTTGAATTTCGTCAAGAACTATTTCTCCACCATTAAATTCCTTCCTCAAGGAATTGCCTTTCAAGAAAGGTTGCCGTTGTGGCCACAAACACTTTGTGCTCAGACGGGTGGTAGAAATAATATCCCATAGTTTTCTTGGGATAACCTATGAACCTACACTTGTCGGACCTAGCATCTAGCTTGTCTGGCTGAAGTCTCTTAACGAAGGCCGGACAACCCCAAACCTTGATGTGTCTCAGGTTTGGTCTCCCTCCCTTCCATATCTCATATAGAGTCTTAAAGACCGCTTTAGTGGAAACTTGTTTAAAATGTAAGCAGCTTCTTCTAAAGCATAACCCCACAAGTTTATTGGAAGATCCGTGAAACCCATCATGGATAAGACCATATCTAATAAAGTCTCATTTCTCCTTTCGGACACACCATAATGTTGTGGTGTTCCAGGAGAAGTCCATTGAGACAGAATCCCATTTTGCCATAGATAATCGACAAATTCATTACTAAGATATTCACCGCCCCAGTCAGATCTCAACACCTTGATTCTCTTTCCAGTTTGTTTCTCCACTTCACTGCGGAATCTCTTGAACATTTCAAAAGATTCGGACTTGTGTTTCATCAAGAACGAAAATCCATACCTCGACATATCATCAGTGAACGTGATGAAATATAAATATCCACCCCTGACTTGAACTCTCATAAGTCCACATACATCAGTATGTATGAGTCCTAGGAGTTCTATAGCTCTCTCCGGTTCCACTAAACGGAGATTTTTTCATCTTACCAATTACTGAAAACTGTTCGAAATCCACGTCTATCAAGCATAGAAATAGAAATAACGTTCGAAACAAATTTAGGAACGTAGTAACAGTCTTCTAACAACAAAGTCTTGCCCGTAGGCATTACAAGAGAAATCGATCCTACAGCTAGAGCAGCAACACTTGCGCCGTTTCCAACATTCAGATTGAATTCTCCCTTCCTGAATCTCCTACTGATCCTCAGTCCTTGTAATATATTGCAGACGTTAAAGCTGTTACCGGTATCCAATACCCATATAGATGAACCAATAGTAGTCAAAGATAACATGAAAACATTTTTCATGAGAATCTTACCTTGCTTCTTGTCCTTCAGAGACTGCAGGTATTCCTTGCAGTTCCTCTTCCAATGACCATTCTTTTTGAAGAAGAAACACTCAGCATCTGATTGGTCGACCTTGGTGGCGCCGCCCTTTGCCCTGGTTACACCAGTCTTAGGTGCGCTCTACCTGGTCATGGGCCTCTTCTTGCCCTTCCTCTTCTGATAAGAGGACTGCCCAACCACCAGCATATATCCCGATCCCCTATTCCCTATAGACATCTGTTTCTCATACTCAGTGAGCATGTTGTGCATCTCATGCAACTCAACGTCCAGCTTGTTCATGTTGTAGTTGACCACGAACGGGGAGAAGGACTCCAGAAGTGAGTACAAGATCATCTCCTGCTGCATCTCCTTGTAGAAGGTACACCCCAACTTCTTAAGATGTTTTATCAGACTGATCATTCGTAGAACATGGGGTCCCATAGGAGATCCCTCACTCAGAGCGGACATAAACAAAGTCCCCGACAGCTTAGACCTTGCCGTCCGATTCTGCTCACGGAACATCTTCTTAAGATGTTTCATGATCTGTTTGGCATCCATATGCTCGTGTTGCTTATGGAGTTCGCCAATCATTGACGCAAAAATGAGGCACTTGACAGTGATGCACTTTTCCTCGTACTTGGTGTATTCACTGAAAACTTCATCATTTGCTAGGTCTGGCATTGGAGGAGCCGGTTTGTCGATCACATCGATCAGCTTCTCATGTGTCAGCACCAGGCGTAAATTGCGTTGCCATTCATCGAAGTTATCACCAACCAGTTTGTTGGTCTCGAGGATTGGACGCAAGTTGAACTGAGACATTCTCAAGAGATGTGAAAACGAAAGGGAAATTTACGGCAAAGAGTTAGAGATCGTAAATATCATAAAAACATGGACTTCATCTATATGATATTTTTCGCTAATCAACGTTACAATAACATTAGAAATTTTATTTTCAATTAGCATCAATCTATAACTATATGCCCGAGTCCTTTGGTAGTCAAGACGTTTTCCAAACATATAAAATAGATTCTTTATAAAGTTTATACTATAAAATTTATAGTGAATTAACTTTGACTCTATATCACATAGTCACCTGGTAGTCAGGTCGTTCCTATCGATATAGTTGAATTCATCCTTCAGCTCATAGTCGGATAACAATTAAGTTCATGTCCCCCGTGTAGTCCAGACGTTTACAAAAACTAATTGTTCCCTCCCACTAGACATCTAATGTCATAGGCGTATGAATCGAATTCTTGAACTGCATGCCTCCTGGTAGTCAGGCCGTACCATGTAAACGAGAACCTATTCAAATGTCTACAATGAGGAAAAAGCCTAACGATAAACAATTTATCGTCTAAGAACTCAAATATTAATTTTTAAAATTAAAATTCTTTAATTTTAATTTTAATTTTTTTCATTTTTTTAATTATGGTTAGGGTTAGAGTTTCTTCAACCCACCCAACCGCCGCCGTGGCCGCTCGCCGGACGCCCGCTCCGGGCAAGAAGAGCCTGCTCCGCCTGCTCGCCGCGAGTCGCCGACCGTCGCGACCCCCGACGTCTGACGCCGTGCAGTGCGATGACGCCCTCACCTCTCCCCTCGCCCGCTCGACCTTACTCTCTCTCGCTCGACTCGGCTGCAGCGATGAGCACGGAACCGCCGCTCGATTTTGGCCACTCTTGTGCCGCACCGTCACTGCCGGATGCCGTGGGAGGTGCGCCGTCCCTTCGCCGTCGACCCTCGTGCGGTCGACTAGGGTTACGGCCGTCGCCTACTTCGAGCCTCACGTTGAGGTCTTTTTGTGCGGCGCGCGATGCCAGTCACGAAAATCGATCCAATTTTCATCCAAAAATAAAAAACTAATCCTAAACAGACGACCAGACGTTCTGATACCACTGTTGGGTTGATTTGGGATGCGGAAGCGTGTTTTATCAACCCGAATATGAGATCTAGTCATGTTTAAGGATTGGTTTTTCGAGGTATCAACGATGAATAGATTTAGAAACGATTTCGTAATACCTTTTGCGTTGAACATGTGATTGTCGGATGTGATAGACTTGATAGCACAAGCCTTCTACACGTATCCACGCCGAGTTCGGATCTGCTTTCCAACCGTTGGTACGGAATTCTCCGATAAACGAAACTGTTTCGTTCTTCATTTTTCTTCTGTGACGGCTGTCGTTTTTGGGTTTAAATTTTACTAATGAAATCTGATTAATGAAAACCTATTTTTCGTTTATTATATAATTATTAAATTTTTTAATAATTACAACCTAAACCTATAACTCTTAAAATATTATATAAGAGATATATTATATATTACTCTTGTGATCATATATATAATATAAAATAAATCTTGTTTTCTATATTAATATATCAAATAGAAATAAAAAATCTTTTCTTATGTTATAGTAGAATCCACCTGTGATATTTCTCTACCCACTATTTAGATCATATGGATTGTCTTATTCTGGATTTCAAGCTCACTTTACCATTACACATATATTAGTTCATCAATCATTTTTTTTTAAAACCCTATTTCACAAATTATATTATTTGATTTCATCAAGCGAAAGCACGAGATTAATACTGGTATCTATATATATATACATATATATATCAGATACACCCATATAATCATATATATGTATAAATATATGGATATATACATAGAACATATATATCTAAATATGTATATATACATATAAATACACGTATATATACATACACACAAACACATATATAGATACGTATATATGCACGTACACATACACACGTATAGATAAACATATACACTTATATATACAAACATACACATATATGTATATCCATATATTAACATATATATTCAAATTTACATATATATACATGCATATGTACACATAGACACTCTCACCAATATAGAAAACATCTTTATCGGGGGCAGTATATATTTTTATCGGGGATAGTATATATTCTTATCGGTTTTAGTTTGGTTTGGTTCAGATTTGGTTAAAAATCAAGGGAAAAAAATAATATATACTTAAACAAATTTAATAGATTTTCCTTTTTATATATATTCTTTTATGTCATATTTGATATGTTTTTTTGTTTTATATTAAAATACGAACTAACAAAAAATCTTAAAATTTAATAATCTCAATTAGGTATAAGATATGAAAAATCTAAAATTCGAATAATTCGAACTATATAAAAAACTCTATTATTGGATTATTTTGAGTCTAATTCTTCTGAATCTAAACGATCCGAATTCAAACAAAAAATATTCGGATTCAATTATGATCTATTTTTTTAAAATCTAACGAATCTAAACCGAACTCCGGATTGGACACCCTTATTTATAGTATTGAAAGAACAATTTTTATTTAATTATGTTCCACTATTAATTTTACCTTTACCAATTCTTTCATTCAATTATTATGGTTCGAAAACTTCTTTAGATTATATATTTACACGTGCTCTATCAACATATAATATAACATCAATCATAAAATAAAATTTGCAACATAATATTCTCTTGTTTTCATGAATGTGATAATTTAAAATATATATTATCTTTAATGTTGAATTTAATCAAATTGAAATTTGATGTTAAAAAGAAAATTATATATATATATAAGAGTAAAAATAAGAAAAAAAAACTAACGATAAAGATAGAGACGAATGAATATTGAAGAATTGAGTAATTTACGACTTGCAAAAGTGAGATGAGAGGACCCATTGATATGTTCTGGGACAATACTATAGCCAATCGAATGGATTGGCTCGTATAAATTTTAACTATTTCAGACCCAGGCCACGAAGACCCAGGCGACTTCTCACCCACCAGCCACACTCCCCCTCTCTTCCCACCCTCCCCCCAATCCCTAGCCAAATCCCTAACGGTCCCCTCTTCCTCCCCCCAAATCCCTTAGCCACACTTCCCCCTTTCCTCCCTAAATCCCTAACCACATGCGATAGCCGTTGCGGAAGAGCCTTCAAATCCCTAGCCACAGTAAACCCCTAATCCCTAACTGTTCACCGCCGCTCAAACCCCTGTTGACCCGTCATCACCCAAAAATCATGCCGCCCTACCTCCGCTCTCGGTCTGCTCCACCTTCCCCCTACTGAAAACTACAGTGCCGTCTTCATCTCAACCATCTCATTCTCACTCTGGAGAGTGCGCTAGCCCGGCTACGCCTTCCCCTGTTGCCAGAGATGTAAACTAAACTGTGACGGGCTCTTCTCAATCTCTCCGCGTCCTCACTCCCCTCCCTGTGGTCCCTCAACCAGACCATCAGGTGCCCTTACGGACCTCTCTTGCCCGCTCTTCTCCAGCGACTCAATGTTTACCGGAGTCAGTCGTTCAGAAGAATTCCTCTAAACAAGACAACCAACCTCTTGCTCCAATGAATTGTAGCGCGCATTTCCTAGCTTCCCTCAGAAATCTTTCGAGCACAGGTTCTCCATCAACTCACCATTCAGGACGTCCCTTCATTCTGATCCCAAACGAATCCCTACAGGCTTCTAAGTTCGAGTGGGCAGAATTTCTCATTGGTCAATTCTATGGCAACCCTCCCTCTCTGGGAAGGATTATCGGTTTTGTCAATGCAGTCTGGGCAAGGAAAGCAATGAGGATTAGGGTCCATGATTTGGGTGGAGGAGTTTTCTTATTCAGAATACCGGACCCCGCTAGGAGAAACTTCGTGCTTAACAGGAGATTTTGGCACATTGGACAATGCCCTCTCTTCCTTTCAGAATGGGACCCAACTTCACCGAGGACAAGCCCCCACTTACTTCAATCCCCACTTGGGTTGAACTTCGTAATTTTCCCAAAAACCTTTTCACAAAGGATGGATTGAGTAGAATTGCCACCTCGCTCTTCTTAGATCCACGAACTGCAACCAAAGAAAATCTTGAGGTGGCTCGAATCTACGTTGATGTTATAAACAATATGATTTTGTCTTATTGAAATATCAAAACAAGTACAATGTGTATATATAGATACAAGAAGTAGAAAGAGTAGAAAACCCTAATAAAGTGAGAAATTACATAAATACCCCTACTTCTTATATGCCCCCTCAAGATGGAGCACCATCGGTGATTCCAATCTTGTGACAAAGTGACACGAACGGTTGACGAGATAGGGGTTTTGTGAGCAAATCCGCAAGCTGATCAGCCGAGCTAACATGAGAGACTCGGAGGAGGCCGCCTTGGACTTGTTCCCGAACAAAGTGATAATCCAAGGCAAGATGCTTCATGCGAGAATGGAAGACGGGATTTGCACTCAGATATGTGGCACCAATGTTGTCACAGTATATTACCGGTGGTTCAGACATAGGCATACCAAGTTCCGTCAAGAGAGACGTGATCCAGCGAAGTTCGGCGGCGGTATCCGCTATAGAGCGATATTCCGCTTCTGTAGATGAACGAGCTGTGAACTTCTGCTTCCTGGAGGACCATGAAATTGGATGGCTACCAAGGTAGACAATGTATGCGCTAGAGATATATTCATCACGATCCCCTGCCCAATCTGCATCACTGAAGGCATGGAGAGATGAGGTATTACCCGTGGAGAAGAAGATGCCACGATCCCTTGTACCAACCAAATACCGAAGTACCCGTTTGAGAGCTTGAAGATGTTCCGTTGTCGGTGCATGCATGTATTGGGATAGACGGTTGACAACAAAATTGATGTCCGGTCGCGTAAGCGTGAGGTATTGGAGGCTACCCACAAGAGTCCGATAGGCCGTGGGATCGTCTAATTTATCACCCGCCGTCAAGGAGAGACGTAAGTTCGGATCCATCGGTGTTGTAACGGATTTGGCATCTGAAAATTTTGCTTTGTCAAGGATATCATTGATGTATTTACGTTGAGTGAGGCGCAAACCCGAGGTAGTCCGTGTGGCTTCAATTCCAAGAAAATAAGAGAGATCACCCAAGTCTTTGATGGAGAAGCGACGGCCTAGGGCGGTGGTGAAGCATTGGACAGCCGTGGGGTTGCTTCCTGTGACTACAAGATCATCCACATAAACAAGAACATATATGGTTACCTCAGTGTTGCGGAGAATGAACAATGATGCATCCGCGAGAGAGTTGACAAAGCCTTGGCCAAGTAGGAACTCTCGTAGTTCTGAATACCACGCCCGGGGAGCTTGTTTTAGACCATAGAGGGCTTTGTGAAGTTTGCAAATGTGGTGCGGACGATCGGGATCAACAAAACCTTGAGGTTGGGTCATATAGACCTCATCCGTGAGAATGCCTTGGAGAAAGGCATTGTTGACATCGAGTTGACGAAGAATCCACCCATTTGAGATCGAGAGGCTCAAAATCAATCGGATGGTGGTTGGTTTGACAACAGGGCTGGATGTTTCAGTGAAGTCCACCCCGGGTCGTTGAGTAAAACCCTTGGCCACAAGTCGAGCCTTGTAGCGTTCCACAGAACCATCAGGCTGACGTTTGATGCGAAAGATCCACTTGCAACCAACAATGTTCGAGGCTTGGTCCACTGGCACGAGATCCCAGGTTCCATTGCGGACAAGTGCATCAAATTCCTCGCTCATTGCCTTTCTCCACCGCGGATCCTTAAGAGCTTGAGGGACCTTCGTCGGTTCAACTTCATGATAAGAGAGAACAACGGAGTAAGAGCAATTCACCTGGGACAATTTTGCCTTAGATCGTGTTTGCATGGGGTGAATGTTGCCACGAACAGGGGGATCATGCTACACAATAGCCGGAACATCCAAAGGTGAGCTAGCTGCAACAGAGACCATGTCCGGGGACGCACGCGATGTGAGCATGTCCGGTGAAGGATCCGTGAGTTTCGACCGAGGAAGTTGAGCCGAAAAAGTGGGAGTAGTTTGAGTGGGGAAAGATGGTTTCGTGAAACTCAACATGACGGGAGGTATAAACCCTAAATTGAGTGGGATCAAGACATAGGTAGGATCTTTGGGTGGTGGAGTACCCTAGAAACACACACGGTTTAGAACGGGGTGAGAGTTTATGGGTGGAGTATGGCCGAAGCCATGGATAGAAAAGGCAGCCAAACGTCCGAAGTTTAAGGTAGTTTGGGAGAGTACCTAGAAGTTTAGTGTATGGGCTGTCATAGGAGAGAATTGGGGTGAGTAAGCGGTTAATGAAATAGACCGCGATGGGGAAAGCATACGTCCAAAAGGACGTGGGAAGTGAGGCGTGGGATAGGAGGGATAGACCGGTTTCAACAATATGACGGTGATGACGTTCAGATATGCCATTGTGTTCGGGAGTATGAGGTGGGGTGGTATGATGGGAAATGCCATGTGTGGTGAGGAAAGACACTAGTGCAATGTACTCTCCACCATTGTCGGTATACAGAGTACGGATGTGGGTTTGGAATTGATTTTCAACAAGGGTTTTAAACGAGATGAAAATGTCCCGAACTTGGGATTTTTGGTTGAGAGGGTATAGCCATGTATAGCGAATGTAATGATCAACGAAGATGACATAATACTTGAAACCATCAACCGAGATGATTGGAGATGTCCAAACATCGGAGAAGATGATTTCAAGAGGATGGGATGTTGTAACAGTGGATTCATGAAATGGTAATTTGTGGCTTTTATTGGATGAGCAAGAGTTGCAAAACAAAGACAAACATGACTTAGATAATGCTAAAGAATTCTTAGAAACGACATGCTTTAAAATTGAAACCGAAGGATGACCTAATCAAGAGTGCCACTCGGACAAAGTGGTCTTGACACTATGAAGAGCCACAATAGGAGGTTTGGGAGCTACGGGAATCGGCCACTCATAGACACCATCTCTAGATTTTCCGTGAAGTAGACGCTCCCCTGTTTTTAGATCCTTCACCTGAAAATGATCATCAAAAAATTCCACGGAAACTCCATTAGTCCGACATAATTGTTGAATGGAGATAAGATTCTTGTTCATCGTAGGCACACATAACACATGATCAAGATGAAGATATGAATCATGCGATGAGCTAGGGATAGAGAAGGAACCAATATGGGTGATGGGCAACGAGGAGCCATCACCGACTACCACTTCTTCACTACCCTTGTACAATGGAGCGCCAAATTGTGTAGATCGGACGTGATATGATGAGAAGCTCCGCTGTCAAGGAGCCATTGGTCCGGTGCATATGGCGTGACGGTGGTATTGTGAGCCCGCGGCTGCCACGGACGCGGCGAAGAGCTCCAATGCGGCGAGGGAGCGGACGGAGAATGCAGACTCCCGTGAGAAGGTGGCAGCTGTGGGCAACGACCGGCGCTGTGGCCATGAACTCCACACAATTGGCAGCGCCCTTGATACCCTGAAGATTTCCGATTGTCTTGCCTTCGCCAATTGGAGGAGCCGTGCTGCCGATTGTAGTGTCTCGGATGAGTGTTGGTAGCAAGTGCAGTGACCGGCAGCGTGAATTGCAGCGGCATGGATTGGAGGAGTTTGGCTTCATGACTAAGGAGTTTTTCATGAAGCTCCTCAATCAGAATGATGCTTTCTCGAGCATTCACCGCATCAACAATTGGCTTGTAGTCTTCCGGGAGTCCATCGAGGATGTATTGGAGTAAATCCTCGGCATCAAGTGGCTTGCCGAGAAGCGTTAATTCATCCGCTTTGTTGATGATGGTCCTCATGTAGTCGTCTATGGTTTGAGATCCTTTCGAACTTCGCTTGAGTTGTTCCTTAAGTTGAAGGATATTGCCCCTTGATGCCTTGCCATACGTTTGAGCAAGAAGGAGCTACGCCTCTCGCACGGATGAGACGCGAGCGACCATCGGCTGTAGGGGAGGAGAGACCGCGCCAAGGATTGCCGAGAACAAGAG
>CM071872.1:3301789-3312204 GCA_036759665.1 Gynandropsis gynandra | reverse complement strand
TTCCGATTCCTGCGCCTCCTCAGGTGAACCCTCCCCAGTATAAGATTGAATTAAGCACTACCCTTCCTGAGACAATTTCCAATTCCGTACATGCTCCTCCTGTTCAAGCCCCAAACTCGGATAAGCTGCCAGTTCAGGAGGTCCAAACCTATGCAAATTTACCCAAAGATGGTAAAAGGCCTTCGGTATCCAACCCTACTTTGACAGATGAGGGTTGCCCTATGGCAGTTCCGCAGAAGGAATCGGGCCCCTCCACTTCCCTGGGAGAAAAATCGGATGAGATCCCAGAGACTCCTTTTACCACCGTCTCTAGAGATAGAAATCGCCGTACGTCCCAAAAGAGTGGTCGCAAGGCCACTAAGTCACGCAAAGCCTGATCCTACAAACCCCATATTTTTTTGTTGGAATGTGCGAGGACTGAATAGTCCAGATAGATGTAGAGCAATAAGATCTTGGATCAGTGACCACCGTCTACTTTTTGGAGCTTTTTTGGAAACCCATATCCGTGAGCCTAACTCGATGAGAATTAAAGGAGCCTTACCAAGGGGTTAGTCTTTCCTTTTCAACCACCACTCGGACCCTTCGGGTAGGATCTATGTTATCTGGGATCCGAGCATTGTGGTTACTGTGTACCACCAATCTCCTCAAATCCTCACTTGCGGTTTCTACCTTTCTGAGCATTCCCTCAGTCTTACAGTTTCCTTTGTGTATGCCTACAATACTATTGTTGACCGACGACTTCTTTGGGATGATCTCCGCTACCTATCTAGTTTTGACTCCCTCCCTAACCTACCTTGGGCGGTCTTGGATGACTTTAATCAGGCGTTATATCTAGCATATCATTCATCTTTCCCCGCTGTCATCCGCTGGGCCCTTGTCAACGGCCCTTGGCTCTCTTGTTTGCCGTAGGCCTATGCTGAGTTCCTACCATTGGGACCCTCGAACCACTCTCTTTGTTTTATCCACCTCCCTGGTGCTCTGACACAGATCCGTAAACCGTTTAAATTTTTTCACCATCTCACTCTCCTTCCAGATTTTCTACAGGTTGTTCAAGACTGTTGGCATCCCAACTCTAGGCGGGGCTCCCTCCAATTTCAGTTGTACAAAGCACTAAAGGATCTTAAGCCCCATCTGAGACAACTGAATAGAAGCAATTTTAGCGACTTATCCCGAAGAGTGAAGCAAGTGGCCTCAGATCTCGAGCATATCCAATTCCGGCTACTCTCTGATCCGAGCCCAGGCATTGCTATGGAAGAAAAGGAGATGAGATCCAGGTGGAATACTCTTATATGTGCAGAGGAGAGGTTCTACAGACAAAAATCTCGGGTGAAATGGTTGAAGCTTGGAGACCGAAATACCCAGTTCTTTCACAGAACCGCTAGGTTCAGAGCAGCTCGCAACGCCATTCCATTCCTCACTGGTGAATCCGGAGAGCGTATTACTGGTCAAGATCGTCTCAAAGAGCTTGCTGTGGCGTTCTACTCATCGCTTATGGGCGCTCCCAATAGCGGTATATCTCCCCTCTCTATCTCTCAGCTGAAAGATCTAATGCGTTTCACTTGCTCTGTAGAGTAGAAATCTATCCTTGCAGCTTATGTAACGCAGGAAGAGGTTAAGTCTGTTCTTTTTGCCATGCCGGACAGCAAATGCCCTGCGCCAGATGGTTACCCTAAGGAGTGCTACGTCGCAGCATGGCCAATCATTGGCAAGGATTTTACTTCCGCAGTTTTGGAGTTTTTCTCTTCTGGTAGACTTCAGTGGGAACTCAATGCAACGAATTTAACATTAATTCCGAAGTTTCCGGAAGCAGTAAGGTTAACAGACTTTCGACCAATAAGCTGTTGCAACCTCATATACAAGGTCATCTCGAAGATCCTTTCCAATAGACTCAAGCAGATCCTCCCCGATTGCATCTCGCCAAACCAATCCGCTTTCCAAAAAGGGCGGCTACTGTTAAAGAATATTCTTCTTGCATCTGAGTTAATCAAGGGCTATAACAAAACCAACGCTCCCAGGAGTGCTATGCTCAAAGTAGACCTAAAGAAGGCCTTTGGCTCAGTTGAATGGGGCTTTGTCAGGGATATACTGGTTGCAATTGAGGCATATGGATATATTAGTTGCAATTGAGGCTCATCCTTGCTTTGTGAACTGGATCAGTGAATGTGTTACTACAACGAGCTTCGCTGTCTCCGTTAATGGTGAACTATCAAACTGCTTCAAGGGTCGAGGGGACTGAGACAAGGGGATCCCTTATCTCCATACTTATTCTTGTTGATCATGGAGGTCTTTTCGAAGCTTCTAGACCGAGCTGTTACTACGAGAAATATTGGCCTACATCCACAATGCCCCTCTCCTTTGGTTACTCACCTTTCCTTTGCTGATGATCTGCTTTTATTTTCTGATGGTCTTCCCTCATCTCTACAGGAAACCTTGCGAGTCCTGCAAGTGTTTCACAAAGCTTCAGGGTTGGAGATGAATGTTCATAAATCATATTTATACATGGGGGGATGCTCCGAACATGATGTTCTCTTGGCTTGTTCTGTTTTGGGTGTCAGAGTAGGTTCCTTCCCGGTCAGATATTTGGGCCTTCCACTATCTACCTGCAGATTAAGAAACCAAGACTATCTTCCCCTGTTGGAAAGAATCAAATGAAAGTTGCCCTCTTGGACCACTAACTTTCTCTCTTATATAGGAAGAATACAACTGGTTGCCTATTTTCTGGTCTCAATCCTTCCTCTTGCCGTAGCATATCCTCAAGAAAATTGATAGTCTCTGCGCTTCCTTTCTCTGGAGTAATAAATCTGAATCTACCAAGTCAGCTAGGGTATCATGGGACTCTATCTGCAAACCAACTTGAGGGAGGACTAGGATTGCGGAAACTAGCTGACTTCGGTAAGGTTTTCCGATTGAAACTGGTGTGGATCCTTTTTCACAAATTCAGTTCGCTTTGGGTTGCTTGACTTTTGCGTAATGTTTTCAGGAAGCGGGGTTTTTGGTGTACAAACGCCTCTTACGCCTTATCATGGAACAGTAGGAAGCTACTCAAGCTTAAAGAGGAAATCCCAAAGTTCTTATCGTGTGCGATCAGGGATGGAAAGTCAGCAATGTTCTGGTTCGATAGCTGGACTAGGCTTGGTCCCCTAATCAAGTTTCTTGGAGATGATGGCCCGAGAATGCTCCGAGTCCCTCTTCTTGCAAAGGTTAGAGACGTAGTTAGTTCCAACGGGTGGTGCCTTCCTGATGGAGCTCGTTCAGAGAAAGTGGTCCAGCTCTTCATGGCACTCTCTCAGACACAGATACCTTCGGATGATCGCGGTTCAGACGTGTTCTCATGGCGGCGTACCCCAACCTCCTTTGATACATCCTTCTCAACTAAACTCACTTGGTAGATGCTGAGACTTCCATCGCCCTTGGTCCCATGGTACAAATTGGTATGGTTCAAGCAAGCAACGCCTCGCTACAGCTTTATCCAATGGTTGGCCTTTCTCCACCGTCTTCCTACCCGAGATCGACTTAAGGTATGGGGTGTTACAAATGATGACTCTTGCTTGCTCTGTGGTTCGGAGGCCGAGTCCCACGAACAAATCTTCTTTGGTTGCGAGTTTAGTGCCGAGCTATGGCTTAGTTTTGCCACCATTTGCTTCTCTGATCCACCACCTTCTCTCCACACATCCCACATGTGGTTTGCGCAACCCAATAGGCCTTCTCAGCTGGTGGTTCTCCTGAAGATCATCATGCAAGTTTGTGTCTACTCCTTATGGGGTGAACGCAATACCAGATTACATAGCAGTCGTAGTACTTCCATGAACTCCCTTCGTGCAATGGTTCATCGAAGAATTCGAGATTGTATCCTTTCTCTGCAAGACCTGGCACCAAATGAGGAAAACCCTCTCCTTCTCCTCTGGCATAGCCGCCATTGTTGATTCTTGATGAGTTAAGCTCATGACCCTTTTGTATATGTTTTAGTGGTGGTCCCTTACATGGGGTTTGTATCTCCTTTTGTAATAGGTGCTTCTAATAACCTACTGTATCTTACTTATATAGATATATAATACACATGTTTAACAAAAAAAGAATTGATTAATTTAAAAAATTAGGATAGAAATCATAAAATGCATTTATATATTAAAAATAATAACATTATCATTTAATGCAAAATTATCATTTTAAAAATATAAAAAAAAAAGTTATTGGGACATATGCCTCCAATACCACAACACTGCATCTGCCCTTATTCATAAGGAGAGATTCGGAAGATGAATGCTTAATCTTGGCAAATGATGGACTTTGGAACGTCCTTCGAGCCAGTTAACATGTGACGTCACGAGAATATCTTTTCCAAAAGCTTAGAGAAGAGTGATGATTCTCATTGTCATTGTTGTTTATCTCAAAAGCAGTAGATGAATTCAAAAGAAGATACAAAGAACAACAAAGATCACAACTTATAAACTAATTAAGATTATCTTTAGAGTCAAGTAGTATAAGTTAGAGAATAAAATTCATTATCCGATTAGATTTGGATAAGATTTAGGGTTTTGAGATGAATTATTGATGTTATATTGAAGTTTTTATACTTTAGGACAATGCATAATGTTGTTTATTTGTTTTTTCGTCTTTATGTTTCAACTATATGGTATGTTTCTTGTTACTTGTTTGAGAAGAAAAAATAGAAAATCTATTAAAAAATATAGAAAACAATATTCTTTTCTCATTTAGCGGATAAGACTAAATTATTTAATAAATAATCAAGTTTAAAAAACACATTTAAAATTACTTTGGCAAGTTAAAGAAATATTGGCATTTTATAAAAAAAACATTTACGCTTTTAAAAATGCATATCGTTGGTTATTTAATATTTTGGTTGAAAAAGATTAAGGAAAACGAATACCTAAATCAAGGTGAAGGAGAGAAAATAAATTACTTCTAATATAGTAGTTGAGTGATAAAACCTATATTTAATGATTAAGCGATAAATAAATTAAAGAGACGAATGACCATAAAATAATAAAATTGTGAAAATAATGTGAGAAAGATGATATCTTTCTTTTTGTATGGCATTCCTATGTTGTTCTAGCAATTTAGACAAGATAGTAATTTATTTTCTTTTATTTGGGGTTTCATTTTGAAATTATTTTAATGAGGTTGAAATTTTTCTCATGTAACTTTTGATTAAATTTTAATCCTAATCGATCTTTCTTTCATAATATTTATATAAATCCAAAATATCTTTCATTTTTTTCAATTTTTTTCCGAATTCATTGGTTGATAATAAAATCATATAACGAATCCATATAATATTATTATTATTGCTATTTATTAATATTAATATTTTGAATTTTGTCCTAAAATTTTTCAACATTATTTTTCTCAATATTTAATTATTTGAATAAAATAATTTGAATATTAATAAAATCATATTATAACTTGATTGAACCTTATAATTTTGGATTCAACTTATTAAATTCGTGTTGTCATGACTCGTTTTATCATAATACACGTTTAGTTTACTAAAATGACACGTTGTAATTGTTTATAGCAATAAACCATATAGTATGTGATGAAACATGTAACATTAATCACATACTATGTATTGTCTATTTTAGCTTGTGGTGGTTGATTAAGAAATATAACAATCAAATTCTAAATTGATTTGATATAAATATGGAATAAAACATTAGGTTAACTAATAACTAAAATTCAACAAAAATATCAAATATAAAACAAGGATACAACCCAATTTTACAAAACGTGATTTAAGTTTTTTCATCAATTGAATGTCAATTGAACATCCTTATGACCATATATTTATCGTTTCGAACAATTTATGAATGTTTTTGAATCTCATAAGTATGTTTTCTATGGTTTAAAAAACACGAGTAATACACATTGTACTCACACATTGTGAATGTTGTACACACGTTGTACGAATGTTGTTCCCATATATTATATAACATTCGTACTAAGTACTACCACGAGCGTTGTACATAATGTGTGTGTAAAATATTTGTGATAGCGCACACATTGTATACAACATCTGTGTACAACGTTCGTATTAGCACACAACTTTCGTATTAGCACACAACATGTGTGTACAACGTTCTGTCGTCTTCATCCATAGCTCAGACTGTCAACGTCAAGGTTATATATTTGGATCTCTACAAGAAAAGCTTGAGTTGCAGAACTAGTTGTTCTTTCTCGAGAACTTGACTTCCCTAGGGACATCTCCATCGTTGGATTCTTGCTCACCGAAGCTGACATTGTATGTGTATTTGGTTTTGAAGAATAACAATATGCGGATGCTCTACTTCAATAGAGATACCTTGTAATATTAATATAACTTGTGCCAAACTTGTATATAACATGTGGTACAACCAAAAATAATAATAAAAATAATAATAATAATAATAATAATAATAATAATAATAATAATAATAATAATAATAATAATAATAATAATAATAATAATAATAATAATAATAATAATAATAATAACTACAAGAATACCGAACATTGTATATAATGTGCAACCAAAATGAATAATAATAGTAATAATAATAAATGTAATATAATAACTAAGATATTAACAATATCAATTATTAGTATTATTAATGATATATAATAATAATAATAATAATTGCATGAATACTACCTATGTCCAACTTTGTACATACGCTGTAGAACACATTGTGTACAACATGTATAACACATAACCAATTTTGTACACACGTTGTATTATACGTTGTGTCCAATGTGTGTACAAACAATTGTGTCCAATGTGTGTACAAACAAAATTAATAATAATAATAATAATAATAACTAATAATATTAATAATATTAATATCTAATAAAAATAATATCTATAACAGTTACTTATAATAATATGTAATAATAATAATATTATCAATAATAACTAACAAAAATAATAATCCTATACTAGTTGAATAATATATCGAAGATAAAAATATTTTTAAAATATTTCTAAGAGTTTTTTTTAATATAGAGACTGAAAATTTTCAATTTTGAAGCTTTTCATGCAAGACAAAATATTTTTTTTATAAAACGAAATGGAAATTTTTATAGTTGTGTATAATAAGCGTATTGGAATTAATAATGTATTTTTGTCCAAAACATAGTACTTTTTAAATTAAAATTTTAAACCGAGATCATTTGGGAGAAGTTACTTTTGACCGAGATAATTAGAGATTGAACCCCTTATCTTTGCCACCATAGTCAAAGATCACAAATGGATATAGCTTCCTCACCTTTGTCGTTTGTTTCTGTAGTAGATCTGCTTTTCATTGCTTGAGGAATAGCCTTCCAGCCCTAGCACATTGTATGTGTATTTGGCTATGAAAAATAACAATATGCGCATGCTCTACTTCAACAGAGATGCCTTATAATATTTATACAACTTGTATCAAACGTTGTATACAACGCGTGGTACAATATTTGTATAATCTGTGTCTAATTTTGTATCGCAGATTGTATACAATGTGTCTACAACCAAAATTATTAATAATAATAATAACAACAATAATAATAATAATAATAATAATAATAATAATAATAATAATACATGTTAAAGTTGTATAAAATGTGTGTACAACATGTGCCTACTTTTGTACACACGTTATACCATATGTTGTGTACAAAATATGTACAATAAATAATGATAATAATAATGATAATAATAATAATAATAATAACTAATAATGTTAATAGTATATTTTAATAATAATAATAATATGTAATAGTAATAATAATAATTATTTATAGTAATATTTATCATTATCATCATCAATAATAATAATATTATAATATTTGAATAATATATTTTTAAAGGCTTTTTTAATGTTAAGATTGAAAACTATCAATTTTTAAATTTCTCATGAAAGAGAGAATGAAATTCTTCTAATTTTTAAATTGAAATGATATTTTTGTAATAATTGTGTAAAATAGGGGTATTAAAACAAGAACATTTGGAAAAAGTAACATTTGACTGAGATAATTTGAGATTGCTCCTTTATCTTCGCCATCGTAGTCAAAGATCATAAATAAATCTAACTTTTTCACCTTTGTCGTTTTTTTTTCAGTAGCAGAACTATTTTTGGATTTTCTTCAAGCCCTAGAACATACTGTCTTGAATTTTTTTACTCACCATATACTGCATTACTCTCTATCTCTACGTTAAATTGTTTGGGTTAGGGTGTATTTCATTCCATCTTCCATTGCTCGTCGATCTGTCGTCTTCATCCATAGCTCGGGTCGTTAGCGTCAAGGTAATATATTATGGATCTTTGCAAGGAAAGCCTGAGTTGCAGAACTAGTTGTTCTTTGTCGAGAAGCTTGACTTCCCTAGGATATCTCCATCACTGGATTTTTGCTGACCGAAACTCACATTGTATGTGTAATTGACTATGAAGAATAACAATATGTGGATGCTCTACTTCAACAGAGATGCCTTGTAATATTTATACAACTTCTGTCAAACGTTGTACATGTACAATCTGTGTCTAATTTTATACAACAAATTGTATACATTGTGTGTACAACCAAAATTAATAATAATAATAACAATAATAATAACAACAACAACAATAATAACAAAAAATATTAACAATAGTAGTAATTAATAATAATAATAATAATAATAGTATATTATTTGAACAATATATTTTCGGAGAGGTTTTTCTAATGTTGAGACTGAAAACTTTCAATTTTGAAACTTCTCATGAAAAAGAAAATGGCATTCTTCTAATTTTTAAGACAAAATGACATATTTGTAATGATTATGTGCAATATGGGTATTGGAATTAATAAACTTTTGAAAATAAAATTTTAAAACGAGATTATTTGGAAAAAGTTATTTTTCAAGTAATAAATTCCCTAAGCTTGCGTTGATTCGTTGGGTCCTTGAATTTCATCAAGAATTATTTCTCCACCATGAATTCCTTCCTCAAGGAACTCTCTTTCAAAAAAGGTTGCAGTTCTGGCCACAAGCACTTTGTGCTCAGACAGGTGGTAGAAATAATATCCCATAGTTTCTTTGGGATAACTAACGAATCTACACTTATCAGATCTAGCATCTAGCTTGTCTGGCTGAAGTCTTTTAACAAAAGCCTGATAACCCCAAACCTTGATATGTTTGAGTGATGTGCGTTATATCAAGTAATAAATTACCTAGACTAACGCTTCCGCAAGAATACGGATCGTGTAGCAACTAGGGTCGAACACAAGGAATTGATGCAACTCTAAAGCTATTAGACTAATGAATAAGACGTGTGAAATCAAATAGTTGATGGAATGCAAATGCAAACTAAACTAAACTAATGATAGGAATGATTCAAAGACTAAACACCATAGGTATCGAGAGTCGCACAACAATGTAACGAAGTTCTAACAAGATAATTGGTCTAGATATTGTCACGAGTTCAGGGAATTCAAGCTCTCCTATAAGAACTGACTGGCGTAGACTTGTCCACTATCTAGCATGCATATACCAATATATCTATTGCGCATCTTACATTATCAAGTGGCGTACAAGTATGAAAGTATTAAGATCCACCATTCATTAAGCACAAGACTTCATTACATGTTGGCAATACTCTCTATCCTATGGCAATAGATCTACTTGGACATGAACTCAGAAAATGAAACATAAAGAATACTAAATTCATCATAGAAAGAGAATAAGAATACTCCCTATTCATCAACCGATGTCTTCAATAGATCCTCCATGCTTCGGATCCCTCGTTCCGTCCTTCTCGATCTCTCCAAGTGTGTCTCCAATGTCTCTGAATCGTCCCCCCTTTTCAATCTGGTTCGAAACTCCCTTATTTAGATCTGATCTCTCCTAGTTTGGCCGTTCTAAATCTTAGGAGCTAGTTGAGATAAACAAGGGCCCGAGCGGGCACAGCTCCTACCCGCTCGTGCAGGCCTTATGCCCGACCGTGTACACCCATTTTAGCCCGAGCGGGCACCTATGCCCGAGTGTGTTCCTCTTCAGCCCGAGTCGTGTAAAGCTACGGCGAATTTTGGTGACAATTAGCCCGAGCGGGCACTCCAATTCCACCTGAGCGGGCACACATTCCCGAACATGTTCCTTGAGCACCCGAGTCGTGCAAAGCTATGGGGTTGTCTTGGCATCAATTACCCGAGCGGGCACACTTCCAATGCCCGAGCGTGCATGTCCTAAGATGTTGTTTCCGCTCCTTTCGCTCGGTGTTTGAATGTTCACTTCAATCTATGGCCTTCCACAAGTTGAACCTTGTCACTCAACTACGTTTTCGGGGTTAAATTGCCATCATCTCTCGTGTTTCTCCTCATGTATTCGTTTCCTATACAAAACACGAAATGTAGATGAAGTCCTCGAATAAACTCGATAAATGAATGAAATCTAAATAATCTACTCAAAA
>CM071872.1:3284066-3296247 GCA_036759665.1 Gynandropsis gynandra | reverse complement strand
GTTGATTACGGCTTTAGAGTTAGGAAACTTTTTGATTAAGACATAGTCCTTTCCGGAGTCTTCATTTGTCTTTCGTTTTATTTATTATAGAGTCAAAAAAATAAAAAAATAATAAAAAATTTTTACCTCTCGGAGCTTAATCGAATTTTGTTCTTTATTTTGCGAGGTAATATGAACAACATCAACTTTTGGAGTGCCGATATAGCTGAGATGAATTATAAATTTTCAGAACCTCGTCGTATCATGGCTAAGTTCCAAAGTCTAATGCCCTGGCGTAGATTTATTAGACTTCTAACATCATCAATCAAGTGGCGTACAAGTATTGAAGCATTAAGATCAACCATGAAATCTGAAAACATGATAAAATACCAAATTCATTCATATCGAGTGGCGTACAAGTATGAAAGTATTAAGATCCACCATTCATTAAGCACAAGACTTCATTACATGTTGGCAATACTCTCTATCTTATGGCAATAGATCTACTTGGACATGAACTCAGGAAACGAAACACAAAAGAAATCTAAATTCAACATAGAAAGAGAATAAGAATGCTCCCTATTCATCAACCGATGTCTTCAATAGATCCTCCATGCTTCGGATCCCTCGTTCCGTCCTTCTCGATCTCTCCAAGTGTGTCTCCAATGTCTCTGAATCGTCCCCCCTTTTCAATCTAGTTCGAAACTCCCTTATTTAGATCTGATCTCTCCTAGTTTGGCCGTTCTAAATCTTAGGAGTTAGTTGAGAAAAACAAGGGCCTGAGCGGGCACAGCTCCTACCCGCTCGTGCAGGCCTTGCCCGACCGTGTACACCCATTTTAGCCCGAGCGGGCACCTATGCCCGAGTGTGTTCCTCTTCAGCCCGAGTCGTGTAAAGCTATGGCGAAGTTTGGTGACAATTAGCCCGAGCGGGCACTCCAATTCCACCCGAGCGGGCATACATGCCCGAACATGTTCCTTGAGCACCCGAGTCGTGCAAAGCTACGGGGTTGTCTTGGCATCAATTACCCGAGCGGGCACACTTCCAATGCCCGAGCGTGCATATCCTAAGATGTTGTTTCCGCTCCTTTTGCTCGGTGTTTGAATGTTCACTTCAATCTATGGCCTTGCACAAGTTGAACCTTGTCACTCAACTACGTTTTCGGGGTTAAATTGCCATCATCTCTCGTGTTTCTCCTCATGTCTTCGTTTTCTATACAAAACACGAAATGTAGATGAAGTCCTCAAATAAACTCGATAAATGTATGAAAATCTAAGTAATCTACTCAAAACTAAACCTAAGAATGATATAAAAACTACAACGGATTACGTGTTATCATTGAGGTTAGGTTTCTGTCCCTTCCATATCTCATATGGAATCTTAGAGACTGCTTTAGTGAGAACTTTATTTAAGATATATGAATATACTTCTAAAGCATAACCCCACAAGTTGATTGGAAGATTTGTGAACCCCATCATGGATCGGACCATATACAATAAAGTCTGATTTCTCCTTTCGAACACACCATTATGTTGTGGTATTCCAAGAGAAGTCCACTAAGACAAAATCCCATTTTGCCTTAGATAATCTACAAACTCACGAGTTAGATATTCACCATCCGAGTCTGATCTCAACACCTTGATACTCTTTCCGGTTTGTTTATCCACTTCACTACGGAATCTTTTGAACATTTCAAAAGATTCGGATTTGTGTTTCATCAAGAACACATATCCATATCTTGACATATCAGTAGTGAATGTGATGACATACGAATATCCACCCTTGGCTTGAACCCTCATGGGCCCACATACATCAGTATGTGCCAATCCTAGAAGTTCTGTAGCTCTCTCTCCGGTTCCACTAAACGGAGGTTTAGTCATCCTACCAGTGAGACATGACTCACAAGTTGCATAAGATTCGAAATCAAAATGGCCTAGAAAACCATCCTTATGCAACCTGTTGATTCTCTTCTCATCGATGTAACCAAGTCTACAATGCCAAAGATACGTCTGATTTTGATGATCATCTAGCTTTCTCTTTTGGCCCGAAACATGCATGTTGAATAATTCAACATTAACATTAAGTAAGACATAAATACCTTGTTGTAGATAATCATTCACACATAAATCATCGCCATGATAAATAGAGCAAATGTTCTAAATCCACGTCTATTAAGCATAAAAATAGAAATAATATTCAAAACGAACTTCAGAACATAATAACAGTCATCCAACAACAAAGTCTTGCCCATAGGCATAATAAGTGAAATCGATCCTAGGGCTAGAGCAACAACACTTGCGCCATTCTCAACCTTGAGACTGAATTCTCCCTTCTTGAATCTTCTACTGATCCTCAGCCCCTGCAACATATTGCAGATATTAAAATTGCTACCAGTAACCAATATCCATTTAGACGAATCAATAGTAGTCAAGGAGATCATGAAAACATTTTCCATGAAAGTCGTACCTTGTTTCTTGCCTTCTTCCAATGCCCATTCTTCTTGCAGAAGAAGCACTCAGCATCTGATCGGTCAGCCTTACCAGCACCGCCCCTTGCCTTGGTCATACCAGCCTTGGGCGTGCTCTGCGTGGTCCTAAACCTTTTCTTGCCCTTCTTCTTGTACTAAGATTGTCGAACCATTAAAACAGATCCCGATTCCTTTTTTTCGATGTACATCTGCTTCTCATACTCAGTGAGCATGTTGTGTATCTCATGCAGCTTGATATCCAGCCTGTTCATGTTGTAATTAATAACGAACGGGGAGAAGGAGTCCGAAAGTGAATGTAGGATCATCTCCTGTTGCATCTCTTTGCAGAAGGTACACCCCAACTTCTCAAGCTATTCTATCAGACTTATCATCTTTAGAACATAGGGTCTCACAAGAGAGCCCTCACTCAGAGCGGACTTGAAAAAAGTCCCTGACGACTTAGACCTTACCGTGCGACTTTGTTCTCCAAACATCTTCTTAAGATGTTCCCTGATCTACTTAGCATCCATGTGCTCATGCTGCTTGTGGAGTTCACCACTCATCGATGCCAGAATGAGGCACTTTATAGTAATGAATTTCTTTTTATACTTGGTAAAAGCACTAAAAGTTTCATCATTTGCTATATCTGGTGTCGGAGGAGCTGGCTTATCGATCACATCGATCAGCTTTTCATTAGATAGCACAAGATGCAAGTTCTGTTGCCATTCATAGAAGTTTTTCCCAACAAGCTTGTTGGTCTCGAGAAAAGGACGTAGATTGAATTGAGATATTCTCGAGAGATCTGAAAAATAAAAGAGAACATAAACAGTAGAGAATTACACATCATAAATATCATAAAGACATGGACTCTATCTAAATGCTATGCTCGCTAATCAATGTTACAATAACATCAGAAATCTTATTTCTCATTAGCATTATCTACAACTATATGTCTGAGCTCCTTGCTAGTCAAGAAGTTTCCCAACCATATAAAATAGATTCTTTACAAAATTTTATCCCTATAAAATTCGTAGTTAATTAAACGCAGCTCTATATCACATAGTCACCCGGTAGTCAGGTCGTCCCTATTGATATAGTTGAGTTCATCCTTCAACTCATGGTCGGATAACAATTAAATTTATGTCCCCGGATAGTGTAGGCATTTACAAGAACTAACTATTTTATCCCACTAGACATATAATATCATAGACATTTGAATCAAATCCTTGAACTACATGCCTTATGGTAGTCAGGCCGTACCATGTAAACAATAGCTTATTCACATCTCCACGACGAAGGAAAAGTCGAATGATAAACAATTCATCATTAAACAACTCAATTATTTTGGACCTTTATCGAGACTCATAGATATAGGCCGATCGAGTTGACACTCAACTCGTTTTATTCAGACTATAATTTGATTGACTCATCGTACATATCTATCGACTTCGACCTTTAGAGAACCATTCGATCGAGTCGAAAATCGTCGCGTCATTTGGGATGAAATTGTCGCCCCGTTTAGGGTTTCACCCTGAGAGCCATTGCTCGCCCTCTCGCGTACTCGCTCACGCACGGTCTGCCGCTCGCCCTGCCACTCACGGTCACGTCGCCTGCCCGCCCGACCACGGTCGCATCGCTTGCGTGTCGTCGCACAATTGACCGTTCGCGTGCTGCCGTCCGTTCAGTAGCGTGTCATCCGCCCAGGGTGCCGTGTGCTCGCCCAGTCGCACACCACCTAGGGTTTTCGGTCGCCGCATGTGCCGCCTAGGGTTTTGCTCGCCGCACATGCAGCCTAGGGTTTTTGGCCACCGCATGCGCCGCCTTGTGTTTTCGGCCACCGCATTTTTTTCGTAAAACAACAAATCCTAATATAGAAACAGATGACCATACACTCTGATACCACTGTTGGGTTGCAGTTTGGTGCAAAAGTGTATTTTAACAACCCATATTCGAGATCTAGTCATATTCAGGATTAGGTTCGAAGGGTTTCAAAACAAGAAACGATTTCGATGTTACCTGTTACTAACGAATCCAACAACTACAAGATGTGATACTTGAACACACAAGTCGTCTACAAGTATCCACGCCGATATCGGGATCTGCAGCCAACGTTTGGCGTGGATCTGGTGTGGAACGAAAAATGATATTTTCGTTCTTCGTTTTCTCTAGTGGCTAGGGTTTTGATTCAAAATCAAAATGTGTCATATCAGAAAAACTGTTTTTCTCTTCGTATTTATATTACTGAAATTTTCAATAATTACATTTTAACCCATAACTATTTAATATTGCATAACAGGCATAAAACTTTCACTTTTGTTGGAGAGTCTTTAGTCTTCCAAAGCTTAAGTGCCCATACCAAAAATGCCATAACCACGTGGGATTCTCTATCTCAGCCATGTAGCTAGATTGAATGCTTTCAATCTTTAGTGGATATAGTTTGTTAGACGTCATCTGAACAACAACTACAAACCCTAGAGGGATCATAAATTTCGCATGAACCCTTCTGGATTGTGATGACATAGCCTTTCTCTTGTAGCTGCTCTGCATTTAGCAGATTACTCTTTAGATCAGGAACATACAATACGTTAGAGATTGTTTCCACAAAACCATTCTTGGTTCTTATCTTGATCTCTCCTTTTTCCATTACTTTGACAGTGTAACTATCGCCAAATGTGACAGTAGAATGAAAATTTTCGTCAATTAATGAAAAAGAGGATCGACATTCACTCATGTGGTTGCTACAACCTGTATCCACATACCAGACATCAGATGCATAATTCTCTCCTTCTTGAACAACCATCAACAAAGTTTTTGTTTTTTTTTTCAATCAAATGAGAGTTCTCTTCGCTGGTATTGTTCTGTGATGACTTAGTATAACATTCAGAAGCATAATGATCAAACTTATAACAATTGTGACATTCGACCTTTAATTTGTCTTTGCCTTGCATTTGGTCATTGGGCTTGAATTTTGGCGACCATCTATGTTTTCTCTCCCTCTACCTCTTCCTCGATTTCTTCCTCAAGAGTTTGGGAAAGCATTCGTAGTAGAGACTTTCAATGCTTGTTCCTCTACTGCTGGACTTCTATTCATTTTCTGCTCATGAACCACCAACGAACTTTGAAGTTCATCAAGTGAAAGATGATCAATATCTTTGGACTCTTCGATTAAACAAACGGCATAGTTAAACTCTTGTGTTAAAGAGCGCTGGATCTTTTCAACAACAACAACAACATATGTCATTGTTTCTCCATGAAATCTCATTTTGTTTGCAATGCTCAAGGTTCTTCCAATGTAACTTGTAACAGATTCACCCTCATTAATATGCAAGATCTCGAATTCTCTACTCAAAGCTTGAAGTTGGGCACGTTTCACTCTTGAAGTGCCTTGAAACTTCTCCTTCATTGAATCCCAAATGTCTTTGGACGTTTCTTTACGAAGAATCTTTTCCAAGACAGAGAGATCAATAGCTTGACATAGATAGTTCTTGGCTTTCAGATCCTTGAGCTTTCTAGCTTCAAATTTTGTTTTCAGAACACTGTTAATTGTCCATTTACAGGCGGTTCTTGGATGCCACTTTCAACTACCAAACCATATTCCTTTGACCGCAAAAAGTTCTTCATGATGACCATCGAAACGTGGAATTGCTGGCTGAACAAAATTTTCAGAAGTTATTTGTACTGCAATGCCTTTTCTTTGTTTAATAAATTGTGGCTCTAATACCACTGTTAACTAGATATTAAGTAAAAAAAGTCCGAAAGCTTGTTGTTTATTGACTAAATAGATCTCTTTAAATAGACCAAAATTACAGAACGTGATCTCAAGAAAATAGCAAAATAGAAAATCCTAAAGAATAGGACAAACTCAAACAGACCAAATCTTCTAACATTTAAAAAAAATATATAAACTGAAATATTGATTTTTATTTGTTATTGGCTTTTTTAATGAACAAAAAATGTATTTTTTTACTTTTTCTACTTTCTTATTTAGATATCTTGTTTCTTTTTTTAATTGATATATACATTTCAAAGGTTATGAAATTTTTAATAAAAAGGATATGCAAAAATTATTACTAGTGGAATTTAATATTTTGATTTTCATTATTTTTTTTGTTTTTATTTAATATTTTATGATGTTATATTTGATTTAGTATTTAATAACTTTATAATCAAATTCATATTTTTATATTTAGATTTGTATTTATTATATTAATTATTTTTTAGATTTTTTAATAAAATATATTAATTCCCGACTCGATTCTTTTTTTCACAAATTTATAGTGTATTGAATATGAAAGTTTGTAAAAATTTTAACTCAACTAAAGGACGAATTGGACCGAATAAATTCTTTTTTTATAAGATCATAACAAATTAAATTGGAACGAATTGATTTAAACCGTTTAACAGTGTAGTAACTTCGAATTCTCACAATTACAAAGAAAAAAAAATTAAGAATAAAAGAGCATCAAAACACAAATAAATTAAATAGATAGAAGCATTTACGAAATGGTTTTAATTACCAACACATTGGGATAAGGGCGGAAAATCAGAAATACCCTTATAGGGCTAAACCACTTCAAAAATACCCTTCCCTAAAATAATTATTAAATCCGAAAAAAACTGAAGAAAAAACAAACTTGCCCTTAATGTTCCAACGTGAAAAAATCCACGTTCGACGTGAAAAACTGTAAAAAACGAGAAAGCCGAACAGTTTTTCACCGTGAAACCTGTTTAAAAGTTTATAGCAAGAAAGAAATAAGTGATGCCGAACTTGAGAGGAGTCCTGAGTCGGTTAGGTCGCAAGGGTCGCAGGAGTTGCATGAACATCTTCGACTTAGTGAGTCGATTGAGTAGCAAAGGTCGCAGTAGTTGCATGACCATCTTCGAGTCAGTGAGTCGGTTGTCTCAGTGAGTGGGATGGGTCGCAATGGTCGTTTGAGGGGCGTGGATCGGTTGAGTCTCAGTGAGTCGGTTGAGTGTCGTAGAGTGTCTGAGGGTCGTTTGAGTCGCATGGGTCGCACGGATCGGCTGAGTCGCATGAGTCGCACGGGTCGGTTGAGTCGCATGGGTTGCTTAAGTCGGTAGAATATAATGTATTCGTAATTGGTCATTTTGCAGGTGGCGCCAAAGCCGAAATTTGTGTATGAATTCAAGCACATGGACAGAATGCCAAAGATCACCACTAAGTGTTATCCTCACGAGACAATAAGGATGCTGAGAGGAATCTTACATGAACACGAGTTGCATTACTTCGAGAAGGAGTCACCATTTAGGCATTTATTCCACTTACAATGTGACTCGACATTGACGAAGGTTCAAATGTCTGTACTACTAAATCACTCCGTAATTATACGGGACAATACGCAGTTATGGTTCGTCATAAACGGCATTCCCATCTGGTACTCTATAGTGGAGTATGCACTAATTTCCGGATTGAAATGCGGACCGTATCCCATAGGATGAGAGTCCATGATGGGTGTCAAGAATTTCGACCATGGAAAGGTGACCCCCGAACAAGTCAGTGAAAAGCTTGTGAAGGCGAAGAATTCCGGCGACCGGAAGAGGTTCGCAACTTTGATGTTGTTGGCGCAAGTTATGGCTCACAAGCTTTCAGCAGAAAACTCTATCAGTCATGATCTCATTGACATGGTTGATGACTTGGAATTTTGTGAAGGCTTTCCATGGGGTCGTTACACATTCGAGAAGATTGTGGATACTTGTCGCAAGCACGTTAGCGGGGAATCACCGAAACCAAAAAGGTATTGTGGCGGTTTCATGATCCCACTAATGGTAAGTTGTATATATTATTCGAATAACTTGAATGTTTTCGTACTTTTTGCATTCTTATCATTTTGTTTTAATGTTTCAATTACTTCCATTTGAAACCATCCTTAGTTTGGACGGAAAGGGATGGTATGTTGAGGTTGTGGATGCACATCGATCATGCCCAAGAATGTGCAAGAAGATGGTTAAATCCAATTTTAACCCGAAGTATATAGATGTGATTGTCAAATATGGGCTGGGCCTAAATAATCACAAAAGCTAGCTCATGAGTTTAGGGTTGCCCAACACCATATATACAAGTCCCAAGGTTCGTGTCCTAGCCGATGTGGGACAACTTATCATAACACTCTCCCTCACGCCCAGGCTCGATCCTGGAGCGTGGACATCACAATCGGGAGCCCAACATCGGTATAATCAAATTGGGATGAACCAGGCTCTGATACCATGTCAAATATGGGCTGGGCCTAACTAATCCCAAAAGCTAGCTCATGAATTTAGGGTTGTCCAACACCATATATACAAGTCCCAAGGTTCATGTCCTAGCCGATGTGGGGCAACTTATCATAACAGTGATAAGGCAGATTGGAGATTCTAAGGTAACAATTACACAAGGTTCACAAGGGAAACAAGGGTCACAGAGGTAATAATGGTTATTTTTTGTTTTTCAGGATATTCTAAGTATTCTTCGTGCTGAACACGAAGAGGAAGCTTTAGTTTCTAGTCTGGAGGATTACGAGCCCAATGTTCAGATATGGATGAAACATCTTCGTAGAAATCTGAAGGGTATTTGTTGGGAGGATATCCGTAAGCAAGAACTGCTGACACAAAAAGCAGCTCTTGGTGATCAAAAAAAGGAGAAGGAAAAAGGGACTAAGAGGAAGGAGATTGTGAGTGATGCTGATGCTGATGCTACAGTCCCTCTGACACTGGAGCAGAAATTAATAGGGAAATAAGGAACTCGGAGAAGAGAATCATCAACGCCGTAAGAGACCTTCTAAGGGATGTCGGGATTTATATGCCTAATCCAAAATCAAAGGCTGTCGAGAAAGTTGTGATCACAGAAAACCAATCTTCCGACACTGTTGGTTATTTTTCTTTTGAATTCCTTCGACATCCAAATCCATTGTCAAGAAAAGAGCGAATCGGAGATGGCTCAGAAGAGGATTTGGCAAACATTGCTCCTGATAGAGTTCCACCAAGTAAGTAATATTTAGTGAAAATGTCATTTGAGTGTCAATTTCTATCGAGACATATAAGTCGTAGGGTCGCATAAGCCGTAGGGTTGTTAGATTCGTAGGGTCGCATAAGCCGTAGGGTCGTTAGAGTCGTAGGGTCGCATAAGCCGCAGGGGCGTTAGAGTCGCATGGGTCCCATGGGTTTCATATGTCGCATGTGTCACTAGGTCGCTAAAGTCGAATGGATCGCATGGGTCGCATGTGTTACATAATCAATGTAACGAACCAAGTAAGTACGGTCATTTGAGATCGCATAAGGCGTATGGGTTGCATGGGTCGCATAGGTCGCATGGGGAGAATGGGTCGCATAGGTCGCATGGGGAGAATGGGTCGCATAGGTCGCCTTGGTCGCCATATGTTTAATGAGATAAATTTTATGCAGGTGCTGGACCTTTATCGAAGGAGTATGCGCCATATGTTGAACCTCCGCCGGCGAAAAGAGCAAGAACAGTGCGAGGGAGAGGGCGAAAGAAAGATGCTGGTGGAGTCCAAGAACCCGAAAAGAAGATTGTTCAAGAACCCGAAAAAACGGTGGTTCAAGAACCTGACGGGGAAGAGGAGTTTGTGTGGATTCCCAAGGGATTAATAAAGGGCTTGGTAACCTGATTTCCTACGTTCATTGACGCTAGCGGTGACAAGTTGACTGACCTAGATTGGGTTCTGAAGACACCTCGACATGAGCGGTGGTGGAAATCTGAGCTAGATATTCCCCGGGGGCCAAAGTTTTGGGAGATTATATTAAAGGCCAACGCATGGCTTGAAGATGATGCAAGTTTTTTTAAACCGTTAGTCTCACAGAGTTTTGTGTCATATGTATTCCTGTGTATTATTTTTTTTTGCAGCAATTGGATGAGGCGTTGATGGAGTTGTCTTCTCGCTTGGCATTGGATCCCAGCGCGAATCAGAATTATTACGTTTGTCCTGTTGCTTTCATGCAGACGCTCTCGATGTGGATGTACGAGGATATGTAAACTTTGCCGGAAATGCTTAGTGATTTTTTGAATGCCAAGTATCCATTCAAAAATAGGAAGGCACCAATTAGTGATTATGAAGGTTTTGTCTCGGTTCTAAACATTCCATCGGACAAAAATTGATGGGTAGGATGTCATTGGGTAGCCATCAAAGCGGATTTCAAAACCCGATGCATCACGGTATACGACTGCAAGATGAGCCTTAAGAAAACACATATCGATCCCGTGATTGAGAAGATAAGAAAAGCTATCCCCAAGATGCTCATTCTCGGAGGGTTTCCTTATTTGGCTTCTGGAGAAGATGAATGGAGGTATGTGTATTATGAAGGTCTGTCACAGAACCAAAGCGAGAATGACTGTGGTGTTTTCTCTTACAAATTCGTAGAAGCGTCGTTAATGGGGAGGAATGTGTTTCGCTTAATTTGCGACGACAGTGTTACTTCCATGCGTGAGAAGATGGCGGCTGATATATATAGTAATGGAAAACGTATCAATGAACATGTTTTTAAAATATTTGGTACATTGTTTTTTAAATATTTGGTACATTGTCGCAGGGGTCAAACGGTCGCAGAGGTACAAGGGTCACAGAGCCTCATACGACACTTGCGACCCATGTGGCCATTGCGACCCTTCCGGCCATTGCGACCATTGTGATCCTTGTGACCCATTTGTCCATTTCGACCATTGCAACCCTTCCGGCCATTGCGACCCATTTGTCCATTTCGACACTTTCGAAGAGGTAAAAGGGTCACAGAGGGACCTCTGCGACCTTTGGACCCCTGCGACCCTTGTTCCTCTGCGACCCTTGGACCCCTGCGACCCTTGTTCCTCTGCGACCCTTGGACTCATGCGATACTAATTTATTATTTACAAATTATTTACAAATAATATGTGATGTGCGTTAAACTCAAGTAATAATACCTAGACTAATGCTTCCGCAAGAATATGGATCGTATAGTAACTAGGGTCGAACACAAGGAATTTATGCGGCTTCTAAGTTATTAAACTAATGGATAAGACGTATAAATTGGTAAGATGGAAAATTGCGAATGAAATAAACTAAACTAATTGATGAGATAAACTTATGACTAAGCACCATGGGTATCGAGAGTTTGCATAACGATGTAACGAAGTTCTAAAAGGATAATTGGTCTTAGGTACTATCATGAGTTCAGGGAATTCAAGCTCTCCTATAGGAACTGACTGGCGTAGACTTGTCCACTATCTAGCATGCATATACCAATATATCTATTGCGCATCTTACATACATAAATGCATTACGACCGCTATCCTAATCCCTAGATTCAATCGATTGACCTGGCGTAGATTCTAAACCGATTAAACCCTAAATCATGGCTAAGTTCCAAAGTCTAATGCCCTGGCGTAGATTTATTAGACTTCAATCATCATCAATCAAGTGGCATACAAGTATTGAAGCATTAAGATCAACCAATCAATCTGAAAACATGATCAAATACCGAATTCATTCATATCGAGTGGCGTACAAGTATGAAAGCATTAAAATCCACCATTCATTAAGCACAAGACTTCATTACAAGTTGGCAATACTCTCTATCCTATGGCAATAGACCTACTTGGACATGAACTCAGGAAACGAAACACAAAAGAAATCTAAATTCAACATAGAAAGAGAATAAGAATGCTCCCTATTCATCAACCGATGTCTTCAATAGATCCTCCATCCTCCGGATCCCTCGTTCCGTCCTTCTCGATCCCTCCAAGTGTGT
>CM071872.1:3260170-3272909 GCA_036759665.1 Gynandropsis gynandra | reverse complement strand
ATGACCCTTGTACGACTCATGCGACCACACATGACCCATGTACGACTCATGCGACCACACATGACTGTTGTACGACTCATGCGACCAAATATGATCACATATGACCCATGGACGTCTAATGCGACCACATATGACCCTTGTACGACTCATGCGACCACATATAACCCTTGTACGACCCATGCGACTCTCATGCGACCCTCATTTGATTGGTTTTTGACATTTTTTAATTTTCACCAGAATTCCCGCCGAGATTATCACCAAAATTTGAAATAACTTTTCGAATTCCATCTGACGGTGATTCGTTGTCAGGGTCATGTCTTTTCGTATTCCAGCCGTTTTCTTTTTTTCTAATAACGACACACACACTCTCTCTCTCTCTCTAACTCTCATCATCATCATCTTGCCGAAAATGTAAACGACTGGTGACGGTGATTCGATGTCAGGGTCATCTTCTTCTGGTGAGAGGATTTTCACGGTACCAGTCACGCGTTCAAATCTGGCCGTAGATGCAGTGGTAAGTGAACTCAAACCGATTTATTCGATTCATCAAATCAAGCCGTATATGCATTAGTTTGACGTTGTAATTTATTCGTAGACACTTTCGATACAGTTTGCGAGGTTGAATGGTCTTTGCGGTAGACGATGTAAGGTTGAGCTGATAACCAATTACACAAACATTTGGGAGGCAAATCTAAGGCCCGTGAAACGTAGTGACGCTAGCATCACCAGGGGTTGGACAAAGTTTTTTCACGATAATGGCTTTAACGTGGGTTGTACCCTCAAAGTCGAACTGGACACCGTTCTTGATGATGTACCTTGTCTACTGCTTGCCCCTATAATCTTCATAGATTGAATTCCGTTGTATTTTGATTACTTTGAACGTCATTTCAACAAAAAAAATTCATGTTTGTATTTGGTTGGTTTTTTTACTGTTATTCAATAGAATGTATTATTGTTTGTATCGATGTTTTTGTGGATTTAATATTATTGTAATAAGGGTCGCAGAGGGTCCAAGGGTCACAGGGGACAAAGGATCGCACGGTCCAATGGTCGAAGGGAGACAAGGGTCGCAGAGGGTACAAGGGTCGCAGAGGGTACAAGGGTCGCATGGGTCGAAGGGAGACAAGAGTCGCAGAGGGTACAATGGTCGCATGGTCCAAGGGTCTAAAAAATGTTTACTCGTTGATTCAACTTGTTCTTTTTTAATAGTTTATTTCTAACATAATTTTGGGAATGGATAATTCAACTTTGTACATTATAATTTTTCAAAAAAATTATTCATATTATTTGTAAATAATAAAGCGTAAAGGGTCGCAAGGGTCGCACCATTTTTCCCTTGCGAACCTTTTACCCCTGCTACCCTTGACCCTGCGACCCTTGACCCTGCGAGGGAGACAAGGGCGCAGGGGTCTAAGGGTCACAAAGGGACAAAGTGTCACAAAGGGACAAAGTGTCACAAAGGTACAAGGGTCGCAGAGGTACAAGGGTCGAAGGGAGATAAGGGTCATAGTGGTCCAAGTGGTCGCAGAGGTACAAGGGTCGAAGGGAGACAAGGGTCAGAGGGGGAAAAAGGTCGCACGATCGAAGGGTCTAAAAAACTGTTTACTCGTTGATTATGAAAGATGTAATTTGGTACATTGTTCTTTTTTTAACAGTTTATTTGTAACATAATTTTGGGAATGGATAATTCAACTTTGTAAATTGTAATTTTTTTAAAAATTATTCATATTATTTGTAAATAATTTGTAAATAATAAATTATTCTGACAATGTTGTTAGTATCGCTGTTTTTGTGGATTTAGTATTATTGTAACAAGATTCGTAGAGGGACAAGGGTAGTAGGGATCCAAGGGTCGTAGAGGAACAAAGGTCGCAGGGGTCCAAAGGTCGTAGAGGGACAAGGGTCGCAGGGGTCCAATGGTTGTAGAGGGACAAGGGTATCAGGGGTCCAATGGTCGCAGATGAACAAGGATCGCAGGGGTCCAAAGGTCGCAGAGGAACAAGGGTCGCAGGGGTCCAAGGGTCGCAGAGGGACAAGGGTCGCAGGGGTCTGTTCGTCGCAGAGGGACAAGGGTCGCAGGGGTCCAATGTTCGCAGAGGGACAAGGGTCGCAGGGTCGAATTGGATCGTTGGGTCGAATTGGGTCGTAGGGTCGCAGGGGTATTTTGGGAATATCAACATCTATAAGGGTATTTTTGAAGTGTTTTAGCCATATGAGGATATTTTTGAAGTTAGCCCTGGAATAAGTGTTAATAGATAGAAAAAACATCAAATAATACATGAAAAGTTATTCATCATTACTACCACTAAAATTTATATGAAATTTCATTACATGTGTATTATTTTGAAGGGAATATAATATAAAAACTATCAAACTATTTTATTTTAGTCTATAAAATATGAATTATTATTTTTAATCTAAAAATCTTAAATGTATTTTTTTTTACCTTAAAAATATTAAATTAAAGAATATAGTGTAGAAAATACCAAACTTTTTAATTTTTGCCTATAAAACACAAGTTATTACTTTGAATTTAAAAATTTTGAATTTTTAAATTTTATCTAAAAAAATCATATCCATATATAAATAAAAATACTAAATCATATTTTAACTTCTTTGAATTTTTAAGTTTATCTAAAAAACACAAATTCAAATTAATCATATCCTAAAATTATTGTTTTTAAAACAAAAAAATATAAATTGAATTTTTTAGGTTAAAAATAATTATAGACTAAAATAAAATAGTTGGATATTTTTTTTATGTTATATTCCCTATTTTGAAAATCAATCCTTCTAAACAAAACCATATTTTTTAGGGAATATAGTATAAAAAATATCCAACTATTTTATTTTAGCCTATAAAACATGAATTATTATTTTCAACCTAAAAAAACCCAAACTTATATTTTTTTGCCTTAAAAACACTAACTTTAGGATATGATTAATTTGATAAATTTTTGTTTTTTAGACAACACTTCAAAATTCAAAGAGTTAAAATATGATTTAGTGTTTTTGTTTGTGTATGGATATGATTAATTTGATAAGTTTATGTTTTTAAGACAAAATGTAAAAATTCAAAATTTTAAGGTTCAAAGTAATAATTTGTGTTTTATAGGTAAAAATTAAAAAATTTGGTATTTTCTACATTATATTCCTAAAGTTAGTGTTTTTAAGGCAAAAAAAAATAAATTGGATTTTTTTAGGTAAAGATAATAATTCATATTTTATAGACTAAAATAAAATAGTTTGATATTTTTTATACTATATTCCCTATTTTTTAAGCATCTCTCTCCGATTAATTACACACGTGTGTTTACTTATATGTGTGGTACCTAAGAAATGTACAAGTTACGAGAGTAGTAAACTAGAGCAATATGTGATATGTGATTAATATGCGATTTAAATAGTAAAGTAAGTTTTGAGAAATTTATAGGAAAATTTACTATAATATGTAAATGGTACAAATCAATTCATAATATAATATAATATAATATAATTGGTTTTGTGTTGGAATATATAAATCTCTTCATATTATTAAAATCTAATTAATTTGAATTAAATATGTTATCGACTTTAAAAATAGATTCTGTTAAAAATTGATAGTAATCATAATTTTGAATTTAAAATATATAAATCTCATGATATATATATATATATATTAAGAAAACTATTATCGTAAATTTTAAAATATTATAATAAATTAATAAAAAAAGAAAAAAAAAGAGACGTCTTGTTTTCTAATTGAGATTTAAATTTATTTAAAGGTTAAGTGAGACCTAGAAAAGATCTACCAACTTAACCAGATTTCTCATAATGAACTCTCATGTTTCAGTTCCAAGCAACACTTACAATTATATTTTCATTTATTAAAGTAACAAAGTTACGTTGTTTTGAATAAATGACTCTTGCAATTATTTTTCGAGATGATTAAATATCTTTCTTTTTACAAGGGTTTTCTTTTTCATTTTTCTAAAACATAATGGAATATAAATCTTTGTATTATTAAAAAAATGGTTTAGATGATCATATATATATATATATAAAATTAAGATCAAGTCAATCTTTGATATTCAGCTTACAATTACTACACCGATATATCTCACTCTTCCTCACTCAAAAAAATGGTTTAGATGATTACAATTTAGTTATCTAGATTAAAAAGTATATATATTTACCAATTTTATACTTTTTCAAAACTTCTTGAACATAACGATAATTAAATATTTCGTTTTCATATTAATTAATGGTTGATGACTTAATCATATTTTCAACAAAAAATTATTGATATAATGTACGATGTATAACGTGTTACTGTGTCTTGCCTTGATGTTCAACTACCACTCATTTAGTACAAAATTAATAGAGATTGACGGATTTTCGATCAGTTTATGAATCGATAATATATTATAAAAACGGTATTAGCATTTTCATTAGATTACATGGAATGCAAACCATTATTTCCAAAGAATTTTGTCTATTGTAATTGAATTTAATCGCTTATAACTTTATGTTTAATTTTATTTCTATGGAAATTTTAATTTCCATAGTTCAAACCATTCATATTAGTTATCCAATCTAATTTTCAATAAATTTATATATGTTTAATATAATAATACCTTAAAATTATCGACTAGATTAATCTTTATTATAATTTAATATTTATATAAGACAACATCTTATTGTAGGTTGTTTTGGTGAATACGAACGAGTATAGGATGTGAGTTTCGAATGTACGAAGCTTCTAGAGTATCCACACCGAGATCTACCTTTGTTTTCAATGTTTGATGCGAATCTGATCACAAACGAGGAATCAGTTCTGTATCCGTTCTTAGTCTATTTTTGGGGACTAGGGTTTTTTCTCGGAAAAGAAAGCTTTTATAATATTAAACTTTTTAGGTATTTACAAAATAACCCAATGACTATTTAATATTATATTTTGACACTATACTTTCACTTATGGACAATATTCAGTATGTTCCAGGGTAAAAATCTACGTCGTCCATTCACATTGATGTTGTCTGGCATTTTTTAACAGTCCACGTTTTTTTTGTTATTGTTAGATGGTCGATAGCAACGTAGAACAATCTAAAAAATTTATTTTTCTTGTTTTCGATGATTCAATTTTCATGCAAACATCTCTTGTCGAATCATGACTGTCGCATTTTTTTGTTTAACGGTCCACATTTTTTGTTACTGTTAGATGGTCGGTAGAACCGTAAAACAATCTGAACGATTTATTAGATGGTCGATAGAACCGTAAAACAATCTGAACGATTTATTTCACTTTTCGATGATTCAATTTTCATATAGACATCTCTTATTGCATCATGACTATCGCATTATATATACACATACATTTACACACACATATATATATATATATGCATTTATATATACATATATAATATACACATATGCACCTATATATATATATACACATACATATATATATACATATACAAATATACACACACATGCATATATAGATACATACACATGCACATACACAAATACATAAATATATACACTTATATATACATGCATATGCATATATATACACACATAAACATTCATATATACATATGTACATATATTAACATATACACACACATCTACATAGATAAATAAAAGTATGATAAAAAAATGTAATATTAAATAGTCATAGGGTTATTATACAAGGAAAACAGAAAAACAATTTTCTGACAACAAATCATTATTCCTTGAACCAAAACCCTAGTCCCTAAAATAGAGACGAAGAATAGAGAAAAAACCTATTCTCTTTCGTGATCAGATTCACATCAAAAGTTGAAAGTAAATGCACATCGCGATGTGGATACTTTAGAGGCTTCGTACGTTCAGATTTCACATCCTACATTCGTCCGTATTCGCCAAAATAGGCAACTCTAAGAATCATTTGTCGTGTTTTGGTGAAACCTCACACGATCTCTTCCTGAAACCTGACTAGATTTATATTTGGATTGTTAAAAAAACGCTTCTCCTACCCTGTTAGCAACCCGACAATATATGCATATATGCACATGTACTCATAAAAAAACACCTATACCCAGACACCCATACACACATATACTACTACAAAAAATAGACAAATGTCAACGGACAGATCAACATATCCGTTCGTTGATATCATTTTTAACGGATTGTAATGGATTTCGAGAAATTATGAACATCCCGAAGTCCATTGCAATTTGTTTGAATTATCAACTGATGATCAACGGATAACATCCGTTGCAAACGTGGTAATAGGTCCGTTGAAAGACCGTTGAAAATCGCCTTTTTAGTCCAACAGATGCCCGTTGAAAAATTTAGAATTTCGAGGTTGTCATTGGAATAATTAAACGTTGTATTTCAATAGGCATCTATTGGTACTGTCAATGGATAGCCATTAGAAAATTCACTATTTATTCATCAAACTCGAACTTTTTACCATCAAGCCATCAACACAAAATATATTTTCAAACAATATCATCTTCTTCAATTAGATATATATATATATATAGATCGAGAGAGTGGATTTATAGAAGAAAAGATCCCGTAACAGAGGAAGTTACTCAAGAATTCTTATATGGATTGTAGTAGATCATGAGTTTTGCATCGATGCAACCTTTGTGTCAAGAACGCGAGACAATGTTATGTCCCTGTAAAAGATGCAAAAATGATGTATCAAAGTAAAAAAAAATTGTTTTCAAACACCTTTACAAGGTGAGTTTCATAGAGAATTACGAAATTTGGTTATTTCATGGCAAACATTGTGGCTTTAGAGATATTGTGCAAGAAGCACAAGAAATAGAAAGAAATGAAGAAGTTTTTTTTATGAAACATCGACGACCAATCCATATGTGGAAATGGTGTCAAATGCTTTTCTTGGTCTTGTTGAGCAACTGTATAAAGAGATTCTGAACAATGAGGTAAACCGATTTTTCAACCTATTCAACGAAACAATCTATATGAAGGTTATCGTGAAAGGCATTCTCATTTATCTTTGTCACCAACATTGATGAGTATAAAAACAGACTAGAATATTGCTGAAAATTGTACAGATTCATTTTGCAAAACCATGCGTGAATATTTATCGAAAAATAATCAAGCTCCTGAGATATATTACGAAACAAAGAATTTTTTAAAAGATCTCGGAATACCACATGAGAAAATTGAAGTTTGTGAAAAACAGTTGCATGTTGTTTCGCGGAAAAGATAAAGACCTGTTGGAATATAAATTTTGCAGTGCAAGTAGATTTCTTCAAAAAAAATCATCTTTATGTAAATATGTACCATACAAAAAAATGTTCTATATGCCTATAGCAAATAGGTTGAGAAGGTTATATGAATTGAAAAAGACTATTGCGACACTAAAATGGCAAACAAAACATTCAAAAGACGAAGGGATCATGCAACATTTATACGACTAATTGATACAGACAATCGAGAGGAGATTCTCGCAAGAACTGACATAGATGGAGAATATATATGCGATTATGAAGACGTTGAACCAAAAGATGCAGAAGATGAATATGGTGATGAATTCAATGAACTATTGAAGGAAGACTCTCCAAACAAAGAATCAACCGAAGAAAAAAAATGTGAATTGTATAATTGTAATACAAAACTTTTGTAAATTGTGTACTTTATATCACATTTGCACCTTTCAACGGGCATCCGTTGAACCGTTTTATTATGTTTGATACTTAGAAACTTTTCATGGGTTTCTCAATTTGTAACGGGCATTCATTGATATCTCCCACAAATACCCGTTGCAACGATATAATATGCCAATGGATGTCCGTTGGACCTAGCAATGGATGATCGTTGGTAGCTTGCAACAGATGCTTGTTGGCAATTGGAAACGAAGGCTCGTTGGTAATTAGCAACAAATGCTCGTTAAAAAAGGTCATCATGACTATGCTACGTCTAGTATTCTCGTTGTAATATTCCAGTGGACATCCATTGAGAATTACAACTGATGCTCGTTGGAAATCCAACAGTAATATCACACAATTGCGTCTTTTGAGGTGATGCTATTTCCATCGGCATCTCTTGCAATTTCCAATAGATGTCATTGGTAAAATCTGTATTTTAACCATTTAACAATTCATTTTCAACACAATCTAAAAAAATATTAATTCTCTCAAAAGTAATTTCTAAACATTTAAAAACAATGAGAGATCGACGATTTATCGGTCACTATGGAATGTTGATGAAAAATATGATATGGTGGATATTGAACGTTTTGATCGATAGTTTCGATGTGCATCCCACCATCCTTATTATTGATCCTCAACATTCTAAGGGGTCGTTGTGGTAAGCTATTATTTAAAAATATTGAAATTGCAATTAATTATAAATATTGTCTAATCTTTTTTGTTTACATGTGCAGGTTTGATGTCTATGATGTTCTTAAACACACGAACAATAACATCATTCAAGATCGACTTTATTACTTCTGGCAAGTGAAGCAAGAAATTATATACAACCAACGGTGTGTACTTTTATGGTAAGTTTATTTAATATAAAATTTAATTTAAAATTATTACATACTTTTATTCATAAATTAATTTATTAAAATTTAATTTTGTAACACATATAGATGGCGGAAGAAGAATACATCACACATCTATATCGCTTGGATGCACGATATGCAAGCTCGGTTACGCTTGATGATGAACAATGCCAAGCAAAATTACTACAAGAAAAACGTCAAACCGACATGGGCAAGAAACGAAGTATTCAACCAACTTGCCCAACATTATAAGTTAGAGGACTTTAAGGCCAAAAGCGAGAAGGCCAAAAAATGTCGGTACAGCGAGAAAGTTCCATTGATGGTCCGCATCGCCATGCCTCGGGATCAAAGTCATTTCCAAAAAGAAAAAAATTAGTAAAATTATTTATTTTAATAATTTAAATTATTGTTATATAAAATTGTTAACTGATCATATAATGTTATAGATTCAAAGGATGTAAAGAAAACCGACTCTTTTTGAGTTGGTTGTACATACCCACGTCAAGAAGAAGTCCTTCGTCGAGGAAGAGGTCGACGAACATGAGGTTGTTGACCCTCGGGCAGAACGAACGGTGAAATTTGTAATGGAAAAGATCACACAACAATTACAAGCCTTCGCTTTAACTTTCGACGATCTTAGTCTTTTACAAAAGGACACAATTTATTTCAAAATATAAAATAACATTATTGTTATAATAATTCTTTACTTATATAAAATATTTTATAGATATACTAAATTTAATGTGTTTTATATTGCAGTCTATTAGAACATATAAGGGGCGTCTATATGGTCTAGGTTCGCTACAAAAAATATCATCGAGGACGTCACGACAATACCCCCACAGTCCCAAGAGATTTACATGCAAGAACAAAGCATCGAGCAACTCAAGACTATAATTCGAGCAACGCAAGATACTCTTCAAGAAATGCAATCCACGCTTCAAGAAACACGAGGCAGATGCGTCACATGGAGATTATTATCAAGTTGCTGATCGATCGAGCGTACCAGCCACCACTACCGACGGGGGCAACAACGCCGAGACAATAACCAATCATAGACTCCGATGCGATCCCTTCACGAGGCGTTGACGAGCACAGGGATGAAGACGACTGTACTGATTTAGATGACATGTAGTAAATTAATTTTTTTAATTTTGTATAAATTTTATCAATATTAAACTTTTGTTTTAAATTTTTATTTAATTATTTTTTCGTAAGCTTATAAACGGACGTCCGTTGAAACTGTTCAATATTTTCAACAAATATCCGTTGAAATATTTTAAATTCCCGCCATTTTCTTTCCAACAGATATCTTTTGCTAACTCCCGCCAACAGTTGTCAATGGATGGCCATTGCAATATTTCAACAGACATCCCTTGCAAATTGGCAACGGACATCCGTTGAAATCGTCAATGGATATATCCATTACAATCCGTTGAAGGATATCAACGAATAATATATGTTGCACCTCTGTTGCAAATCACAACGAACGTAGATTTTCAACGATTGATTCCAACAACACTGTTATTTCCAACAGATATGTCCGTTAGAAATGACCTGATTTTTTGTAATATATATATACACAAATATATATCTATACGAATATATACCGACACACATATATTTATATAGATGCATATACACATAAATATACACATATAGATACATCCATATCTATCTATATCTATACTAAAAGGCAATGCCGTGTGAATAGTAGAATTGAGTAACATGGTGTTATATTACTCTTGTGATCATATATATAATATAAATTAAATCTTGTTCTCTATATTAATATATCAAATAGAAATAAAAAATCTTTTTGTTTGTTATAGTAGAATCCACCTGTGATATTTCTCCACCCACTATCTAGATCATATGAAAGCGTGTTTAGGGTACAGAAGCGTGTTTTATCAACTCCAATATGAGATCTTGTCATGTTTAAGGATTGCTTTTTTAGGGTTTCAACGATGAACAGAATTAGAAACAATTTTATAATACATTTTGCTGTGAACATGTGATAGTCGGATGTGATAGACTTGATAGCACAATCCCTCTACGCATATCCACGCCGAGAACGATCGGATCTGCTTTCCAACCGTTGGTGCGGAATTCTCCGATGAACGAAACTGTTTCGTTCTTCGTTTTTCTTCTGTGACGGCTATCGTTTTAGGGTTTAGATTTTGCTAATGAAATCTGATTAACGAAAACTTGTTTTTCTTTTATTATATAATTATTAAACTTTTTAATAATTACAACCTAAACCCTTGACTCTTAAAATATTACATAAGAGGCATATTACTTTCAATCTCCCACTTGCCTTTAAGTAATATTTCAAACAGTCGAAATACATGTATCTCCATACACATATTTGCCTGTACATCTGATGTACTACCCCAAAAGAAAATCAACTACAATTATATTCTTCGGTGCTAGCGGAAAAATATAATTGTATTCCACACTGATTGTCTAACAATCTCAAACAGAAATCGGGACACTCGTATACGTGTGACCTCGTAGTTTCATCACTAAACCGATAGCGAATTAGTCTCCACTAATTAACTAATCGAGGTTGGCATCTCGTAACACTCCCCAACGACCAGATAGCGTGTAGCAACTTCCTTACTCATTTGAGTAACAAAATTACCCAAAACGAACCAATGTGAAGTTGACGTTAGTATTTCCTTCCATCTTTACAGCTCCGGATGCATCCTAGGCATGGTCATAACTGTCAGCCTTACGGATCATCAACTATGTCTCATGTCAATCACAACTGACTGATAAATGAACCTAAGAAATACCTTTCTTCATTCATTCAATGTACTCTGGTCAGAGATTCGTACAGTCATTGTGATTACTGAGAACATAGAGCTCAAGCTCTTACCAAGAGTTGACGGATCCCATCTTGATCAGTCACTAACTACGTAAATATCTAATTATTCCCAATATCTATTCAACCAGTACTCTCAGATACTAGGTGTCCAGAATCAAAGAATAAAAGATAAGATGCTAGTTACTATGATTATTCCAGGTTTAAGGAAAAACTAACTATCTAATTATCTGGAGAAATCTTAATGACAATTCATTGCTAAGTTAACCATTAAGCATTTCTCCCTTTATATCAATTCAGTGATCATATCATCATATGTATCACCCAAATATGTGTTTCAATAAAAGAGATCTATTGATTTCTATCACCATAGAAACTTATCACATACATGTTGTTCTTTTCGAATCACTGTAGTCCGAGTGATCCTATGAACAAGAACAATTCAAATTAAATCATGCTAAAAATTGACTTTCTTTATTATGATATCTATCATAATGTCAGGTTTTAGATTTAATCTTGGACTCTATCATACACTTATGAAAAGTCATCATATGAAAATAATGCCATATATTTTATTAAAATGAAATCGATGTCTAAAATTACAACTCACTACATGTCTACAAACTAATGCCAGCTAGTCATCTCTCTCAATCCGATCCTCAGCTTATGATTGTCAAACTCCTTTGACCCAAGCGCCTTCGTGAACGGATTGCTGCATTTTCCTTTCCATCCACCTTCTGGATTCACACGTCCCCACGCGTTATGATCTCTCGTATCAGATGAAACTCCCGCAAAACATGTTTCGATTTCTGATGAGACCTTGGTTCCTTCTCCTGAGCAATAGCTCCGGTGTTATGAAACAATAAAGGAACGGCTTCCTTTATCGAAGGTACCACACCAAGTTCATCTATGAAATTTCTCATCCAAAGGCGAAGAAATCGACGAAGCGTTCGGCGATATATAAGACGAAGTGTCACCGAATTGGGTATAGTAGCTTGTTTGGAACTCTTCCAACTAACTGCGCCTCCATTCAGACAAAATACATAGCTTGATATGGACCGGCTGTCATCCTTGTCTATCAAGAAACTCGCATCAGTAAATCTTTCTAAGTCCAAGTTAAAACCACCATAAATGAGGAACTGGTCCTTAGTCTTTCGTAAGTACTTATGGATGTTCTTAACAACCTTCCAGTAGTGCTCGCCAGGATTTGCCTGATATCTACTCACTACACTTAGCGCGTAGGCTACGTCAGGCCTAGAACACGTCATGGAGTACATGATGGCTCCCACTGCGCTAGCGTAGGAAAGCCGACTCATGCATTCTCTTTCTTCCTGGGTCTTAGGACAATCCTCCCTAGATAGAGAAATTCCAGTGCCTATCGGTAGATAGCCCTTCTT
>CM071872.1:3239802-3250026 GCA_036759665.1 Gynandropsis gynandra | reverse complement strand
TTTTTTTTATTTTTTTTTATTTTTTTTTAAATGTTGCAACGGGCATCCGTTGGAAATGGTAACGGGCATCCGTTGCTAACTTTTTCCCGCCAAACTGTTTCCCACCCTTTTGCAACGGACATCCGTTGCAGCCGCTAACGGGCTTCCGTTAAAACTCTATTTTTCCCGCTAAATCTTCCCGCCAGTTTGCAACGGCCATCCGTTGCAAGTTCCCTCCATTTGGTAACGGTCATCCGTTGCAATGTCCCGCCACATGGCAACGGATGTCCGTTGCAATTGTTTCCGATTTTGCAACGGACCGCCGTTGCACACCAACAGCCGTCCGTCACAACGTTTGCAACGGTTATCCGTTACTATTTTTCTAACGGCAGATTCCGTTGAAAGTCCGTTGCAATTTTGTAACGGAATATATCCGTTGGAAGGCCGTCACGAATTGCAACGGATCCTCATTTGCAACGAACTTTTCGCGACGGACGGAAATCCGTTGGTGTCCGTTGGAAAATTTTCTACAGGTTGTTCAAGACTGTTGGCATCCCAACTCTAGGCGGGGCTCCCTCCAATTTCAGGTGTACAAAGCACTAAAGGATCTTAAGCCCCATCTGAGACAACTGAATAGAAGCAATTTTAGCGACTTATCCCGAAGAGTGAAGCAAGTGGCCTCAGATCTCAAGCATATCCAATTCCGGCTACTCTCTGATCCGAGCCCAGGCCTTGCTATGGAAGAAAAGGAGATGAGATCCAGGTGGAATACTCTTATATGTGCAGAGGAGAGGTTCTACAGACAAAAATCTCGGGTGAAATGGTTGAAGCTCGGAGACTGAAATACCCAGTTCTTTCACAGAACCGCTAGCTTCAGAGCAGCTCGCAACGCCATTCCATTCCTCACTGGTGAATCCGGAGAGCGTATTACTGGTCAAGATCGTCTCAAAGAGCATGCTGTGGCGTTCTATTCATCGCTTATGGGCGCCCCCAATAGCGGTATATCTCCCCTCCCTATCTCTCAGCTGAAAGATCTAATGCGTTTCACTTGCTCTGTAGAGTAGAAATCTATCCTTGCAGCTTATGTAACGCAGGAAGAGGTTAAGTCTGTTCTTTTTGCCATGCCGGACAACAAATGCCCTGCGCCAGATGGTTACCCTAAGGAGTGCTACGTCGCAGCATGGCCAATCATTGGCAAGGATTTTACTTCCGCAGTTTTGGAGTTTTTCTCTTCTGGTAGACTTCAGTGGGAACTCAATGCAACGAATTTAACATTAATTCCGAAGTTTCCGGAAGCAGTAAGGTTAACAGACTTTCGACCAATAAGCTGTTGCAACCTCATATACAAGGTCATCTCGAAGATCCTTTCCAATAGACTCAAGCAGATCCTCCCCGATTGCATCTCGCCAAACCAATCCGCTTTCCAAAAAGGGCGGCTACTGTTAAAGAATATTCTTCTTGCATCTGAGTTAATCAAGGGCTATAACAAAACCAACGCTCCCAGGAGTGCTATGCTCAAAGTAGACCTAAAGAAGGCCTTTGGCTCAGTTGAATGGGGCTTTGTCAGGGATATACTGGTTGAATTGAGGCTCCCCCTTGCTTTGTGAACTGGATTAGTGAGTGTGTTACTAAAACGAGCTTCGCTGTCTCCGTTAATGGTGAACTATCAAACTGCTTCAAGGGTCGAGGGGACTGAGACAAGGGGATCCCTTATCTCCATACTTATTCTTGTTGATCATGGAGGTCTTTTCGAAGCTTCTAGACCGAGCTGTTACTACGAGAAATATTGGCCTACATCCACAATGCCCCTCTCCTTTGGTTACTCACCTTTCCTTTGCTGATGATCTGCTTTTATTTTCTGATGGTCTTCCCTCATCTCTACAGGAAACCTTGCGAGTCCTGCAAGTGTTTCGCAAAGCTTCAGGGTTGGACATGAATGTTCATAAATCACATTTATACATGGGGGGATGCTCCGAACATGATGTTCTCTTGGCTTGTTCTGTTTTGGGTGTCAGAGTAGGTTCCTTCCCGGTCAGATATTTGGGCCTTCCACTATCTACCTGCAGATTAAGAAACCAAGACTATCTTCCCCTGTTGGAAAGAATCAAATGAAAGTTGCCCTCTTGGACCACTAACTTTCTCTCTTATACAGGAAGAATACAACTGGTTGCCTATGTCATCTATGGGCAAGTTATTTTCTGGTCTCAATCCTTCCTCTTGCCGTAGCATATCCTCAAGAAAATTGATAGTCTCTGCGCTTCCTTTCTCTGGAGTAATAAATCTCAATCTACCAAGTCAGCTAGGGTATCATGGGACTCTATCTGCAAACCAACTTGAGGGAGGACTAGGATTGCGGAAACTAGCTGACTTCGGTATGGTTTTCCGATTGAAACTGGTGTGGATCCTTTTTCACAAATCCGGTTCGCTTTGGGTTGCTTGGATTTTGCGTAATGTTTTCAGGAAGCGGGGTTTTTGGTGTACAAACGCCTCTTACGCCTTATCATGGAACAGTAGGAAGCTACTCAAGCTTAAAGAGGAAATCCCAAAGTTCTTATCGTGTGCGATCAGGGATGGAAAGTCAACAATGTTCTGGTTCGATAGCTGGACTAGGCTTGGTCCCCTAATCAAGTTTCTTGGAGAAGATTGCCCGAGAATGATCCGAGTCCCTCTTCTTGCAAAGGTTAGAGACGTAGTTAGTTCCAACGGGTGGTGCCTTCCTGATGGAGCTCGTTCAGAGAAAGTGGTCCAGCTCTTCATGGCACTCTCTCAGACACAGATACCTTCGGATGATCGCGGTTCAGACGTGTTCTCATGGCGGCGTACCCCAACCTCCTTTGATACATCCTTCTCAACTAAACTCACTTGGTAGATGCTGAGACTTCCATCGCCCTTGGTCCCATGGTACAAATTGGTATGGTTCAAGCAAGCAACGCCTCGCTACAGCTTTATCCAATGGTTGGCCTTTCTCCACCGTCTTCCTACCCGAGATCGGCTCAAGGTATGGGGTGTTACAAATGATGACTCTTGCTTGCTCTGTGGTTCGGAGGCCGAGTCCCACGAACAAATCTTCTTTGGTTGCGAGTTTAGTGCCGAGCTATGGCTTAGTTTTGCCACCTCCTGAAGATCATCATGCAAGTTTGTGTCTACTCCTTATGGGGTGAACGCAATACCAGATTACATAGCAGTCGTAGTACTTCCATGAACTCCCTTCGTGCAATGGTTCATCGAAGAATTCGAGATTGTATCCTTTCTCTGCAAGACCTGGCACCAAATGAGGAAAACCCTCTCCTTCTCCTCTGGCATAGCCGCCATTGTTGATTCTTGATGAGTTAAGCTCATGACCCTTTTGTATATGTTTTAGTGGTGGTCCCTTACATGGGGTTTGTATCTCCTTTTGTAATAGGTGCTTCTAATAACCTACTGTATCTTACTTATATAGATATATAATACACATGTTTAACAAAAAAAGAATTGAGTAATTTAAAAAATTAGGATAGAAATCATAAAATGCATTTATATATTAAAAATAATAACATTACCATTTAATGCAAAATTATCATTTTAAAAAGTATAAAAAAAAAAGTTATTGGGACATATGCCTCCAATACCACAACACCGCATCTGCCCTTGTTCATAAGGAGAGATTCGGAAGATGAATGCTTAATCTTGGCAAATGATGGACTTTGGAACGTCCCTCGAGCCAGTTAACATGTGACGTCACGAGAGTGTCTTTTCCAAAAGCTTAGAGAAGAGTGATGATTCTCATTGTCATTGTTGTTTATCTCAAAAGCAGTAGATGAATTCAAAAGAAGATACAAAGAACAACAAAGATCACAACTTATAAACTAATTAAGATTATCTTTAGAGTCAAGTAGTATAAGTTAGAGAATAAAATTCATTATCCGATTAGATTTGGATAAGATTTAGGGTTTTGAGATGAATTATTGATGTTATATTGAAGTTTTTATACTTTAGGACAATGCATAATGTTGTTTGTTTGTTTTTTCGTCTTTATGTTTCAATTATATGGTCTGTTTCTTGTTACTTGTTTGAGAAGAAAAAATAGAAAATCTATTAAAAATATAGAAAACAATATTCTTTTCTCATTTAGCGGATAAGACTAAATTATTTAATAAATAATCAAGTTTAAAAAACGCATTTAAAATTACTTTGGCAAGTTAAAGTAATATTGACATTTTATAAAAAAAAAACATTTACGCTTTTAAAAATGCATATCGTTGGTTATTTAATATTTTGGTTGAAAAAGATTAAGGAAAACGAATACCTAAATCAAGGTGAAGGAGAGAAAATAAATTACTTCTAATATAGTAGTTGAGTGATAAAACCTATATTTAATGATTAAGCGATAAATAAATTAAAGAGACGAATGACCATAAAATAATAAAATTGTGAAAATAATGTGAGAAAGATGATATCTTTCTTTTTGTATGGCATTCCTATGTTGTTCTAGCAATTTAGACGAGACAGTCATTTATTTTCTTTTATTTGGGGTTTCATTTTGAAATTATTTTAATGAGGTTGAAATTTTTCTCATATAACTTTTGATTAAATTTTAATCCTAATCGATCTTTCTTTCATAATATTTATATAAATCCAAAATATCTTTCATTTTTTTTAAATTTTTTGCCGATTTCATTGGTTGATAATAAAATCATATAACGAATCCATATAATAATATTATTATTGCTATTTATTAATATTAATATTTTGAATTTTGTCCTAAAATTTTTCAACATTATTTTTCTCAATATTTAATTATTTGAATAAAATAATTTGAATATTAATAAAATCATATTATAACTTGATTGAACCTTATAATTTTGGATTCAACTTATTAAATTCGTGTTGTCATGACTCGTTTTATCATAATACACGTTTAGTTTACTAAAATGACACGTTGTAATTGTTTATAGCAATAAACCATATAGTATGTGATGAAACATGTAACTTGGACATTAATCCCATACTATGTATTGTCTATTTTAGCTTGTGGTGGTTGATTAAGAAATATAACAATCAAATTCTAAATTGATTTGATATAAATATGGAATAAAACATTAGGTTAACTAATAACTAAAATTCAACAAAAATATCAAATATAAAACAAGGATACAACCCAATTTTACAAAACGTGATTTAAGTTTTTTCATCAATTGAATGTCAATTGAACATCCTTTTGACCATATATTTATCGTTTCGAACAATTTATGAATGTTTTTGAATCTCATAAGTATGTTTTCTATGGTTTAAAAAACACGCGCAATACACATTGTACTCACACATTGTGAATGTTGTACACACGTTGTACGAATGTTGTTCCCACATATTATATAACATTCGTACTAAGTACTACCACGAGCGTTGTACATAATGTGTGTGTAAAATATTTGTGATAGCGCACACATTGTATAAAACATGTGTGTACAACGTTCGTATTAGCACACAACGTTCGTATTAGCACACAACATGTGTGTACAACGTTCTGTCGTCGTCATCCATAGCTCAGGCTGTAAACGTCAAGGTTATATATTTGGATCTCTACAAGGAAAGCTTGAGTTGCAGAACTAGTTGTTCTTTCTCGAGAAGCTTGACTTCCCTAGGGACATCTCCATCGTTGGATTTTTGCTCACCGAAGCTGACATTGTATGTGTATTTGGTTTTGAAGAATAACAATATGCGGATGCTCTACTTCAATAGAGATACCTTGTAATATTAATATAACTTGTGCCAAACTTGTATATAACATGTGGTACAACCAAAAATAATAATAACAACAATAATAATAATAATAATAATAATAATAATAATAATAATAATAATAATAATAACTACAAGAATACCGAACGTTGTATATAATGTGCAACCAAAATGAATAATAATAGTAATAATAATAAATGTAATATAATAACTAAGATATTAACAATATCAATTATTAGTATTATAAATGATATATAATAATAATAATAATAATAATAATAATAATAATAATAATAATAATAATAATAATTGCATGAATACTACCTATGTCCAACTTTGTACATACCCTGTAGAACACATTGTGTACAACATGTATAACACATAACCAATTTTATACACACGTTGTATTATACGTTGTGTCCAATGTGTGTACAAACAATTGTGTCCAATGTGTGTACAAACAAAATTAATAATAATAATAATAATAATAACTAATAATACTAAAATATTAATATCTAATAAAAATAATATCTATAACAGTTACTTATAATAATATGTAATAATAATAATATTATCAATAATAACTAACAACAATAATAATCCTATACTAGTTGAATAATATATCGAAGATAAAAATATTTTTAAAATATTTCTAAGAGTTTTTTTTAATATAGAGACTGAAAATTTTCAATTTGAAGCTTTTCATGCAAGACAAAATATTTTTTTTTTATAAAACGAAATGGAAATTTTTATAGTTGTGTATAATAAGCGTATTGGAATTAATAATGTATTTTTGTCCAAAACATAGTACTTTTTAAATTAAAATTTTAAACCGAGATCATTTGGGAGAAGTTACTTTTGACCGAGATAATTAGAGATTGAACCCCTTATCTTTGCCACCATAGTCAAAGATCACAAATGGATATAGATTCCTCACCTTTGTCGTTTGTTTCTTTAGTAGATCTGTTTTTCATTGCTTGAGGAATAGCCTTCCAGCCCTAGCACATTGTATGTGTATTTGGCTATGAAAAATAACAATATGCGCATGCTCTACTTCAACAGAGATGCCTTATAATATTTATACAACTTGTATCAAACGTTGTATACAACGTGTGGTACAATATTTGTATAATCTGTGTCTAATTTTGTACCGCAGATTGTATACAATGTGTCTACAACCAAAATTATTATTAATAATAATAACAATAATAATAATAACAACAATAATACCTAAAAATAATAATAATAATAATAATAATAATACATGTTAAAGTTGTATAAAATGTGTGTACAACATGTGTCTACTTTTGTACACGGGTTATACCATATGTTGTGTACAAAATATGTACAATAAATAATGATAATAATAATGATAATAATATGTACAATAAATAATGATAATAATAATGATAATAATAATAATAATAATAACTAATAATGGTTAAGACTGAAAACTTTCAAATTTTAAACTTCTCATGAAAGAGAGAATATCATTCTTCTAATTTTTAAAATGAAATGATATTTTTGTAATAATTGTGTAAAATAGGGGTATTAAAACAAGAACATTTGGAAAAAGTAACATTTGACTGAGATAATTTGAGATTGCTCCTTTATCTTCGCCATCGTAGTCAAAGATCATAAATAAATCTAACTTTTTCACCTTTGTCGTTTGTTTCTGTAGCAGACCTACTTTTGATTGCTTAAGAAATAACCTTCAAGCCCTATAACATACTGTCTTGTGAATTTTTTTACTCACCATGTACTGCATTGCTCTTTATCTCTACGTTAAATTGTTTGGTTTAGGGTGGATTTCATTCCATCTTCCATTGCTCGTCGATCTGTCGTCTTCATCCATAGCTCGGGTCGTTAGCGTCAAGGTAATATATTATGGATCTTTGCAAGGAAAGCCTGAGTTGCAGAACTAGTTGTTCTTTGTCGAGAAGCTTGACTTCCCAAGGATATCTCCATCACTGGATTTTTGCTGACCGAAACTCACATTGTATGTGTAATTGACTATGAAGAATAACAATATGTGGATGCTCTACTTCAACAGAGATGCCTTGTAATATTTATACAACTTGTGTCAAACGTTGTACACAACGTATGGTATAATATTTGTACAATCTGTGTCTAATTTTATACAACAAATTGTATACATTGTGTGTACAACCAAAATTAATAATAATAATAACAATAATAATAACAACAACAACAATAATAATAACAAAAAATACTAACGATAGTAGTAATTAATAATAATAATAATAGTATATTATTTGAACAATATATTTTCGGAGAGGTTTTTCTAATGTTGAGACTGAAAACTTTCAATTTTGAAACTTCTCATGAAAAAGAAAATGGCATTCTTCTAATTTTTAAGACGAAATGACATATTTGTAATGATTATGTGCAATAGGGGTATTGGAATTAATAAACTTTTGAAAATAAAATTTTAAAACGAGATTATTTGGAAAAAGTTATTTTTGACCGAGATAATTGGAGATTGAACTTCGCCACCATAGTCAAAGATCACAAATAGATTTAGCTTCCTCACTTTTTCCGTTTGTTTCTGTAGTAGATCTGCTTTTGATTGCCTGAGGAATAGCCTTCAAGCCCTAGCACATACCGTCGCGTGAATTTTCTTACTCACCCATATATTGCATTACTCTCTATCTCTGCGTTAAATTGCTTGGGTTAGGGTGGATTTCATTCCATCTTCCATTGCTCGTAGATTTGTCGTCTTCATCCATAGTTAGGGTTGTTAGCGTCAACGTAATATATTATGGATCTCTGCAAGGAAAGCCTGAGTTGCAGAACTAGTTGTTCTTTGTCGAGAAGCTTGACTTCCCTAAGGATATCTCCATCATTGGATTCTTACTGACCAAAACTCACATTGTATGTGTATTTGGTTATGAAAAATAATAATATGTGGATGCTCTACTTCAACAGAGATGCCTTGTAATATTTATACAACTTGTGTCTAACGTTGTACACAACGTGTGGTACAATATTTGTACAATCTGTGTCTAATTTTGTACCATAAATTGTATAGAATGTGTGTAATAATAACAACAGTAATAATAATAACAACAACAATAATAACTAAAAATTTTAACAATAGCAATAATAATAATAATAATAATAATAATAATAATAATAATAACAACAAGATTAATACATGTTAAAGTTGTATAAAATGTGTGTACAGTATGTGCCTAACTTTGTACACACGTTATACCATATGTTGTGCACAAAATATGTACAATAAATAATGAAAATGATAATAATAATAATAATAATAATAATAATATATTACAATAATTAATTATTATTCTTATTACATATTATTATTATTAAAATATATTATTATTATTATTATATTTATCATTATCATCATCAATAATAACTAACAATACTAATATAGTATAATATTTGAATAATATATTTTTAAAGGCCTTTTTAGTGTTAAGACTGAAAACTTTCAAATTTTAAACTTCTCATGAAAGAGAGAATATCATTCTTCTAATTTTTAAAATGAAATGATATTTTTGTAATAATTGTGTAAAATAGGGGTATTAGTATTAATAAACCTTTTAAAATAAAATTTTAAAACAAGAACATTTGGAAAAAGTAACATTTGACTCAGATAATTTGAGATTGCACCTTTATCTTCGCCACCGTAGTCAAAGATCATAAATGAATCTAACTTTTTCACCTTTGTCGTTTGTTTCTGTAGCAGACCTACTTTTGATTGCTTAAGAAATAACCTTCAAGCCCTATAACATACTGTCTTGTGAATTTTTTTACTCACCATGTACTGCATTGCTCTTTATCTCTACGTTAAATTGTTTGGTTTAGGGTGGATTTCATTCCATCTTCCATTGCTCGCCGATCTGTCTTCTTCATCCATAGCTCGGGCCGTTAGTGTCAAGGTAATATATTATAGATCTTTGCAAAGAAAGCCTGAGTTGCAGAACTAGTTGTTCTTTGTCGAGAAGCTTGACTTCCCTAGGGATATCTCCATCATTGGATTCTTGCTGATCAAAACTCACACTGTATGTGTAATTGGCTATGAAGAATAACAATATGTGGATGCTCTACTTCAACAGAGATGCCTTGTAATATTTATACAACTTGTGTCAAACGTTGTATACAACGTGTGGTATAATATTTGTACAATCTCTGCCTAATTTTATACAAAAAATTGTATACAATGTGTGTACAAACGAAATTAATAATAATAATAATAACAACAACAACAACAACAACAATAATAATAATAATAACTAAAAATATTAACAATAGTAATAATTAATAATAATAATAATAATAATAATAATAATAAAAAATTACAAGATTATTATACGCTAAAGTTGTATAAAATGTGTGTATATCATGTACCCAAATTTGTACACACGTTATACCATATGTTATGTACAGCATATGTACAATAAATAATAATAATAATAATAATAATAATAATAATAATAATAATAATAATGATAATAATAATAGCATATTTTAATA
>CM071872.1:3208149-3239709 GCA_036759665.1 Gynandropsis gynandra | reverse complement strand
TTACAATAATAATAATATTATAATATTTGAATAATATATTTTTAGAGGATTTTTTAATGTCAAAACTGAAAACTTTCAATTTTTAAACTTCTCATGAAAGAGAGAATGACTTCTAATTTTTAAAACGAAATGATATTTTTGTAATAATTGTGTAAAATAGGGGTATTAGTATTAATAAACATTTTAAAATAAAATTTTAAAACGAGGTCATTTGGAAAAAATAACATTTGACCGAGATAATTTGAGATTGCACCCTTATCTTCGCCACCGTAGTCAAAGATCATACATGAATCTAGCTTTCGCACCTTTGTCGTTTCTTTCTATAGCAGACCTACTTTTGATTGCTTGAAAAATAACCTTCAAACCCTAGAACATACTTTCGTGTGAATTTTTTTACTCACCCATTACTGCATTACTTTCCCCATCTCTATGGTAAATCGTTTGGGTTAGGGGAGATTTCATTCAATCTTACATTGCTTGTCGATCTGTTGTTTTCATCCATAGCTCGGTTTGTCAACGTCAAGGTAATATTTTATATATCTTTGCTAGGAAAGCCTACGTTGCAAAACTAGTTGTTCTTCGTCGAGAAGCTTAACTTCCTTGGGGACATCTCCATAGTGGGCTTCTTGCAAACCGAAATTGGCACTCTATGTGTATTTGGCTATGAAGATAACAATTTTTGGTTACTCTGCTTTAAGTGATATGCCTTGTAATAATTATACAATTTGTGCCAAACATTGTATAGAACGTGTGGTATAATGTGTGTAACACACATTGTGCATAATATGTGTCTAACTTTCTACACACGTTGTATCACACGTTGTGCACAATAATAATAATAATAATAATAATAATAATAATAATAATAATAATAATAATAATAATAATAATAATAATACACGTTGATGTTGTATACAAATACAACGTTGGTATAAAGTCTGAGAATATGTTGTATACAACGTGTGTACAACATGTTTCCAACTTTGTATACGCTTTACACCATATGTTGTGTGTACAACCAAAACTAATAATAATAATAATAATAATAACTATTAATGTTAATAATATATTAATAATAGTAATGATTTATAATAATATATAATACAAATATTATTATTATCAATAATAATAATAATGATAATAATAATAATAATAATAATAATAATAATAATAATAATAATAGTATATTATTTGAACAATATATTTTGTATATTATTTGAACAGTATATTTTCGGAGAGGTTTTTCTAATGTTGAGACTGAAAACTTTCAATTTTGAAACTTCTCATGAAACAGAAAATGACATTCTTCTAATTTTTAAGACGAAATGACATATTTGTAATGATTGTGTGCAATAGGGGTATTGGAATTAATAAACTTTTGAAAATAAGATTTTAAAACGAGATTATTTGGAAAAAGTTACTTTTGATCGAGATAATTGGAGATTGAACCCCTTTATCTTTGCCACGATAGTCAAACATCACAATGGATCTAGCTTCCTCAACTTTGTCGTTTGCTTCTGTAGTAGATCCACTTTATATCGCTTTAGAAATATCGTAAAGCCTTAGAATATACTGTCGCATGAATTTCTTACTCACCCATATACTACATTACTCTCCATCTCAACGCTAAATCATTTGAATTAGGGTGGATTTCATTTCATCTTCCATTGCTCGTCGTTCTGTCGTCTTCATCCATAGCTCAGGCTGTCAACGTCAAGGTTATATATTTGGATCTCTACAAGGAAAGCTTGAGTTACAGAACTAGTTGTTCTTTCTCGAGAAGCTTGACTTCCCTAGGGACATCTCCATCGTTGGATTCTTGCTCACCGAAGCCGACATTGTATGTGTATTTGGTTTTGAAGAATAACAATATGCGGATGCTCTACTTCAATAGAGATATCTTGTAATATTTATACAACTTGTGTCAAACGTTGTACACAACGTGTGGTACAATATTGGACAACACGTGCCCAACATTGTATGTTGTACCCACATTGTGTACAATCTGTATCCAACTTTGTATAACTGTGCACAACATGTCTACAACAAAAATTAATAATAATAATAAAATAATATTATTAATATTAATATTAATAATATCAATATTCATAATAATATATAATAATTACAATTATAAGGATATTATACGTTGTATATAAGGTGTGTACAACCAATATGTTGATGTTGTATGCAACGTTTGTACAATATGTACCCAACTTTATACACGTGTTGTACCATACGTTTGTGTACAACGTGTGTACAACCAAAATTAATAATACTAATAACTAATAATTTTAATAATGTATTAATAATATCAAACAATAATAATTACTTATAATAATAATAATATATTATTATTATAATAATAATTAACAATAATGATAATAATAGTGTATTATTTGAATAATATATCACGGGAGAAATATTGTAAATTTTTCGGAAAGATTTTTTAAATGTTGACTGAAAACTTTCGATTTTGAATCTTCTCATGCAAGAAAAAATGACATTCTTGTAATTTTTAATACGAAATGACATTTTTGTAATAATTGTGTATAATAAGGGTATCGAAATTAATAAAATTTTTAAAATAAAATTTTTAAACGAGATCATTTGAGAAAAATGATATTTGACCGAGATCATTTGAGATTGAACCCCTTATCTTCGTCACCATAATCAAAGATCACACATGGATCTAGCTTCTTCACATTTGTCATTTGTTTTTGTAGCATATATGTTTTTTATTGCTTGAGAAATGGCCTTCAAGCCTTAGCACATACTGTCTCGTGAATTTTCTTAGCCACCATATAATGCATTACTCTATCTATCTCTAGGATAAATTGTCTAGGTTAGGGTGGATTTCATTACGTCTTCCGTTGCTCATTAAACTGTCATCTTCTTCCGTAACTCGGGTGTCAATATCAAGGTAATATATTATGGGTCTTTACAAGAAAAGCTTGAGTTGGAGAATTAGTTGTTCATTTTCCCAAGTTTGAGTTTCTTTGGGCATCTCCATCATTGGATTCTTGCTGAACGAAACTAATATTATATGTGTATTTGGTTATGAAGAATAATAGTCTATGGATGATTGCTTAAACATAGAAATTTTGAGTTGATGGAATGAAATTGGTGGTTTTTGACAATTATTGACTTTGGTCGAGTTAAGTGGCATATGTAGAATTTATTTTTTGCATTGGGACAATATTTTAACGAAATAAAAATATACTAAAAATGTAATATAAAAGTAAAATATTTTATAAATATGTTTTATATTCTAAAATCTCTTTATAATCACATTATTTAAAATTTTTTAATATTATTAACTTTAATAAATTATTTATCAAAAAGAAATTTAGTAGAAAGATAAAAATTAAAATATATACTATAGGAAAATCTATTATTTTAGTTTATCTAATAAATAAGAATAAGATTATGATAATATTGTAATATCAAAATTAAAATTAAAAAATTAAATCATATTAATAATATTCAAATAAAATATATATTATATATAAGATTATCGAGAAAAAATAAAAATAAGTATAGTAAACAAAGAAAGAAAGAGATAAAAAGATAATGTGGGAGATATGAAAAAAAAGGTTAGAATTTTGTGTATAAATTTAAATTTTGTTATTTTTTATAAAACATGTACGATAGTTTCTTTTAAAAATGTAAACAAAAATATATAATCTTATATATTAAGATCAAATTAAAATTAAACTATATTTTATTTAACTATAATTTTTAATTTCAATTAACTATTCTTTGATATTTTAAATAAAAAATTATATTTTTTTATAAAAAAGCATTGGGGCATCTAACCCAATAGTAAGGGTTGGACAAATAACAAATATTTACAAATATCCAATTATTTGTGTTTGTATTTGACAAATATCTAAATTTATTATTTTTATATGTAAATTAAGATCTCGTAAATACGAATATTTGTCGGATATATTGATATCCGCATCTGAATCTAATTTTTTTAACTTAAAAAAGTATATAAAAAAAATTTTAATAAAAAATCAATAATCATCAAATATAATCTAAAACTAAAATTAAAATCGCACAAAGATGCAAAGATATATAATATAAAAAAACAAAACACAAATTTTTCACATTCATCTCTACATGAGTCACTTAAATTTAGTTTCGTTGACGATTCTACGAATATTGTCAATTCACTTAAATCAAAGGAAACAAATTATTATATTATACATTAAAATAAAATTCGTAAAAAAGTTATAATCTGGTTTTTTCATATATTGTAATTTTCATTACAATATCCAACCCATTTGGATTAGATACAATATTGAGTATAAATTAAATCTTCAACAATGTTAATTATTTTAAATTATTTGTTATTTTAGTCTTTCAATTATAAATATATTGTATTTTTGTCTATATATTTATATAATAAGTGTTTAAATAAGATTAATAATGTTTTTCTTTCCAATTTGATCATTAAAATGAAGTTTGTTATATGTGTATCTATAGACTAACTAAATTTTCTATTTAATACTTACAAATACAAATAGTTCGGATAATTGAGTCTATTATTTGTATTTATATTTGTATTTGTCGAATATCTGATTTCTAATATTTGTATTTGTGTCAGCGGATATTCGCATTTTTGGTTGGAATACGAATCGAATAGGAATACTTCGAATATTTTGCCTAACTCTAATGGTGGTACTATACATTCGATCCCCACATATACATACACAAAAATATACACATATATACAAATATATATATATATATATCCACACATAAATCTATATACACATATATATAGGCACACACATAAACAAATATACATACATATGTATATATCTATATATACATGTACCTACATATATACATATATTTATATACACACATGCTCACATACATATGTAAACATGCACATATATATCTATATACACACATACATATATATAGATACATATATATAAACACAAATATACACACATGTACATATACTGCAAGTATATACATTCATACATGAGTAGATATGTGCATACACATTCACATACATATATACATATATATACATACGTACATATATACATACAAAAAATCTTACGATATATTTCGTAAGATTTATATCCGTGTGAATATATATATATAATTATTTTATAATTTATTAGTTAGAAAAATTAATACATATATTTAAAAATTATATTCATTTAACTTCAATTTTTTGCTGCATGATCTTCGATAGACTAGATTCCAAATGAACAAATTTTAATTTAAGAAATCTAAACAAGACTTTTTTCTTAAAAAAAACGAATTTGAAAGACTTAACTATGCAAAATTTATAGCGCAAAATGCGTGTACAATATCAGTATTTTGTAAAATCCAAAGCAAAATATTTCCTCTTTATATGTATAAACACACAAAACTCGTGTAATTATTACCTAGGTACTATTAGTGAATTAAAATTTCAACAATCACTATTTGTTAGAACACAATTTTCCATTTTTTATTGTATAAACAAATTTATAAATTTTTTATGATATATTGTATTTTTCTCTTGCTCGAATTTTGATCGAACCAGTGGTAGAAACACCTTTTCCATCATTTACTCAATTTTATTTTTTAATTTTTGTATCTCCCGATTACTGATTGAACTAATTCATATTATATTTCAATTGAAATTATCATTTGGATTAATATAATTATTTCCTCCATATCAGTATTTCAGAGTTCCCATAGCCTTTACCTCATACCCTCATCTATTTCACAACCCTATCATGGAACAAACTCTTTTCTACGTCTTCACCCAAAATGTTTATCCTTATAACTCCCTTTGTCTTCTTTTGACCATTTTCATATCATTTATTTGGTGCATTTGGGTTAGGACGAAGTTCATAAGGCCGCCACTGCCACCGGGTCCTCCGGGACTTCCCTTGGTCGGAAACCTCCCTTTCATTGACCACGACCTCCAAAGCTACTTCATGTCCATGTCCCAAAGATACGGTCGTATTTTCAGCCTGAGGCTTGGCTCCAAACAAGCATTTGTGGTGACCTCTTCGACCTTGGCTCGAGAAATTTTCAAGGATAATGACATTGTTTTTGCCAATCATGACGTGCCAGCCACGGCCCGGGCCCTCACCTCTGGTGGCCTTGATGGCATCGTGTGGATGCCTTATGGCCCCAAATGGCTCATGCTTAGAAAAGCTTTTGTCTATAAACTACTTAGTCCAAACACACTTGATCTATTACGCAGGGAGGTCCGCGAAAGAACAAGGTATGTATACAAACAAGCCAAAGAAGGATCGGCCGTGAGGATCGGAGATCAAATGTTCATAACGTTTTTGAATTTTGTGATGAACATTTTGCGGGGAGGCACATGTAAGCACAACGAGATGACGACTAATCTTGGAATAGAGTGCAAAAGAGTAATATCCCAGATATTGAGATTGACGGGTGAGACGAATGTATCGGATTTTTTCCCGTGTTTGGCTCGGTTTGATCTCCAAGGGCTCGAGAAAAAAGATGCGCGAAGAGGCTCAAAAGCTCGATGAGATATTCGATCGAGTAATAAACCAAAGAATTGTAAATCTAAATGATGGTTCGAGTGAGGGAAAGGACTTGTTGGAGCAATTGTTAATATTCAAGGACAAAGGTGATTCAAAGGTTCAAATGACTATGAATAACATCAAAGGCATTCTCTTGGTAATGTTATTGATTTTACAATACAAAGTACATATACTTGAAAAATAATATTAGACAACTTTACATACTTGAACTAACCTCAACGACGATAGAATTCGCCATGGCCGAGCTTATAAGCAAACCAGAGATCATGAAGAAGGCACAACAAGAACTAGATCAAGTGATAGGCAAAGCAAACATCGTCGAAGAATCCCACATCGGTAAACTCCCGTACCTTTTCGCCATTCTGAAAGAAACCCTAAGGCTTCACACAACCGTTCCTATGTTAATCCCACATACTCCAACAAAAACCACCGTAATTGGTGGCTACACCATACCCAAAGGTTCAAAGATCATTGTCAACACATTTGGAATCCGTCGAGATCCGGACATATGGGAAACTCCTTTAGAGTTCAACCCTAAGAGATTTATGGGTAAGGGTAATGATTTCAATGTAAGAAATCATAGTTACATACCCTTTGGATGTGGTAAGAGAGTATGCGTAGGAAAAGCCATGGCTGAGAAGATGATTATGTATATTCTTGCAACATTTTTACATTCGTTTGATTGGAAGATCCCAAAGGACAGGAGATTGATATTGAAGAGAAGTTTGGGAGTGTTCTCAAGTTGAAGAACCCTCTTGTCCTTATCCCTCTTCCAAGGTTGTCTGATCCTAAACTCTATATGTAAAGGAGCTTCATGTTGAAATAATTTTGGTTAAAGGTAATTATTCCTTATACAAAGTTATTTTAGTAAAGAATTTCTTTTATCATTTAGAAATCACTTGCAAATATACTTTTGTTACCAGGGAAGCAGGAAGCAAAAGAAATGTGGAGAATAACAAAAGGAAAAAAAATCAACTTTATTAATGTGTAAAAATAATGGTTTTATACAAATGTATAAATTATATAAAAAAAATCAAGAATCTTAATCTAACTAAATACAAAAATTCTTTAAAAAATATTAAAATATAATTTAATACTCACTTAAATTGATGAGTATAAATATGATATTCTCATCTTGAGAATTAGATTTTGCAATCAAAATTTTCCACAATTGTTTGATGAGAATATTCATAATCTAATTAGTTGATTTGATATGCATAGTCTTGTTCCTAATCTCATTAGTTGGATTGTTTGTTATGTGGAGTCATTGTATCGTCACAAAACAAAAGAATATATAAGTTACATTTGTCATGGCACGATTCGGATTTGGTCTCGGGAGTATTTCTAGAAAAATGTGAGTTGTTTCTTTGATTCCATGAAATACATAAAAAAAGACTGAAGTCGGCTTTTTATTCGTCTAGTGGTTGTGGATACACTTCTTGATAATGGAATCCGTGGACAACCAATGAGGGATGGTCATAATAAGGGGGAGTTCTTGTCTATCGTTGGCCTCTATGGTAGAATCAGTCAGGGGCCTGGGATGCATAGGTTTCGCCTAGTTTCGAACTAAAGGCCATTGCCATAATTGTACGGGTGTCAACCGAACGCAGCGAGTAACCGTTGTCTGTTCCGGTCGGATTCAAAAAGAGTCCATAACTCAGTTTAATCTAGCCCACTAAGAAGTAATGAGGCTAGTCTCCCCCTGGAAGTAGTGGTGCCCCCTTCCCGTGTATGCCAGTCAAAACTGGAAATGGTATCACTAGCGTTTGAAGAGGCTCTCTAATATGTTCAAATTGTAAATTCATCCCTCCGGCAAAAACCTATGAATCTATCCACAATAACTTGTTATAGATCTACCAGAGTCAATACAAATTTTTTAATTAGAAACTCAAAACGCTTTTAGTTGAAGGTCATAATTTCTAAAATATAATAAACCTTGGTCAAGATCATTTTTAAATAACGAATAATACATTGAACATCAATAATTTCTAAGATTAGTGAGGTGGGGTAGGGACATAGACATGTAATGACTTACTTTGTTTATAGTGAAAAGATATCACAACGAATTATATTTAATTTATTAATTTTTCAATTAACGTGTGATAGTAATAAGGATTACTTTGAGATTCAAGTGTTTGTATGAGAATTTGGAATTAATTTTCATTAGGATTATTAAAGGTTTTTAAATTAGCATTCCAAGTTCCTCAAGAAATTCTAAAGTAAACTTACTTTGACTAATAGAAATTTCAACTTTAGAATGGAAATTTCAACTTTAGAATGTAAATTTCAAATTGAAGAAAGTATTTTATCTTATCAATATCTTTACTATCGAAGACAAAGGCCAACAGAGTTTTAATAGAGTCCATAACATTAGAATTATTACTAAAAATAATAATATATTCTACGTAAACTATAATAATGCAATGAAATGATCTTTTAAAGAAGATAAAAACAAGAAATGATTACAAACAGATTGAATGTAGTCAGAATTTAATAAAATAATAGAGAATTTTATATGTCATTATCGTGAAGCCTTTTTTGAACCATATAATGATTTGTGCACACGATTAACATGATTTAGAGGAATTTTCTCCCCCCAATGAAGGAAGATAACATTGTAATAAATTCATGTAAATTTCTTCGTTTAAATCGCCATATAAAAATGCATTAAAAGTTAAGTTAGTCAATATACCAATTCTAAGAAACGACGAAGCACAAAAGAATTCTAGTCGTAATCATTTTAGTCATGAGGCTAAATATATCAACATAATCAATGATATCATCAACCACAATTAGAAAAAAATTCTTAAGCCATCAAAAAATTCAAATTTAAATCGATTCAAGATGTCTAAACGAAAAAGTTCAAAAGGAATACTATATTTGTTATTATGAGAAACCAATGTTAAGCATCTTTGTTTAGCATTTGGATAGATTGAACACTGAAATATTGTGTTGGAAACAAAATTTTTGATTCAGTAAGAATTTAATAATTGTTGAACTTTGACATTGTATAGGTGTCTAACCCTCACATGTTATAAGCTAAAAAAATTGTGAACTGAAAAAATTTCCAAAAAATATTGATTGTAAGAGTCTCTAGCATTCCCAATCACCAAAGCCCGGGTAGGATATTTTGTAGGCATTAAGATCAAATGAAATTTGTCTTAAATAGTAAAGTTTCTATCCTAAACCAAGTATTCTAGACATGTTGCTTTGATGAAAGCGTTATTCAAGATTATTCCAAATTCAAAAATTGTGCGCGTTCGTACAATACAATCAAAAATATTTTTATAGACAGTATTAATGATTCATGAACAGACGATATCATTGTATCTATTATAACTATCATGCACAAGATTTTTGTGAGGAATTTCAAAGATATTACCTATTATGAAGCCGAAGGCACCAATGAATAAATGATTAATTAACCTAACTTTAGGTGAATAAAATCAAATAATATAAAAAAGAAAGGAAAAACAGTCCACCATTGAGAGAATGAGAGAGGAGAAGAAACAAATGGTGACTCTTGATGATTGGGAATGCTAGAGAATCTTAAAATCTAAAAAGAAACTAACTGAATCACTAGTGTTAGCCTTACCAAAACCGAAAAATTCCATACTAATGTATCCGAATGCATCACAAAAGAGATTAGGATGTGTACTGATGCAAGGAGATAACATGATTATTTATGCATCAAGACAGTTACGTAAGCATGAGGAGAATTATCCTACTCATGATTTAGAGATGGAAGTTATGGTATTTGCATTACAGATCTAGAGGACATCCCTTTATTGAGAGAATATATAGATTTTTATATACCACAAAAGTCTAAAATACATATTCACGTAGTCAAAGTTGAATTTGCGTCACAAAAGGTGGATGGAATTTGTTGCAGACTATGAGGTAGACAACACATACCATCTAGGGAAAGCAAATGTTGTTGCAGATGCGTTAAGTCGCAAAAGAGTTGAAGTTACAGCTATGCAAGGTTCAATGATTTGATTAGTAAAACAAGTGCTTTGAGACTAGAAACAATGCAGACTGAATCAGAGGATGTGGGATTTCAAGCCATAGATTAGGCTGGTCTATTAAGTAGAATTTGCACAACGAAAATATCCGATGAAGGTTGCAGAGGGTTTGTATTAATCATCAAGACCTGAGGTATAAGTTGTAACAAGAGATATAAAACGGTCTAATGATGATAAGTGATTGACTTTGTGTACTAAAAGATCTAAGGATTAGAGAAGAGATTTTAATCTGAGCTCACCAATCAAATTTTTTTTTACTCATTCGGGATCAACGAAGATGTATTGAGATCTTTGTTCAATGGCCAGTGATGAAGAAGGATATCGCTCAATGGGTAGCAAAATATCCTACATACCGAATAATCAAAGCAGAGCAACAAGTACCAAGCGGAAAATTGTAAATTCTGTCGATATTTGAATGGAAATGGATTAGTATTATCACTGATTTTGTGATGGGTCTTTTAAGGACACTGAGTGGAAAGGATGCCATTTGGAATGTCGTTAATCTACTAATTTAATTGTCTCATTTCATTTTAATAATGAAGACTATTGATGTAAATAAACTAGGAAGGATCTATTTGCTCATATTGTGAAGTTACATGGGGTTTCATCAAGCATTCAGTCATATCGAGATAAGAGATTCACCTCACGTATGTGGCAGCCATTTTAAAAATAATTGGGAACCAAACTACACATGAGCATCGTGTATCATCCACAGACTGATGGACAGTGGGAAAGAATGATAAAGACGCTTGATGAACTATTACGAGTATGTGCGCTAGAATTGCCTGGTAGTTGGGAGAATCGTTTGCCGCTTCTTGAGTTTGCATACAATAATAGCTATCATGTTAGCATTGAGATGCCACCATATGAAGCATTATGTGAGTGATTGTATCGTACACCTTTGTTTTGGATTGAGGTGGGGAGAGATCTATCTTCGGAGTGGAGATTATTGAGAAAACTATAGAAAATCTGAGAATTTTTAAGATGAAAATGAATGCGGCTCAGGATCGTCAGAAAAGTTATGTTCATCTGAAAAGAAATGACGTTGAGTTTAACATCGGAGATATGATATATTTACGAGTTCAAACGAGGTGAGAGAGATTAGGTGGGAGCTGGATAAACAAACTATCACCACAGTTCACGATGACATTTAAAGTGATTGAGCGAATTGGAGTAGTCACCTATCGATTGGAGCTTCCCTAATCTTTAGAGGAAATACATGATATGTTTCATATATCGTTGTTATGTAAATGTTTATCAGTACCGCCGAAAAAATACTTATAGTGCCACCAACAAATTTGGAGAGAGAGACTTAACATATAAATATCATCTCATGCGCATCGTAGATCATAAAGTGAAATAGTTAACACGTAAATGGATTTCGATGATAAAGGTCATGTGGAAAATTATGGAATAGAAAGAGCAACATGAGAATTAGTGGAGAAGATGATGCACGAGTATGCATAATTGATTGAAGTTGATTAATATGATTATTATGTGCATTGGATGTAGATGTCATTGTAAGAATCAGAGATATTGAATTTGAGGACGAAATATGTTGTAGTGAGGAGAATTGTGATGCCCAATAAGGCCCAAATGGTTAATTGATTAATTAATCTAAATTTAGGTTAATAAATTAAACAGTATACAAAGGAGAATAGTCGTATGGTCACGAGAAGAAGATAGAGAAGAAGGAAAAAAATAGAAAAGGAAATGAGAAAAGAGGAAAAGGAATATTTACAAAATTTTCGTCGTGTTCTATACATAATACATGGTTTAATTCTAATGGGGATTTGGATAAAAATCTACATTTCTCCTTGTCATTATTCAATTAAGATATATAATATATATTGATTATTCGATGAATCTATACTAGTGGAAAATCGATTCGTGTCGTAGTTAGCAATATCATCGTAGATAGTCAAGTCATCAAAGAAGCAAAAGTGATGACCTTTTTCCATCCAAAATTCAATTTTATTGTTGATTTGTTGAGAAGTTTATACATTTAAAACGATGCATGACCACAATAGGATTTTTTAGGAAATTCATAATGAAAAAATTGAGACATTACAAGTGAATTGTGGATTAAAACCTAAAATTTTTGTATGAGGATTGATGACATGTATATGAGGATTGATGACATGTATATGAGTTGTTTAAGTGATTAGAGATGATCTAGATTATTGACGCTCGACCAAGTTTTGGGTCGAAGAACGTCGGTATTTTGAGTTTGATGTTAAAACCGAGTGGACTTCTTCTCTAGTCGATTGAGTTATTTCACACTCGAACCTTCGGAAGAAAGCGTGTGCGAGTGTTTCGAAGACAATTGTCAGGTGAGGAGTTTCGGGTCGAAGATGTTAGTATGGAGACACTTTTCGAACGATGAAGCATTGTAGTTAGTTAAATCGGTGGATGTGTCAGCGTCGTACCATGTTGGGATTGTGGTAACCTTTCGAGCGACGGAGCGTTGCATTGTACTGATTGTTGGGGTATGTTGTGACCTTTTCAGATCTTCAGTATGCTGGTGTTCTTTAGATTTTGCGAGCATATGCCCGAGCTAGAGTCTTGTGGGCTCGGTGAGTTATGATTCGATGTGGTACTACTCTTAGATATATGATACTTAGCCGGGTTGGTTAGACTTATCTGTATATCTTTAATGTGATGATAAATCATTATTTTGTGTTATTTAGTCTCACAGAGTGGATCTTTCGTACTCACCCTATTTATGAACTGTCGTGTATGGACAAGTTATGGCAAAGAAAAACCAATGAGGTTGAACAACAATATCAGAGCTCACATCGGATTGATGAGAAAAGCGTGCCAGAGGTATTCTTAAGCTTTATTTTGCATTTCGTATTTATTTTTTATTTTATCGTTTTTATGGTTTTATGTATTTATTTTGTTATATGGTTTGGACCACTTTTATTTTAAATAAAAACCTTTATTTTGTTTTATAAATATATTTGAGTAATAATACATAAAGCCATCTATTGGAGTTGATGGTGGACATTTCTAATTCTGAATTGTTCTGGGATAATGGTGTTATACCTAAGACGAATCTTATTTTATTGTTTATGTCCATAGCCATTATCATCGACCTTTTCCAAGTGATATAGTTTTGTTCTCTAATGAGCTTGTCTGACCAATAGGACTCAACTATTGTTATTATTGGGAAAGAGAGAGAATTGCGGTAGGGATTGTTAGAAATTTTATTCTAACGTTGATTCATATAAATATAAGTATTTGATAATTGTTATTGAGGTACACACGGTGATGATTAGTGTTGTATTGAGGAGACAATTATCGGGTGAAAATCTCTCCGTGCGAATCCGCATAATTTGAAATCAAAAGATAATTTTGAGAATAATTACAAGTTTGATATTGATTTGTAATTATTATAAGTTAATGGACATGTCCAAAAGACATTTCTTTAAATGCATTTTTTTATTTATTTAAATGAGTCTTTGTTTTGATACGGTGATTGATCATATACAAAAATTATTACAAAATCAAAGAAACAAAACACATAATTCTCTTATATCATCAAAGAGAATATTGAGGAGAAATTTTTGGATTTGACATTGGAAAAAAAGAAAAAGATCTAAAAATCGTGGAAAATTCAAGTGAGTAATTTATTTATTGTTTGGTTGATTTAATTTCCTATCAGATTATCGATAACTGTTTCCACATATAGGATTGTCGAATTTTCTTACAATTGGTATCAGAGCCTACTAATAGGAATTAAATCACCGGGTTGAAGTTTATTGATTAAATCTAATTTGAACAAAATACATAATTAAATTTTCTAAATTTTGTGTGGTTTTGTTAATATGAGATCGGTGAATATTTTTTGTGCTTCATAAAATTTAAGGTTGATTTTATGGGTTTAAAAGAATAAAAAAATTGAAGTTTAATTGTAAAAAAATTCACTGTTACCGGAGGAAGTAACTGAGGAAGGTTTGGTCTTCCTCCTCCTCCTCCTTTGTAACGATGAAAGTCCATAAACCACCGACCCGATCCGAAATCTTCGCTGTCCACCGAAACCCCACTGACCACGAAGTCGTCGCCGTCGGAAAGTTACGGGAATGAACCTCGGTGACGAACGTGTTCGTTCGCCTCCTATGCGCAAACATGGCGGTTCATTCTCGACGGAGTGGGAAGGACATCGACATCAATTCGTCGTGTCGTTTCGCCGCTCATCGGTTACAGATATTGTCGTACCGCCGGTGGGTGTTCCACCGAATTTTGGAATTTCAGAGGGATGGTTTCAGCGTCGGTCATGGTTTCGGCGTCGGTGACCGTCTTGTGATATTCGGATTCCAAAGCGACGGATTGTTAATGGGTTCGTTGGTGAATCGGCTTCGAATTCCGGTGGGTTTCGAAGGAGTTTCGGCAAAATAATCAAAGAGGGTGATACATAAACTGTATGTATCTGTTAAAAACAGAAGTTAAAAAAAATAAATACGATACCTGGGATTCGAACCGGCGCCAGTGTGGAGCGTGTCTTACACCATTAGGCGACGTAACATATTCAATATGGATATGTTATGGTTATTATATAGATAAGATATACGTAAATAAAACAATAAATGGAATATTGGTTCTGTGGAGATTTGAACCCGGGTTAATTGTGATGTTGGTTTTGGCATAACCACTCCGACATGCTTATATTTCATTAAACAGACGAAATGGTCTTAAATATATCGACATAAAGAATTCTAAATATGTCTTTCTTTAAGATCACATAATTTAATCCATTAATATTTAGCGAGTGCGTTAGTCACCAAAGTGGCCAACTCGAGTGTATTAATGATTTAAATTATTTATATAAATGTTTAACTTCATAATGATATTTAAGAATGATGATAAACATTTATAGTTATTAACATGTAGTTATACGGTTACCCAAAGGTAGATCTTCCTCATGTTTAATAACAATTGAAGTAGATTATGAATTTTGTTTAATTAACATATTATGTACATCCAAAGATGGCTTATATGTTAAAGTAACATCGTGATTAATCTTATATAAGTTGTTTGATGCATGTTGATTGTGTTTAGATTCTGCCTAAAGGTGAATTTAAATACAATATTTTAGTATAAGTTATATAGTCTGAATTATTTTCTGAATTCAAAGCAAATTAAATGTGAGATGTGATCATTTTGTAGTGGTCTCCACTATGTTAAGTATGACTGCCAATGGTATCAAGTTTAATGGACATAATTATGACAACTGGATCGAATATGTGAAGCTAAATGCTGTCCTTTTGGGACTCGATTCAGCTCTCATTATGGATAAGCCCACTAAACCAACTGATACAAGTTCTGAGGCAGACAAAAAACTGTGGGAGAATTGGGACAGGTCGAATAGGCTTATGATGAGCTTTCTCAAGCTTAGCATATCGCCTATAATGTTAAGCCTTCCCAACCTAAGACTGAAAATGAGAAGGAATTCCTTGCTTAGATTAAGAAGTGTACTATGACAGACAATGTGGATAAGTCTGTTATTGTTGCTCTCATTAATGACTTATCGACGAGAGAGTACAACATATCTCAGTCTATGGATGACCATATCACTCATATGGTGAATACTTACAATCGGCTCAAAAGTTTGGATATTGATGTTGGTGAGCGTGTGTTAGTTGAGTTCATGTTAAAATCGTGCAAAGGTGATGATTTCAAGCAATTCCGGAGAACTTACAACCAACTCAAGGAAAAATGGTCTCTTTCGGATACCAAGGCCATGCTCATGCAAGAGGAGGCAAGGCAAAAGGAAGGAAATTTTGCTTATCGTGGTCATCCAAATGCTGGTTCAAGTGGCGGCAAAGCTCCAAGTAAGAAAAGAAAGAAAAAGGGAAAGCAGCCATATAAGGTGCATGCTGGTGAAGGGCAAGGAAATCTGAAATGTTTCTTTTGCAACAAAACAGGGCACAAGAAGGCTGATTGCCGGAAAAGGAAGGCTTGATTTGAAAAACGAGGTATACATTTCGTTTCAGTATGCTTCGAATCAAATATTATTGAAGTACCTTCTAATACTTGGTGGCTTGATACTGGTGCGACCACTCATGTGTCTAATATTATACAGGGTTACCTAAATCTCCAACGAATGCCGGAAAGTGAAAGCTTTCAATTTATGGGAAACCGGATGAAAGCTAGAGTTGAAGGTGTCGGGACATATAGAATCGTGTTAGATACAGGCTATTGTCTGGATCTAGAAAATTGTTTGTATGTTCTTGATTGTTCTAGAAATTTTGTTTCCGCTCTAAGGTTGGATGTATTAGGTTTTGAATTTAAGATTGGACATGGTTGTTTTTTCATTGTATCGTGCTAAAAACCTATGTGGTACTGGTTTATTATCATATACTTTGTATAGTTTCAATCTAAGTTCTAAATTTATTAATTCTCTGTTTCATATTTTGGCTGAACATGATGTTGGTATGAAGAGGAATGCACTTAACGAGTCCTGTGCTGACTTGTGTCATAAAAGACTCGGTCATATATCCAAGGAGAGGATGATGAGACTAATTCAACATGGAATTTTATCTCAATTGGATTTTACCGATTGGAATGATACTTGTGTGGATTGCATTAAGGGTAAGCAAACCAAACATGTGTCTAAACATACAGCCACAAGGAGTAGCGGATTACTCGATTTAATATATACAAATATTTGTGGTCCTTTTGATGTACCGTCTTGGGGCGGTGAAAAGTATCTCATCACCTTCATTGATGATTACTCTAGGTATTGTTACCTTTATTTGATGCATGAAAAGTCCAATCTGTTGATGTGCTTGAGACATTCATTACGAAGGTTAAGAGACAGCTAAATAGAAAGGTTAAGGTAATACGTTCCGATAGAGGTGGTGAATATTATGGAAAGACATCAGAACTTGGACAAATTCCAGGTCCATTTAAGAAAGTTCTTGAGTCTAAGGGCATTTGTGCGCAATATACAATGCCCGGCTCGCCACAAAAAAATGGCGTTCCAGAAAGGCGTAATCGTAGATTGATAGAAATGGTTAGGAGTATGATGAGTAATAGTTCTGTACCTATTTCATTGTGGATGTGTGCATTGAGGAGAGCTGCATACATATTGAATACGTTACCTAGTAAAGCAGTTCCTAAGACACCTTACGAACTGTGGACATCTAGGAAACCTAGTTTTATACATCTTCACGTATGGGGCTGTCAAGCCGAAGTGAGGATATATAATCCACATGAAAAGAAATTGGATTCCAGAACCATTAGTGGTTATTTTATTAGATATCTAGAGAGGTCAAAAGGTTATAAATTCTATTGTCCTAACCACACTACGAGAATTGTAGAGTCTGGGAATGCTCGTTTCATTGAAAATGGCGAAATCAGTGGGAATGTGGGAGTACGTGATATCAAGATAAAAGAGTCATTGATGGACCAAAATCCATCAACTGATTCATCTTATGTTGATGTTGCTATTATTGTAGTACAGCCAAAGGGCGTGAATATAGGACAACAACAAATGGATACTCCACACCTAGTTACTGATGCCATTGTTCAAGAAGAGCAAGAAAATGTTCAAGCAAATGAACAAGTGCAACCTCAAGAAGGAACAGCTTTGAGGAGGTCAACTAGAGATAGAAGACCAGCTATTTCAAATGATTATATGTGTTATCCACTTGAACATGAAAATGACTTGAGCATGAATGATGACCCAGTCTCTTTTGACCAAGCCATGAGCAGTAGAAATTCTAATAAATGGTTGATGGCCATGAAGGAAGAGTTGAAATCTATGGATGACAATAATGTTTGGGAATGACGGAATTTCCGAAGGGTTCTAAAAGAGTTGGATGTAAATGGGTCTGTAAGACCAAACGAGACTCTAAGGGCAATGTCGAGAAGTATAAAGCCAGACTTGTTGCCAAAGATTGCACTCAAAATAATGGTATTTACTACAAAGAGACTTTCTCTTCGGTTTCTAGAAATGACTCTTTAAGGATTTTCATGGCTTTGGTGGCTCACTTTGATCTTGAGCTTCACCAAATGGATGTTAAAACAGCCTTTCTTAATGGAGATTTAGAAGAAGAGGTATATATGGATCAACCTCAAGGTTTTGAGACCACAAGTAGAAGCAATCTGGTACGTAAGTTGAAAAAATCAATCTATGGATTAAAACAAGCTTCTCGACAATGGTACTTGAAGTTCAATGATACTGTATTGTCATATGGGTTTGTAGAAATGAACGTTGATCGGTGTATCTACATAAAGATTGTAGGAAGCAAGTTTATAATCCTTGCATTGTATGTAGATGATATTCTACTTGCCGCCAATGATCGTGGGTTATTGCATGATGTTAAGGATTATCTTTCTAGTAATTTTGAGATGAAAGATACGGGCGAGGCTTCCTATGTGATCGAAATAGAAATATTTTGAGACAGATCACAAGGAATTTTGGGATTGTCTCAAAAGGCTTACATCGATAAAGTTTTAGAAAGATTTAAAATGAAATCATGTTCACCAAGTCCGGTTCCCATACAGAAAGAGGATCGTTTCAGTCTATCCCAATGTCCTAAGAATGACTTAGAACGTAAGGAAATGGATGAAATTCCTTACGCCTCTTTAGTCGGAAGTTTGATGTATGCTTAGACTTGTACTAGACCGGATATCATTTTTTCAGTTGGTATATTGGGTCGTTACCAATCAAATCCTGGACAATTTCACTGGAGAGCTACAAAGAAAGTTTTAAGATATCTACAAGACACCAAGGATCACATGCTCACATATAGACGAACTAGCAATCTTGATATTGTTGGTTACTCAGATTCAGACTATGTCGGATGCTCGGATACCCGAAAATCGACATTTGGTTATTTGTTCCTTCTAGCTAAGGGAGCTATTTCATGGAAGAGTGGTAAGCAGTCTCTCATTGATACTTCCACTATGGAGACCGAATTTGTATCGTGCTTTGAAGCTACAGTTCAATCGTTGTGGTTGCGCAATTTTGTTCAAGGTTTAGGCATCGTTGGTACCATTGCTAAACCGATGAACATATTGTGATAATGCGGCAGTCGTATTCTTCTCGAAGAACGATAGATACTCCAAGGGTGCCAAGCATATGGATTTAAAATATCTATCGGTTAAAGAAGAAGTGCAAAATCAAAGAGTTCAATTGTGCATATCGGCACCAATGATATGATCGCGGATCCGTTGACTAAAGAACTAGCTCCAAAGATCTTTCTTGGTCATGTTAGTGACATGGGAGTAGTCGCGAAGACCTTGTATTGCTGATGAATATACATGCATGCATATAAGTCTTGCACATTGAAGTTTGTTTAACTCTAGATATCAATGTAAGTTTTGATTTTGCTTATCTATGAATCATATTTCAGTTATGCATATTTGTTATGATTATAGATACTTAGTCTTTGTTCAAAGACATTGTAGATAAGATAATTTTAGATCTCTATCTTATCAAATTACAGTTGTTTAAATTATATTGATTTGTAATGCATGGAAGGAATCGGGACGTTTGCCAGGCCCGTGACCGCCATGATTCGGTCAAGTTAATTCTTATAAAGTTGTGACTCCTATATAAGATCATTTAAGTGAGCTCAACGATTTTATATACTTGTCATATGTGAATCAAGTGGTAGAATGTTAGAAATTTTATTCTAACGTTGATTCATATAAATATAAGTATTTGACAATTGTTATTTAGGTACATACGGTGATGATTAGTGTTGTATTGAGGAGACAATTATCGGGTGAAAATCCCTCCGTGCCAATCCGCATAATTTGAAATCAAAAGAAAATTTTGAGAATAATTACAAGTTTGATATTAATTTGTAATTATTATAAGTTAAAGGACATGTCCAAAAGACATGTCTTTAAACTCATGTCTTTTCTATTTATTTAAATGAGCCTTTTTTTTGTTACGGTGATTGATCATATACAAAAAGCATTATAAACACAAAGAAACAAAACACATAATTCTCTTATATCATCAAAGAGAATATTGAGAAGAAATTTGTGGATTTGGTATTGGAAAAAAAGAAAAAGATCTATCGAATAAAAATCATGGAAAATTGAAATAAATAATTTATTTATTTTTTGGTTGATTTAATCTCCTATTAGATTATTGATAATTTTTTTTCGCATATAGGATTATCGAATTTTTTTACGGAGATCAATAGAAAAATTTATTGAATCAATCGGATTTTGAGTCATCGACTTGATAAATAAATAGGTTATGGTTTTGGAGAACAAGAGTTGAAAAAGCTAGAATTTAAAGGAAAAAGTAAAAAAAAAATAGAGAAGAAAAAAGAGAAGAATATATAAACAATAACAAACTGAATAATTAGAAAAAATGAACGGCATAAAAAAGAAGCGAAAGCAAAATCGCAAAGCGTCATCTATACCGGTAAAAAGATGTCGAGTATAAGGAAATAAATTAATAAAAAATAATGATTGTATACAAAAGCTTCACCCATTGGAAAACCTCTCTCGGTGTCTCTTTGCATATAAAACGAATTTTCTTTAATCAATGGGAATTAGGTTGACGTTACATCATTGTTTCTTGTCTTCATTTTCCGTTATCATTTTAAATTAAGTTTGTTGAATTAGTCACATTGCGTCATTCGTTGTACTAACAAAATTATATTTGTATAATAATCTATTTATAATTGTAACCTTTGAATCGAATTATTGACGTAAGATATATTTAAAAAACAAAAGAGATTGAATTGGACGAACTACTCATACTTTTGGAATAATATGTAAAATCTATGTTGTCATCATCATTTGTAAGAGGGTGACTTTGATGTAAACCAAGGGCAAAATCTTTATTTCTCCCTTGTTTTTATTTATTTTTATATATTAAGGTTAGGGGTGTAAAAAACAGCCCGAGCCCGTGGGTTCACCCGAAACCCATCCGAAAATACGCGGGCTCGGACTGTGAAATTGACGGCCCGAATGAAACCGGGCCTTCGGGCTCGAGCCGACTAAGAAGCCCGTTCGAATAGAGCCCGATCCGTCGGGCTTCGGGCCGGGCCGGGCGCCCCAATCGTGTGGCTAATTAGGGTTCCAGATCCTTGCGTGCGTCTCTCTCTCTCTCGTTTCATCGTTTCATCGTTCTGTTTTTCCGATCTGTTTCATCGTTCCTCCTGCCTCTCCTGTCGTTTTTCAGAAACCTTCGGCCGAGCTTCAGCGTCCAACCGGCCGAGCGTCGTCGTCCCCGCCCGAGCGTCGTCGTCCCCCGTCCAGCCGGCCGAGCGTCGTCGTCCACGCCCTTCAATAAATCAAACAAAAATTCAATAAATCATGACATACTGCAGGAGGGGCAATCAAACAAAAATCCCGTCCCCGCCCGAGCGTCGTCGCCTCCCCGTCCAGAGGCAGCTTCCTCGTCTCCTCGTTCGAGCGTCTGTCCTCACCGCATAAGGTATATTGACTCATGTATACTGATTTATGTATTACAATGTGGCAGAAAGTTAGGAATTTGTTGATTGTGTAGGATTTAGGGTTGAGGAGCGTCTGTTGATTGTGTTGATTGTGGAGCGTCTGATTGTGTTGATTGTGGAGCGTCTGTTGATTGTTGAGTTATGAAAAAGTTAGGATTTAGGGTTGAGGAGCGTATGTTGATTGTGTAGGAATTTGTTATTGATTGTGTAGGAATTTGTTAGGATTTAGGATTTAGGGTCTGTAAAATTAGTATTTGACTATATTTTTATTGCAGATTGCAAATGGACGATAATTTTCGTCATGCTGACCAAACGGTAGATGAGCAAACAATAGATGATTATGCTCAACAAACGATAGAAGATCATGACGACGGAGACCATCAACCTACTCCTCAAGTAAGTGGTTCTAACAAAAGGAAAAGGTCTGATGTTTGGGCACATTTGATTACTATAAATAATACTCAAGCCAAATGCAAATATTGCGATAAAGTGTTATCCGCAATATCAAGTAAGGGTACATCTCCCTAGGGGAACTCAGGACCTGCCATTCTCATTCATTGAGTACCCGATGATTAGAGAGTTGATTTATTATCTAAACCCGGATGCGAAATTTATATGTAGATATACTCTGATGGCTGATTGTTTGCAATTGTATGAGCGTGAGAAACAGTTGCTGAAAACTGAATTAGGAATGGTTCGTAGTAGAATTTGTTTAACTACGGATCTTTGGACCGCAATAAGCCATGGTATATATCTGCGTGATGTGTGGGAAGGTATAACATTGTAATTTTTAGAATGTATGTGTATGTAAACATTAGTTTAGTAAAAAAAAGTTAAAACATGTTAATGGTCGTATATGATAAAATATTAAAGGAAATGCATCACAACAGAAATGAGTGACTATGAGGAACAATGTTATTCGTAAATCATGTTATTAGGAGAAATGTTATGTTATCGAAATTTCAAAAATAGTACATTATTGTAAATGATGGCCCATGGATGATTCTTTATGATGATATTGTAAGATGGTCCATGATTATACGACCTAAATGAAGGATAAAATACTAATAATTATTAAAATAAGAATGACACTGTTGATAAGTAAATAATTAGGTGAATGAAGAAAGCGATTTCATGTTGACTTTTTTTTGGTAGTCCATTGAATATTTCTGCATAGACAATATTTGTTATAAGCGTTTATTGTGTAAATTCTTTATTATGATCTAAGATACCCAATCCGTTGGCTAATGTCACAAATAATTCTATCTTCTATTTCTTTTTATCTGAAAGAAGGCTCATGTCTTATATTGTCACGTAATAAAATAGACTGACAGATTTGGTTAAGGATGTACACTCTATATGATTGTTTCCACAGCTGCTGTTGGACAAATGACAACAAAACTTGTAGGGATATAAACATATTTGGTGGTACAATAAATTTTGTGATGGTAGCAATTGAGAGAAATGAGAGAATTTTGGTCACTTGGTAATAATCTCCAGGCATGCACCAACTACTCAACCATGGAGAGGTAGACTCCACATGATGGATGGAAGCAAAGAGACTTGACATAAACCAGCACTTGAGCATTGGAGCATTGCAGTGGAGGATGGTAAAGTATTTGAAAAGGAATGAAAAAACGAAATTCCAATCCCACGTGAAGGACCTCACATGTTCTTTTACATTTATGATTTGAGGTACTTTGTGTTTATAAGAGCACTGGCATAATTAAGAAGTATTGTTATTAAACATTGAGATTGTTGCAATATTCTTGCTTATCATCAATGAAATCAGTCTTGGAACCACTTTTAGTAACATTGTTGCACTTGGCCAGATTGCTTAATTCTGTTTCACACTGTAGTAGGCTTTGAACCCAAGGACAAATAAATATATTTTAATCGAAATCGATTAGTTTAGTATTAATAAAAAGAAAACATCCAAATAGTTGTCTAACAAACAATGTCCGACTTCGGATATAGTGCCCTCGGACCTCCAACTTCTCAAATGTTTAGTTTAAATCTCTATTCTCTCTACCATTTATATCTCGAGAACTCTTCAAAACACTTTTTATGCTCTCTTCCATATCCATAGGAAGGCAGTGATAAATCAAACAAAACCAAGTTCTCGTTGCTTGAGATATGAACCCTCTTACAAGAAGCAAAAACTCAAACATAAATGCTAATATGTAGATGCATACATGCATATATATACGCGTAATTGTCATACACATCATCCATACATCTACATATAATAGGATATATACATAAATAAATAGACAAGATTTACCACAAAATCGATAGGTAAAATAGAATGTTAAAAAAATCACGAGGTAAAATTGAAGCTTTTGGCATTTTCCAACTAAAATTACCTCAAAAAGCAAGAGTCAAAGCAAGTTAATCTTTTGGATGAGCCTTGACATTGAGATTGGCAGTGATTTCTGAAGCTTTTGATTCACCAATCAACTCCTTCATAACCTAAAAACATCTACATGAAAAAGTCCAAATGATAAAAAAACAACAACATATCAAGCTTCAGAAAATATCAATAGTAACCAAAAACCAATTATGTTACATTTCAGTTAGTAATATCTTATTTATACTCACCATCTTTGTCATAGAGTTCTTTCTTATTGGCTTTTTCATCTTGGTAATAGTGATACTCCAACTATACCTACAAGAATGAATCCATCAACAAAAATAAAAGATAGGGTGCTAAAACTTCTAAAGTATCCAATTCGATATGAGAGAGTCATGAAATATGTTAGGATGACAACCATTGAATCACAAATTTCTCTGTGGCATCTAGCTCCACACCACTGTAGCATCATACTTATTTATGTAATAGCATGTCTCGAGAATAGAAAATGAGAAACTATCATACAGATTCTAAGAAGATATATCCATGCACATAAATATGACAATCCATTTAAATCAGTTTAAACACACCAAACAAACTAAAAAACAAACATAAATGCTATTATGTAGATGCATGCATGCATATATACGCGTAACAGCCATACACATCATCCATACATCAACATACATTATGATATATACATAAATAAGTAGACAAGATTTACCACAAAACAGAGAGGTAAAATAGAATGTTCACAAAATCAAGAGGTAAAATTGAAGCTTTTAGCATTGTGCCTGGCAGTGATTTCTGAAGCTTTTGGTTCACCAATCAAGTCCTTCATAACCTAAAAATTGATCTACATGAAAAGGTTCAAAGGATGAAAAAAAAAAACACAACATATCAAGCTTCAGAAAATATCAATAGTAACCAAAACCAATTATCTTACATTTAAGTTAGTAATATCTTATTCATACTCACCATCTTTGTCATCGAGTTCTTTCTTCATGGCTTTTTCATCTTGTTAATAGTGATACTCCAACAATACCTACAAGAATGAATCCATCAACAAAAATAAAAGATAGGGTGCTAAAACTTCTAAAGTATCCAATTCGATATGAGAGAGTCATGAAATATGTTAGGATGACAATCATTGAATCACAAGTTTCTCCGTGGCATCTAGCTCCACACCACTACAGCATCATACTTATTTATGTAATAGCATGTCCCGAGAATAGAAAATGAGAAACTAAGATTTTAAGAAGATATATCTATGCACATAAATATGACAATCCATTTAAATCGGTTTGAACACACCAAACAAACTAAAAAACAATCATAAATGCTATTATGTAGATGCATACATGCATATATACGCGTAACAACCATACACATCATGAATACATCTACATACATTATGATATATACATAAATAAATAGACAAGATTTACCACAAAATCGAGAGGTAAAATAGAATGTTCAGAAAATCAAGAGATAAAATTGAAGCTTTTGGCATTTTCCAACTGAATTTACGTCAAAAAGGCAAGATTCAAAGCAAGTTCATCTTCTGGATGAGCCTTGACATTGAGTTGGGCTGTGATTTCTGAAGCTTTTGATTCACCAATAAACTCCTTCATCAACCTTAAAATCGAGAAGTAAAATTGAAGCTTTTGGCATTTTCAAACTAAAATTACCTCAAAAGGCAAGAGTCAAAGTTAGTTCATCTTTTGGATGAGCCTTGACATTGAGTTTGGGAGTGATTTCTAAAGCTTTTGATTTACCAATCAACTCCTTCATAACCTAAAAATCGATCTACTTGAAAAAGTCCAAAGGATGAAAAAACAACAATATATAAAGCTATCAATAGTAACCAAAAACCAATTATGTTACATTTCAATTAGTAATATCTTATTCATGCTCACCATCTTTGTCATCGTCATGGCTTTGTCATCTTGGTAATAGTGATACTCCAACGATACCTACAAGAATGAATCCATCAACCAAAATAAAAGTTGGGGTGCTAAAATTTCTGAAGTATCCAATTCGATATGAGAGAGTCATGAAATATGTTAGGATGCCAATCATTGAATCGTAAATTTCTTCGTTGCATCTAGCTCCACACCCACTGTAGCATCATACTTATTTATGTAATAGCATGTTTTGAGAATAGAAAATGAGAAACTGTCATACAAATTTTAAGAATATATACCTATGCACATAAATATGACAATCCATTTAAATCAGTTGGAACACACCAAACAAACAAAAAAAAACAAACATAAATGCTACTATGTAGATGCATACATGCATATATACGCGTAACAGCCATACACATCATCCATACTGTAGGGTTGATTTAATTAGCGGAAGCATGTTTTTATCAACCCGAATATAGATCTAGTCATGTTTACGATTAATTGTTCGGTTTCAACGTTAAACGACTCAAGAACAGTTTCTGAGATACCTGAAACGTTGAACTGAGGATCGGATGTGAGACTTGATAGCACAAGTCCTCTACGCGTATCCACGCCGAGATCGGGATTGCTTAGATGCGGGATTCGGAAGAACGAAAAACTGTTTTTCGTTCTTCGGGTTTTTCTTTTCTGACGGCTAGGGTTTTCGTCTTAGAATAGTGTGTATATCGAAACCTCGTAAAGCGTTTATTTATAATTATTAACTCTTTAATAATTACAACTTAAACCCAAAACTATTCAAATATTACATAATTGGCATAGGACTTTCATACACACTACAGCTAATCATGTGTTTTATGAGTGCACCAAATATATTGAGATTTACTATCATTTCATCTTAATAGATTCGAATTGGTGAACTCGTCACTTTTTATGTTCTTTTCGGTGATCAACTAGTTGATATACTCACCAAACCCTTCGAAATTCACTTATTTCTTTGATTGTGGTCTAAGTTCGGTATTTGTGATCTTCACATTCCAACTTAAGCTGCGCATTATAAACACACATTTTTTTAGTTTTTTTATATTTTCTATTCACTTTTCTCCTTTCTATTTGGTATATTTCTAGTTTGATTGTTCATATTCTTTATGTCACCTTATTTGTACAACTCTTTTGTATATATTTGAAAAAAATATATGAAAACCTTTAAAGAAACCTTGATTTTTCGGAAAGCCTAAACTACCGCTTTCTATCTTAAACCCCCTAAACAAATGAAAAAAATTATCCAAAATATTTGAACTTCGGATTTTCCCAAAATTTCTTATGCAACACTGATTTGGTGAAGAAGACTTGTTCACTTGATACGTCAAATTCTACATTCATGGAGGTTTCAAAAAATTCGAGAGAATGGAAGGTTTCAGACCATTTCGCCTACATATATATTTATATGCATATATATAATCATAAACCAATATATATAATCAAAATATTTGTATATACATATATATACACTTATATTCATATGAGTGTGTGTTTGTGTGTACAGATGTGTATAGATTTATATACATATTTGTGTATGTCTAATTACATACATATGTATATATATATATATATATGTATATATGAATGTCTGTGCGTGTATATAATTTTTTTATGATTATATATATATGTGTGTATATATGTATATAGCTATACATTACATATCAGTACACACATTTACATGTGTGTTTATATGTATATGTAATTTATACATATGTATACGTGTCATATGTATATGTATGTATACATATATCTATATATGATTATATATATGTGTATATAAATATATATATATATATATGAAATATGTATGTGTATATATAATTGTTTATTAAAATATATACATATATATATATGTATATATATAGATAGTTGAATAAATAGATATACACATGTGTATATGTGTAGGTAAAATGTTCTCAAAACCCCTAAACCATATCCAAATTTTTTAAAATCTTCCTAAACTTTGTCTCTCAAACTTCTTTAAATGAGAAAAAAATGACACATCTCATGTAACACCCCATTGATAACATCTAAATTGTTGTAGTATTTTCATTTATTTTCATAGTTAGTTTTATCATTTATTTGGACTTTACGGAGCGTTAACTACAACTTAGTATTCTTCTAGAGTTTTCTCGTGTTTTGCAGTAAATGAGATATCGGGTTATGAACACGACTGAATTCGGGAAATATTGGCAAATCTACTTCAAGCTCAGTTGTACACACTCAAGACTCAAGCCTCCTTCGGTCACAAAAAAATGGAAACCGTCGGCCACTTTCACAAAATGGAAATAGTGGTCGCAACTCATTAAAATGGAAACATAGCTGAACCCAAATGGAAATTTTCGGCTGTTGGAATAACACTTGGAAGAGAACGGTTGAAACATAAAAAGGAAACCTGATTGGAGCAAGAATAGGCAACCCGGTAACAAACATAGAGGGCTGCACGTCTAGTAAAATCTATCCATGCGGGGTAGTTACTGAACTCGCGATTTTTCGGGTCGTGTACATAACAAACTTCCTAGAAGTTCTCAACGGAAGAATAATTCAAAAAGGACGGCCCCCAATTAAGTAGGAACAACAGAGAACCCTAAGGAGGACCATAAAGAGGCAGACAAAACACACATAAATGAGTGCACGAGAGAGAAAATAGAGCAAAACGTAAAAATAGGATAGAGACGGGGCGACGAACTTGGAATGGGGAGGAGCTATTGAAGACTACGATATTAGAATAGGGAGGAATCTCGTTTTGTATCTATGTTTAAGATAGAATTCTTTTGCGTTTTGTTTTCTAAGTCTATGTCCGAGTAGATCCATAGCCACGGGTTAGAGAGTTTTGTCAATATGTAATGAAGTCTTGTGCTTAATGCTTGGTGGTTCTTAATGTTTTTATTCTTGTACACAACTTGAATAAATCATTATGGTATTTGAGCGTTTTCATAATGATTGGCTGTCCTTAATGCTTTTGTTCTTGTACGTAACCTGAATGAATGGTTGTAGAAGTCTAATGATCTAAGCCAGAGGATTAGACTTTGGAACTTAGCAATGATTTAGGGTCTTAATTGATTTCGAATCTACGCCACGTCGGTCGATTGAAACTAGGAGTTAGGATAGCGGTCTTAATGCATCTTGTAGGCGAGATTATGCAGTTGGAAGATGGGTAGTACATATGCTAGATAGCAGATAAGTCTACGTCAGTCACTTCCTACAATAGAGCTTGAATTCTCTAAATTCATGATATTATCTAAGAACAATGATCTTTGTTAGCACTACATTGCATGATTGTGCATATCTCGAAACTTGTGGTGTCTAGTCTATTGAGTTTATCTCGTTAGTTAGATTAGTATTTATTTTGCATTCCATTCACTTAATTGATTGGTTACTCGTCCTATTCATTAATTTAATAACTTTATTGTTGCATCGATTCTCTAGTGTTCGATCCTAGTACTACACGACCTGTACTTTTGCATTGAAGTTGGTCTAGATATTTATTACTTAAGATTAACCACATCACACATCATTGAACCTCCATTAAAACTAAGAATATTCACTATCACCCTCTCACAATGTGGCCATATGTATCAATAATCCTAATAGATATACTTTATTAAAATTCAAATTTGAATACATATTGAAAATCCGAATACATAAACATATTGTCTTGAGACGTTAAATCAATCTACATCGGAAAAAAAAAAAGAAAAGTCAAAGCTCTCGTAACCCTCGACACTTGCTTCCTAGTTTTCATCAGTGTCTTCATTCCCTGTCCATCAATGAAAGCCCACAAACGGAGTAAATACGATTAATCGTATTCAGCGAAACGGTTGCATGTACGATCTCCGCATAGCCAACCACCCACTCACATCATACATATAAGACATAAATATAGCACTTAATCACCCAATCTGCCTCGAAAAAATACCAAAAATCAAAGACTAGTATCCCACCATGATCATCCCTCGCAAGCTCCCACTCGACCTCAACTATTGTAAAACTAGCGAGCTACAAATGATCCTCGACCTCTTGACACAATGATCTAAAGATCCCTTTTGATCCCAGCTGGCATAATGGTGCTCGCACATTCTTGTCGGACTGAAGCATAACTGTGACGCTTGCAAGGTCCATCAACCCGAGCCATCTGACTCTAATTCTCGAGAGATCCCATCGGATCCTAGCACCAGATGCCCATCCAGTCATAATCCTAAGGCATCGCATCACTATTTTCTATGATCCAACATCAACACACGACACACTCATCTTGCCCTCCCTCATGTCTCTCACTGAGACTCCATCCTCACACGAGCACCATGACAACTCGACCCTCGTGATCTCACTACTCTATCGAAACCTTCACAGTCACCTCAGTGTTCTTTGATGTGTTAAAACACCTCATATGATATAGGGTGCACCTGTAGGATTTTCCCATGCATTATGGTCCGAAAATAATCAAAACATGACCTAAAAATTTTCTTCCAAAAAATTACTCAACCAAGAAATTTTCCAAACACCCAAAAATATCTTAAGAAAACTCTCAGACCAAACAACCCTTAGTTCTATAAGAAACGAAAAAACTCAACCGAATGTTTTTTATAAAGATTTTTGCTCGCCCTAAAATCCAACAATTTACCATCTTCCTCGTTTTATACTTGATGGAGCGGTATGAGTACTCGACCGTTAACTTTACACACAATCATGAAATTCACTGAGAAACTTCATTTTTCAATAAGACATAACTCTATAAGGTTTCCTTCTCCACATTATTACATCCTAAATCTACACTCATATCACTCTAATATTCACTATATGAACTCCATCTCTCATTACAGAAAGTTTTCGATCTACACGGATTCTATCATTATAACATTCCAATTCTTCAGATATCATTTCCTATTGTTTCTATGCTACTTATGCAACCATTTGGAACAAATAATCAATCTAACATGTACATGTACTTAATGAATTCATCACCATTAAAATATATTAAGAATGATGAAGGTTTTCACCTTGTTTTCTGGTGATTTCGGCAACTGCGAAGTTGTCTCCTACGACAGTGTGATCCTTCAAAGATGACCAAATCATAGCAATGAACCTCCCATATATTCTATCCTTTCTCTCTTTCTCAATTTTCTTCCAATGTTTCTCTTTTCTTTTCTTTTTTAACCAAGCCCGTCTCCTTTTTTATTCATTAGATTGAGGCAACCTTTTGGTCTTCCTCAATTCCATTGAATTTCGAACCATTTCACCTTAATTTGG
>CM071872.1:3171999-3200445 GCA_036759665.1 Gynandropsis gynandra | reverse complement strand
AATTTTGATTTTAATTTTTATTTTAATTTTTATTTTGGTTTTAATTTTGATTTTAATTTTAATTTTAATTTTTATTTTGGTTTTAATTTTGATTTTAATTTTAATTTTGGTTTTAATTTTGGTTTTAATTTTGGTTTTAATTTTAATTTTAATAATAATAAATTATTATCTCAATTTTGACTTGATTTAATCCTAATTAATTCGAATTAAGTATAAATTAAACATCCGATTTAATCCAAATTAAGTTACATTGAGTCCAAAATTGAGTCAAAACTATGTCAAAATTGATTTTAATTTTAGTTTTGATTCAAATATAACTCAATTTTGACTTGATTTAATCCTAATTAATTCGAATTAAGTATAAATTGAAAATTCGATTTCATCCGAATTAAGTTAAATTGAGTCCAAAATTGAGTCAAAACTATGTCAAAATTGATTTTAATTTTGACCAAATTTTAATTTTAGTTTTGATTCAAATATAACTCAATTTTGACCTAGTTTTGACTCAATTTTGACTCGATTTAATCCCAATTTAATCATAATTTTGACAAAATTGGATTCGATTTTGGGTTTAGGGTTTAGGATTTTGCCAATTAGTTATTAGTCATGAGATATTAATTTCATGCCACATGTTGGCATCTTAAATATTGGTTCCATCACCTCGGAGTGTTATATAAGATTTTATTGGATATTTTTACTTAATTTATAATAATAAAATAATTATAGACTTACCGTTGTTATACCGTTTATCATAATTTAAATGGTCGAATTCCAATTTAATTAATCAAATTTCGATATTAAAATCAATATAAAAAATATATGTGTAAAAATATTTATTAATATTATTTACTGATAGATCAAAATAAATGATATAATTAAAAATTAAATAATTAGTCGATTATAATTATTGATTCAAATATATAATTATTGATTCGATTTTAGGATGTCTTGGGATAATATTAAATAAAAAAACTTATGCTTTGATGGTTAACGGTAGGATTTATATGTTACGAATAACTTGATTTATTAAAATTAAAATTAAAATCAAAATTAAAATTAAAATCAAAATTAAAATCAAAACTAAAATCAAAATTGGGTCAAAATTAAAATCAAAATTGGGTCAAAATTGAAATCAAAATTTGGTCAAAATTGGGTCAAAATCGGAGGGGGTTTTAGGCAGATTTTTTATAATTGAGGGGGGAATAGGATGAGGTCAAAATCGAGAGGGGAATAGGACTAGAACATGATAATCGAGGGGGAAATAGGCTGAAACTGAAAATCGAGGGGGGAATAGGACGAGGGTCAAAATCGAGGGGGGAATAGGACTAAAGCATGAAAATCTAAGGGGGAAATAGATTGTTTTTCTTATTAAAATTCTGGTTCATTCTTTTTAGTTTATTTTGACATTTTATTAGTTTTGTTAGTTTTGTCTTGTTCTCTTAAACAATTTTTGTTGAAAATTTGACAAAATGTTTCTTTTTAAAGTCGCAATTAACCTAGATCGTGGTAAATAAAGCACGAACTTAATTTATATTCAAATAGTAAAATCTTTGGTTTTTTATATTTTATATTGTTATGGAAAGTCAAAAGGTATTACGTGATTTGTGGAGATATTTGTGGTTCTCTTTTTCTCTTTGGTTTTGACTAAGTTAACATGATGAGATTGTATATATTAAGTGTCTTGTAAAAGTTCTGCAAATATGAAAAACCTTTTACAGAGTTTTTGAGTTTATGATATGGTATCAGAGCTCTAAGGAGATTATCATCTTCTTCTTCTAATCCCCTTCGATTTCTAAAAAAAAAAACCTTCGAACCCGAAATCTTCTTCTCGAACCCGAAACCTTCTTACCCGAAACCATCTTCTTCTTCGAACCCAGCAATCCGAAACCATCTTCAAACCCAGAAACTTTCGAACCCAGAAATCCCCTTCGAACCCGAAAATCTTCGAACCCAAAACCATCTCCATCGAAAAAACCCAGAAACCTTCGAACCTTTTTCGAATCATAAAACCCAGAAATCTTCGAACCCGAAAAAAATCCTCTTCAAATCCAGAAAACTTCAAACCGAGAAATCACCTTCGAACCCGAAATCTTCTTCTCGGATCCAGAAACCTTCATCCCGATCATGTCTTCAAACTCTACTGCATCGAACCCCGAAGGAGCTGTTGTGCAACGTCGCACAATCTCTCCCTATGACCTAACCCCGAGCGACAACCCCGGTATCGTCCTCTCGCAACCTTTTCTCCGCGGTGACAACTATGACGAATGGGCGATTAACATTCGACACGCGCTCAAATCCAAAAAAAAATTGGCTTTGTCGATGGGAAAATACCTTGGCCGCCCATCAATTCTCCTGATTTTGAAGACTGGGAGACAAATAATTCCTTGGTTGTCTCTTGGATCAAGAACACAATCGAATCAAAACTCAGATCTGATGTCACGCATCGAGAAGAGGCTCGTGATATTTGGGAACATTTGCAAAGTCGATTTGCTGTAAAACATGGTCCCCGAATCCAGCGCCTTCGCTCCGAGCTTGCCCGCTGTACACAACGAGACTTGACTATTGATGCTTATTACGGAAAATTAAATCGTATTTGGCGTGATCTTCTAAACGCATGTCCTCTTCGGGTTTGCAAGTGCGGGAATTATACTTGCAATATTTCGGCTCAATTGGAGAAGGATCGAAACGAAGACAGGGTTCATGATTTCTTGATGGGTTTGGACGACTCTGTTTTTGGAGTTGTTCGATCCAATCTCTTATCTTGTGAACCATTATCGGATCCTGATGTTGTCTATAATCTCGTGTTGCAGGATGAAAGCTCTCATAGTGGCACCAAATTCGGTCATACACTTGATGATCGTAGCTCGGGTATGGCCTTCTCGGTGAAAACAGGGTAGAGTGCTCGATCAACTTCCGAAGACAAGACAATATTTTTCTGTTCTAATTGCGGACGCTCGGGACATTTGGCGGACTCATGTTTTCAGATTTTGGGCTATCCCGAGTGGTGGGGAGATAGACCACGGACTCGCAATAGCAAGGGTAGGGGGTTCTCTTTGCCTCCGAGTTCTGGACGTGGCTTCAATGGCGGTCGTGGGTCGGAAAATCCTGTTGCTCGTGTCAACATGGCGCAAGCAAATCCTACTCATCCCACGGGTTCTAGCTCAACAGTATCTTCCTCCACTGTTTTTACTGATATTGACCGACAAGCCCTCAATGGGATCACTGATGATCAGTGGAGATCGATTGCGGCAATGTTGAACGCCAACAAGATTGGAGCTACTGAAAATCAATCTCGTAAGCAGTCAGTTTCATCTTGGATATTGGATTCAGGCTGCTCTCATCACATGACAGGGACTCTCTCGCTTTTGATGGATGTTGTCGACATGGATCCGTGTCCAATATATATGCCAGGTGGACGTCATAGTATGGCTGTAAAACAAGGGAGGGTTCAACTTGAGAATAACCTCATATTGACAGAAGTTTATTTTGTTGAGGGACTCAGTTTCAATCTCGTGTATGTCTCTCAGTTATTGGATCAACGGGATTGTTTCGTGTCATTTTCTAATCGATTTTGCATCATTCAGGACCGCAATACCAAGACACCGATTGGAGTGGGTGAACAGATTGATGGACTTTATTATTTCTGTGGAGGCGAGATGGCTGCAGCAGTTCAAACCCATGAATCCTCTTCCAAGGAGACATGGCATCGAAGGCTTGGCCATCCTTCCTCACCAATTTTAGAGTTGATTTCTGATTTGGTTATTTCCCGTGGTTCTACGGATCTAAATAAAACGTGTAACGTTTGTATACGAGCAAAACACGCCCGTGATTGTTTTCCCGAAAGTTCAAATAAAACGAGTTTTATTTTCGAGCTAATTCATTGCGACGTCTGGGGTCCGTATCAGACTCCGTCTTTTTCGGGTGCAAAGTATTTTCTGACGATAGTGGATGATTTTTCCCGAGGAACATGGATCTATCTAATTATGACTAAAAGCGAAGTGTCTACATATATACGACAATTTTTAGCTATGGTTGAACGTCAATTTGAAACAAAGGTCAAGATTGTGCGCTCTGCCAACGGATCCGAATTCACGTCTCTCGGAAAATTGTTTTTAGATAATGGGATTCTCCATCAAACATCGTGCGTTGGTACTCCGCAACAGAATAGAAGAGTCGAATGAAAACATCGTCATATCTTGAATGTTGCTCGTTCTTTGCTTTTTCAAGCAAACTTGCCTATTGAGTTTTGGGGCGATAGTGTGTTGACAGCCGCATATCTGATAAATCGGACTCCGTCTTCTGTTCTCGGTGGCCGAATCCCGTTTGAGCTTCTTCACGGTCATAAACCAATCTACTCGCATATGCGTGTTTTCGGCTCCCTTTGCTATGCTCACAATCAAGATACGGATGGAGATAAATTTGCTAGTCGAAGTCACAGATGCGTGTTCGTTGGTTATCCTTTCGGCAAGAAGGGTTGGCGTGTCTACGATCTTGATCGCAACATATTCATGGTGTCCCGAGATGTGATTTTCTGGGAAGAGTTGTTTCCTTTCTCTTCGGCGATGACTCCTTCATCCGGAGAAATCTCATTGCCCTTTGTCTCTGAATGGACTTGGTTGGATACGAGTAATGATTTTCCAATTGTGGCTCCGACTCCCGTTTCCTCTATTCTACCGACAACATCCTCCACAATTTCGGTTTCAGACTTAAGGGGGGGATCTCTTCAATCTTCGGATTCTCACGAAGATATAATATCTCAGCCCGTGTCATCTGCCCTCATTCTTATGACCTCAGTCTCGGACCACGGGCGAGGACAACAGACTAAGATTCCCTCTACTCGGCTGCGTGATTATGTGGTCACTCAGTTCATGCTTCTCGGTCAACACCCGTTGCATCAACATCACCTTATCTGATTCATAGGTACGTCAGTTGTGTGAATTTTTCCCCTAAACACTGCGTTTTTCTAGCTGCTGTATCCTCAGGCCGAGAACCACGTTCGTACCATGAAGCCCTAGCCGACGCAAATTGGAACAATGCAATGCATGCCGAGATCCAAGCTCTCGAATCAAATGAGACATGGACGATGGTACCTTTACCCCCGGGAAAGAAGGCTGTTGGAAGTAAGTGGATTTTCAAGATTAAATACAATTCCGATGGATCTATGAACGGTATAAAGCGTGATTAGTCGTCTTGGGAAACAACCAGGTTGAGGGCATTGATTACGAGGAAACCTTCGCCCGGGTGGCTAAGTTAGTCACAGTTCGTCTCTTCTTGGCAGTGGTTTCCGCTCGTAATTGGGAGGTACATCAGATGGATGTATATAATGTCTTTTTGCACGGCGATCTTCACGAAGAAGTTTATATGAAACCTTCGCCCGGTTTTTAGACTGTGAATTCGTCTAACGTGTGTCGGCTCCGGAAGTCTCTATACGGGCTTAAGCAAGCATCCCGGTGTTGGTTTGCTAAGCTTGCTATTTCACTGAAATCTTACGGCTTCCGACAATCCCCATCCGACCGTTCTCTCTTTACCTTCTCAGTCTCTGGGGTTCATCTCCACGTGTTAGTTTACGTCGACGACTTGATCATCATGGGTAACTCTCCGGTTGCTATTTCTTCGTTTAAGAAGTATTTGAGCTCCATATTTCATATGAAAGATCTTGGTTTGCTCAAATATTTTTTGGGTATCGAGGTTGCGCGTAACTCCAGCGGCATCTATTTATGTCAACGAAAATACGCATTGGACATTATTTCAGAAACCGGATTACTTGGAGCAAAACCAATTTCTTTTCCGATGGATCAAAACCATCAATTGTTGACGGACCAGGGTGAGCTTTACGACGACGCCGGAGCATATAGACGACTAGTTGTTCGTCTTATTTACTTGGTCGTCACTCGACCGGAGTTGTCCTATGCAGTTCAGATTTTGTCCCAATTTATGCATTCTCCTCGTCGTGTACATTGGGACGCGGCTATTTAAGTTGTTTGATATCTCAAGGGAAATCCCGGTCAGGGCCTTTTACTTCGTTTCGATTCAGACTTACAGATCTATGGTTGGTGTGATTCCAACTGGGCGGGATGCTCATTGACACGACGTTCTTTGACGAGTTGGTTCTTTCAACTTGGTTCTTCACCGATTTCGTGGAAAACGAAAAAACAACATATTGTTTCTCGTTCCCGCGGAAACAGAGTATCGAGCCATGGCCATGACGACGTGCGAACTTATTTGGATAAGAGCGTTGCTCAAGGATCTCGGTGTTTCTCATACACGTCCTATGTGGCTCTATTGTGACAGTGACACAGCTTTACACATCAGCTCGAATCTGGTATTTTCATGAACGGACAAAACACATCGAGGTAGATTGCCACTTCATTCGTGACGCCATTCTAGACAACATTATAGCTCCGCAAAATGTCTCTACACGAATTCAGCTTGCGGACATTTTTACAAAAGCCTTTGGACGTAAAGAATTTACGACATTCTTAAACAAGTTGGGCGTTCGTGACTTACACGCACCAACTTGAGGGGGGTGTTATGGAAAGTCAAAGGATATTGCCGGATTTGTGGAGATATTTGTGGTTCTTTTTTCCTATTTGGTTTTGACTAGATTAACATGATGAAATTGTATATATTAAGTGTCTTGTAAAAGTTATGTAGATATGAAAATTCTTTTACAGAATTTTTGAGTTTACCATATGTTATGTTTCTAAGCAACATATCAAAATTAATTTCACATTAAAGTATATAGATAAAAGACAAAATTAAAAGACGATAATTTTAGAGTTAAATATATAGTCCATAGTTCTAACAGTTTGATATATAATAATTTAAAGAGTTTAAAGTTTAAGGGAGTTCTCGTAAGTCGAAATGTTGATAAGACATCCATTCATGAAATAATCATTGATGTCAAATTTTGAACGTGACATAATCTCACATGTGATATGAATGATCTTACGGAGAATATTGAAGAGTAGGTTGAGTTTACGTTATTTTAGAATTAAAATAATGTTATATTTTCAATCACATTAAAAATATAATTTTTTTAATATTATTCTATTTTAAATAACTTTCTGTATAAATATTAATTTAATATTATAAATTATAGTATAAAATCAAACAAGTCAATCTCATACTTAACAAATGAGAATTGTCTCGAGTGCGTATCGTTAGAATTTGTGTAGCAAAATATTGGTTAGTCTTGAAATATTAATATCTAGTACCATAAATATATATAGATATATAGATATATGGATGTATATATTATAAATATGTTTATATATGTAAGATATATATATAGATGTTAATAATATGATATATGATATGTATATATAATAGATGATATACATAATATATATGATATATCATATTATAAATATATTTATATATGATATATATGTATGATAAATCTAGAAAATTTATCCAAAATTTGAATATGAAAGTATGAGAGGATGAAAAGAGTTTTGGATTTTGTAATTTTTTTGTGTATTGAAATGAATGGTACATTGCTTATTTATAGGAAAATAAATACGACTATTTAATTTAAAAAATAATAAACTCAATATGATCCTGCATAAAAGTTTTAGATATTCATTCATATAATTATAATACTCCTCATTGAATGTCTATCGACTGCCTCGTTAAAACCTTATCATGGAATAACTCATTGCGATAAAAACCATGATGAAGAAAAATGAGTGCAGCCATAAAAACTACTCCTCGATTGGTTAATTCTATATTTGTTCATAAGCTTCGGAGGTGATGCATCATGAATGTATTTTCTCAATGATGAAGTTGCGAACACCTTTGTGCATAGATCAGCTACATTTTCGTTTGATCTAATATAATGAACATCAATTTCTTTCTTCTTCTCAAGCTCTTGGATATATGAGAAAAATTTTGGAGGGATATGTTTCGTTCTATCGCGTTTGATATAACTATCTTTTGTTTGGGCGACACATGTTGTATTATCTTCATATAATATTGTAGGATCGATGTTAGACGATAATCCATATGTTTCTTGTATATGTCGGGTTATAGCCCTGAGTCGCACACATTCTCTTGTTGCTTCATGGAGTGCAATGATTTTCGCGTGGTTTGAAGATGTTGCAACTAATGTTTGCTTCTGAGAGCGCCATGATATCGTCGTACCTCCAAGTGCAAAAACATTTCTAGTTTTTCATCAGGCTTTATGAGGATCTCATAAATAACTTGCATCTACAAAACCGATTAACCCATGTCTGGAATCTCTAGGATAAAATAATCCTAAATCAACCGTCCTTGTAAATATCGAAAGATATGTTTAATCTCTATCCAATGAAGGCATGTAGGGGAAGAACTGTATTATGACAAGAGATTAGTAGCAAATGTTATATCAGGACGAGTGCAATTTTCTAGATACAAGAGAGTCCCTATTGCACTCATATAAGGTACTTCAGGTCCAAGTATATCTTCACTTTATTCACAAGACGAAATGGATCCTTTTTAACATTTAAAGATCTACATACCATTGGAGTGCTTAATGGATTTTCTTTATCCATGTTAAAGTGTTTTAACAATCTCTTTGTATAATTCGATTAAGTGTACGAATATATCATTCTTTAGATGCTCTATCTGTAAACCAATATAAAAATTTGTTTTTCCAAAGTCTTTCATTTCAAATTTCTCTTTCAGATAGTTTCAACATTTTTAATCTCCTTTGAGGTCCCAATTACATTCAAATCATCAACATAAAAAACTATAATAACAAATCCACTTGTTTTTTCTGAATAAATACACAAAGGCAAATATGATGATTCACAAATCCATTTTTCATAGATATTCACTTAGACGATTGTACCACATACGTCCAGGTTGTTTCAACCCATATAAAGATCATTGCAATCCGATTGCACATAATTCTTTAGGCTTTGAGTTTAATGTTTCCAGCATTCTTAATCCTTGAGGTAATTTCATGTATATATCATTATCCAAATATCCATATAGATAGTTGTAACCATATCCATAAGGTACATATCTAAGTTTTTAGATGCAGTTAAACTCATCAAGTATCTAAAATTGATTGCATCCAAAACAGGGGAATATGTTTCCTCACAATAAATTCCATGTCTCTGGGAAAACCCTTGTGCGATAAGACGTGCTTAATATCTTGTGACCTCATTATTTTCATTTTTCTTTCGCACAAAAACCCATTTGCATCCAATTGGTTTCACACCATTAGGAGTTTGAACGATTGATCCAAATACTTTTATTTTATTCAATGAGTCTAAGTCTATTCACATAGCTTTTTTTCTATTTTATCCAATCATGTCTCTTTTGATATTCTGACATTGACATTGGTTCTGGATCTCCATTATCATTTTCAATTTCCTTTGATATAATAATCATTGTCATTTATTTCTTCTCTTCTTATGATTTTTTATCATAGATATAGTTAATGGAAATCTCATTATTCTTTGTATGTTAATGAATATTTTCATCACTTTCATTTTGAAGATTATCTTCCTCGTTGGTTTCTTTTGGAATGTTCTCTATAATTTGAGAACTAATATCTTTATCAAAATTCTTTCTTTTTCGAGGAATTTTATCTTTAGAACCAAGTGATCTTCCACGCTTTAACCGTGTTGTAGACTCATTTGAAATTCTTTCACCAACAAGACCTTTTGTTATTTCTACACGAGCAAGTGTATTTGCAGTCGGTATATATGATTTTGTAACTCGTGTTGTATCATTGAACCCATCTGGAAGTTGATTTGCAATATTTTACAAATGTATGATCTTTTGCACTTCCATATTGCCTTGTTTTGTAGGACGATCAAGATATAACAATGATTGTGTTTTTAATGTTAAATCGTGTGAGGCTTGTTTTATTCCTCCTCCTAACATTGAGAATTCATTCTCATTAAAATGACAATAAGCAAAAAGAGCATTGAACATATCACTCGTTTTTTGTTCAAGATATCTAATGATGGATGGTGAATTAGATCCAACATAAATTCCCAATCTTCGTTGTGTGCCCATTTTTGTAAATTGTGGAGGAGCAATCAGAACATATATTGCACAACCAAATACTCTAAGATGAGATATATTTGGTTCCTACCATTTGCTAATTGCAATGGAGAATATTTATGATAAGCACTTGGCCTTATTTGAATAAGTGTTGCAGCATAAAAATGGCATGTCTAAAAAAAACTAGGCATTTTGTTCTCATTAGTAATTGACGAGCAATGAGTTAGAGATGTTTAATCAATGACTCAACCATACCATTTTGTGTATGAATATGTGATATGAGGTGTTCAATATCAATTCCAATTGATGTCCAAAAATCATTGAAAAATTTGGAATTGAATTCACCAGCGTTATCAAACCTCACTTTTTAATAGGGTAATCGGGGAATTGAACTCATAATTTTATTGAGCAAGAAACCTCGCAAATGAAATATTACGGGTTAATAATAGACAAATGTGTGACCATCTTCTTGAATCATCAATCAATACCATTTATTATCGAAATGATCCACTTTGTGGATTATTGGTCCATATATATCTTCATGTATTCGTTCTAAAATGATGGTGATTCATGCCCAACTTTGACCGATGATGGTATTATTATTAATTTTCCTTGAGAACAAGCAATACATATGATCTCATGAGGATTGAAATAACTTCTCTTTTTTAATGGATGACCATTGGAGTTTTCAACGATTCTCTACATCATTATTGAACCAGGGTGACCAAGTCGATCATGCCAAATCTTAAACACATCTTTATACTTTGGGTTGAAAATGACATATGATTCAACCACTCTTATCTTTGTGGAATATAATCTAGATGATAAAACTGGTAATTTTTCCATACTATGTTTCTTTCTAGAAACCATTGTCGTGATATAAAGATATTCATGATTTACATCATTCATGGTTTCAACATGATAGTCATTTTGGCGAATATATTTGAAATCTAATAAGTTTCTTTGGGATAATAGAGAGAATAATGAATCTTGTATAATGAATTTTGTCCCTCCGGACATTATAAAATTTGCTTCTCCACTTCTCTCAATTATTTTTGCATTTCCAGATATCATATTGACACTGCATTCATGTATTCGCAACTTAGATAAATAATTTTTATCTTTCAATATTGTGTTTGTTGTGACACAATCATGCTAAACATATATCTCCATCATTAAGATTTGATTGTAACATATTTAATATTAATTTTATCCAGAAAAAATATTGATGCACCTGGAAAATATTAAATTAAAGTTGTATATAACAATTTAACAAAAATATTAAAAAATAATCTAAGAAAACTTCACGTCAATATCTTTTTCATAATTTATCATTTTTAAGTTTGTTGATAAATCTGCCTTGCTCATTCATTCCACAAAATGATGCTGGCCTAGTGGGACGAACATGATAATTTTTCATTAGTAGTTTGTTTATTATTCTGCAACAAGAAGAATTCGTAATAATTCACGACAGGTTTTGAAAACCTTCGATCAATATTATGACATTATCAGCATGTAATATTGATAATATATTCTCCAATTTATCACAATCACTTATAGCTTCGTTTTGGATATTATTTCAAACATCGCATAATGATATTCGACCACAGACTTATAATCTTGGAATATTTAGCCTTGATATGTATATATATATATAATATGATATGCATAATATATATATATATGATATATCATGTTATAAATATATTTATTTATGATATATATATATATATGTATGATATATGTAATAAAGAAAAATCTAGAAAATTTACCTAGAACTTGAATATGAGAGAATAGAGAGAGTATAAGAGAATGAAGAGAGTATATAGAATGTATTCTTTGAATCATGAATGCACCAAATCTCGTTATAGCGTTATTAAAAAAATTCCAAACATATAAACGATGCCACAACACTTGTGGATTAGTGTTGATAAATCGTTAGAATATTTAGAATCATAATTAAAAATTTCTTTTTCTAGATCTCAAATAAGTATAAATATAACCCTGAAAAAATTGTCTCCCTTGAACAAAACAAAGACTAGCCCTAATTTGACTAAAGACACCATTTAGACTTGTTGAAACAAAAAATATTGAAAACCTGGCAAAGTGCTTAAGTTGAGTGCTTAGGCACTCGAGTCGAGCACGTAGGACAACAATTAACGTCGAATTATTAGACGTTCGATCGAGGATTTTAGATAATAGAAATGCTCATTTTAGAAGTGTCAAAATTGAGCCTGGCCCGCAGACCCATCCGAAACCCTTCCGAAAAATAGCGGGCTCAGACCATAAATTCGTAAGCCTTTTGTATTTGGGCTTTCGGACTCGGGCTTTCAATAAGCTTGCACATATTGTGGCCCACCCCATCATGCTTTGGCATCGGCCCGTTGAGCTCTAAATAAATTAGGTCTAACTAAGAGAGGCACCTCTCTTCTTCTTCGTCTCCTCTTATCGTCATGTCATTCACCTAAGAGAGAAAAATTTCACTGACTTGATTCTTCATCGTCGGATGCTTTGTTTCTTCGCCGCGAGTTATTTTTTTTCTTCGTTTTTTGTTGCTTTGTTTCTTCTCTGTCTCTTACTTTGTTTCTTCGCCGTTGGTTGCTTCATTTCTTCATCGTGGTTTTCTCCATTTCTTCGTCGTCGTTTCTTCGTTTCTTCACGGGATTACTTTGTTTCGTCGCCGTTATGTTTCTTCGAAAGTTGCTTCATTTCTTCGTTGGCTCCTTCATTTCTTCGTTTGCTTGCTTTGTGTCTTCATCAGGTTAGTTCATTTATTCATTTTATTCCTTCGTTGTTTCTTTCCTTTGTTGTTCTTTTCGCTGCTCCTATCTTCGTTCTTTCGTTGCTTTGATCGTCATTCTGTCGTTGCTCTGGTCATTGTTCCTTCGTTACTCCAGTCTTCGTTCCTTCGTTTATTCCTTCGGTGCTCTGATTTAGTTGCTCCCTACGTTGATTTGTTCCGCGTTCCTTCGTTTCTCTATTTTAGAAACTATAATAATAATGGCCCGTGAGCCTCCCAAAGTCCGTCTGGTCGGGCTGGGGCCTGATATTTAGAGACAATTAGATTTTAGACCGGGTTAGCATGTGCTCGTTTTCATCGGGCCACACTCGAGCGCGGGTCGGGCCTATCCGTTTGACATCCCTAGCTTATTTCAAACTCTTCTCATGCTCGAAAGAGTTATCATTCTAGTGAATGCTCTGATCGAGAAGTAAATCGCTTGTAACAAGCATTTTCATCGGTGCCCTCTTTGAGTTTTAAAAATCTCATGAATTTGGGTTTGTTTTGTTCCTCCCACCCTATAGAGATTTATGTTGGATTTGTTAATATAATTAAGAAATTAATTAAACATTAATTAATTGGATTATGATTATGATGTCATGTATATATATGTGATATATTTATATGTATAATTAGCCATATAAAACATAAGTTGCTGAACAAAAAAAAACAGAAACTTGGAGAGAAAAAAGAAAGTAAGAAGAGTTCTCCACGTATTCCGAACACATCAAGCGTTGACAATGAACCCGATTTCAGTGTGGACTGTTCATGCAGGTCTCGTATAATGAGTACTATGTCCAACCCATTCCTATATCCATCAGGTTAGTGGGTTCATCTCTTGGTTAATTGGTTCTAAGAAAACTAAACCACGTAAAATTGAAATATGAACAACGAATTAGATCTTTATTTAGGTTGTTAGCAAATGACTGAAATAACCCTATAATTTGGCCAAAAAGTCCTCTAAAATCATCCTTGCGAAAACATTTTAAATTGTTTGGCTCTCATTCATTCCTTCTTTGATCACGATTTTGATAGAATTAAGAATAGATTATATTAATGAGTGATGTTCATACAAAATATTAAAGATACAATATATGTTAATAAAATAAACCCTAATTTCCAATTTTAAATATAGAAACAAATCATATCATAATCAAAACTAAATATAGGAGAATATTTTATAACATTCGTAAATCTTCTACACGTCGTTACAAGTTCAAGGAGTTTGTAAAATAAGGTATTGAACTTGAAAAAAACAATGTTTCATATAGTTTCAGCTGAAAAGGTGGTCGTCACTCCACGAAAAAAGGGAGAAAATTAACTTCTCAAGGACATATACAATCGTAATGTGTAGGTCAATGTTTGTCGATAACAAAAAGGTCTAGAAGGATGGTACACCTTGAAAAGATTATCGTCACTCCATGGAAATTGAAGAAAATAATTTTTTTCAGATGACATATAAAGGATAAATATTTAGGTCGTCGATGAAAAATTGTATGTAAAAAAAGAAACGTAGAAGACGATTAGTACTTATGGCACACGTTGAAAAAAAAAGTTAAAATAAAGAGAAAAATGTAGATATTTAAATAAAGGTACGATAGATATTATAAAAATGAACATGATCGTCAATCGGATCGATAAATTATTGATAAAAAAAAGAAAGATCAAAAAAGAAAAAACCATAAACGAAAAAGAATAGCTCATATCAACCGAAACGAATAACATTATATTTTAATAAAATAATATCTTGATAAAATTAAAATAAAATAAATATTATTGAATATTGTTGTGCAAGATATTAGAGTTTTATTATATTTTAATAAAATAATTTCTATTTTTCGATTATATATAAAAACAAATAACATTATATTCAAAACTAAATATATAATTTTCAAATTTCTACAGATTTCTCGAATTATCACGTCCTCGTCAAATACATACAAATTATATTTATGGACAAGTTCGTTTCAAATCAATCTATTTTTAATTGGGTAACATGTGGTGGTGTTTTTTTTTTTCTTCTTTTAGGTCCTTTCTAACTTTTTGTCTTGATACGATGATATTCTACAAATTGTATAGATACATCTTCATACTTTCTAGGAAAAAGATTGACTGGCGGATATGATTTGAGAGAATAAGATTCATTCAAGGCTTAATATCTATTAATTTAAACAAAAAATACAAAATTAATTTATTTGAAAAATATTATAACCATGAGATCTTACAAATATAAGATTTTTCCTTTTAATTTTTGAAAAAACAGCATATTCCCCCTTAATTTTCATGCTTTAGTCCTATTTCCCCCTCGATTTTGACCCTCGTTCTATTCTCCCCTCGATTTTCAGTTTCAGCCTATTTCCCCCCTCGATTATCATGTTTTAGTCCTATTCACCCCTCGATTTTGAACTCATCCTATTATCCCCTCAATTATCAAAAATCTGCCTAAAACCCCCTCCGATTTTGACCTAATTTTAACCAAATTTTTATTTCAATTTTGACCCAATTTTGATCCAATTTTGATTTTAATTTTGACCTAATTTTGATTTTAATTTTGATTTTAATTTTGATTTTGATTTTGATTTTAATTTTAATTTTGATTTTAATTTAATTTTGATTTTGATTTTAATTTTAATAATAATTATTTAATTTTGATTTTGATTTTAATTTTAATTTCAATTTTGGTTTTAATTTTGAATTTAATTTTAATTTTAATAAATCAAGTTATTCGTAACATATAAATCCTACCGTTAACCATCAAAGCATAAGTTTTTTATTTAATATTATCCCAAGACATCCTAAAATCGAATCAATAATTATATATTTGAATCAATAATTATAATCGACTAATTATTTAATTTTCAATTATATCATTTATTTTGATCTATCAGTAAATAATATTAATAAATATTTTTACACATATATTTTTTATATTGATTTTATTATCGAAATTTGATTAATTAAATTGGACTCAATTTAACTTAATTCGGATTAAATCGGATTTTTAATTTATACTTAATTCGAATTAATTAGGATTAAATCAAGTCAAAATTGAGTTATATTTGAATCAAAACTAAAATTAAAATTTGGTCAAAATTAAAATCAATTTTGACATAGTTTTGACTCAATTTTGGACTCAATTTAACTTAATTCGGATTAAATCGGATTTTCATTTTATACTTAATTCGAATTAATTAGGATTAAATCAAGTCAAAATTGAGTTATATTTGAATCAAAACTAAAATTAAAATTTGGTCAAAATTAAAATCAATTTTGACATAGTTTTGACTCAATTTTGGACTCAATTTTGGACTCCATTTAACTTAATTCGGAATAAATCGGATTTTCAATTTATATTTAATTCGAATTAATTAGGATTAAATCAAGTCAAAATTGAGTTATATTTGAATCAAAACTAAAATTAAAATTTGGTCAAAATTAAAATCAATTTTGACATAGTTTTGACTCAATTTTGGACTCAATTTTAGACTCAATTTAACTTAATTCGGATTAATTCGGATTTTCAATTTATACTTAATTTGGATTAATTAGGATTAAATCAAGTCAAAATTGATATAATAATTTATTATTATTAAAATTAAAATTAACCGATGGTAGAGTAAACCACGCTAGAAGCAAACAAATTAAGAAATTAGATAGATCAAAACCAAGATGTCAACAATGGCAATTGATAGACCCATTGATGATGCTTTCAAAGACAAATCATGTACACAAAGTAAAGTGGAGAAGTGTCAAAATTGGGTCAAAATCGGAGGGGATGTTAGGCAGATTTGTGATAATTAAGGAGGAATAGGATGAGATCAAAATCGAAGGGGGAATAGGACTAAACATGATAATCGAGGAGGAAATAGACTGAAACTGAAAATCGAAGGGGAATAGAACGAGGATCAAAATCGAAGGAAGAATAGGACTAAAGCATGAAAATCAAGGGGAGAATAGACTGTTTTTCCTTAATTTTTAAAAATTTTCAGAATAAAACAAATACTATAACGACAATAAAACTTTCTTCCCTGCGACGTTGGTAATCTCACCAGGACCAACCGATTGAGTGAACCCCACAAGACAGATCCATTTTTTAATATATTTTTTGGGAAAGTTTACAGGTTTATATTGGAAAAAAAGGTTTAAAAATATCAAATCTGCATTTATTTACCAAAAAACTATGGATTGGGATTATTGTGAACAAAAGAATTTTATTGTAAAAAAATCAATTTTAAAATTTTGGTGTAAACAAACCAACTTAACCTCTTAACATAACATTCATTTTAAACCTAATGGCTGCAAACCGTGGGGACCATAAGACCACATATAGGAGAAGGAGAAGAAACATAACACTAATTTTAAACCCTAACCGCTGTTAATTTTTGACATTAAGACCAAATAGAAAAGAAAGAGGATGATCGAAAAGAGAATATGAGAAGAAAAAGAGATTGGAGACAACGGTTAAGGTGACGGCGGTATTATTGAAAATTTTATATATACCTTAACCTTTAAAATAAAAATTTGAATTTGTTTTGAACTCCTCTAATTGGATTTGAGTCATTCTCATATGTAGTAGAATTCATCGATAATTTGTCTAGTATTATCAATATATAGTTGATCATAAATTTTTTTATCCAATTTATTTTGTATTTGTGAATCTATAATAATTATCGATATGATTGATCATTTTGAATTTCAGTTTAATTTTATGTTAGAATTTGATGGATATGAGTAATTCAGATAATACACAAAGACCAAATGATAATTGAATGTAAAATCTATTTGGTTCAGTTTCATTGTAAAAATAATTCATTTTAATTCATTATATTAATAAAAATTATACCCAAAATAAAACAAAACTCTAATTTTTTTAGATTATTTCGATTTTATTAATCATTTTATTATATAAAGTTTAAATAAATGATATTATTCAAAAGACCATGTTCTTTAAATTTGATATTAAATTTTTAATATTTATATATATATATAACATAAATATTCATCTAATAAATCTCAATTATCTACATTTTAAACATTTTTTAAATAATCAATTATATATAATTATTCGAATAATAACCGAATAATTATTCGAATTTAATCCAGTTGGTGAGTTTGCATGAATCTGAGTCGGACTAAATGACAATTTTTCGATTTAATTTGATTTGAGTTAAATAACCGAACTAATCAGACCATGATTGATGCTGACCATGATTGATTATGATTAACAATATCGATCATAAAATCAGTATCTTTTTGGCAGAAATCGGGCTTCGAATTTTTGTGGCCATTTTATTAGTGGGCCTTGTGTGCTACGGACGGTTCATCACACCGGTTGTTTTTGTGGTTAAGAAAATAAAGTCTAATCTGAGGTTGGTAATGTTAGCTAGAGATGGAAAAGAAATATACTATTGGTTTTATAACTTTTTAAAACCAAATAATTTTTTTAGTTTGGTATAATGCAAAATTAATTCTAAAGTATGCTAAATTAGTTATATGAAAATTGAAATATCATTGTTTGTTATCTTCATTGTAAATTTGACAGTATTTTGAGAAAATCGTGTTGTGTTTCATTGAAGAATATTTTCTTATGTTTACACACATTGTATTCAATTAATTATCCAATATATTTTAACTAATATTAAAATTTAAATATATAGTCAATTGTGTCTTTTATTGCTTTTTAAAAAATGGTGCGTACAAATTTTGTATGTTTAATTTGGAAATGAAGATATTAAATTCTTCGTTTTTAATTAATCACGAGTAGAAACATGATGTGTGACAAGCTTTCCAAACAGAATCTCATTGCGTATGAAGTGATAGTCAACTTTAATGTGCTTTGTACGTTCATAGAAAATCAGATTCACAACAATATGGATGTCATATCGACTATCATAACACAACTGAACATGACGAGAGTGTGAGACACCAAAACTTACAAGCAATAATTTTATTTCACGGGCGATCATTGTCATTGCACGATACTCAGTTTCGGCGGAGAAACAATATATTGTTTTCTGTTTTTTTTCCACGAAATAGGTGAACCACCTAGAATAAGAAATGAACCAGTGATTAAACGACGAGTTCAAGGACAACATACCCAACCCAAATCGTAATAAGCCACCGGACATAAATAAACGTTGTCATTGAGAATAACACCTTGGCTCGGAGTAGTTTTCAATTAATCAATAGTCAATCGTGGGATTTTATAGAAACTATGATTGTGTATGGATACTGTAAAAAAAAGTATAGACGGATGACAGAAAAGTAAACAAATGGCTAAAGACACATCAAAGATGTTTGGAATTAGAGAGAATTGGTGCTTTGGAAAGTCCTGAATGTTATTCTGTTTCATTGGAAAGAAATACGGTTTGGATCCCAACAATCTTACTTCTGAAATAATGTCAAATGCATATTTTCTCTGACATAGATATATGTCAAATATGTTGCGAGCAACCTCAATACCAAAAAAAATACTTCAAAGTACATAGATCTTTCATGTGAAAATACAAGCTAAGATCAGTCTTGAAATGTTGAATGTAAGATGGGAAGTTGCCATATATTATCAAATCGTCTACTTAAACCAAGATGCTTAGGCAAACGTTACCCTTGTTGATAGGTGTTTGATATGGTGGCCACGACCTAAACATTCCATAGGCAACAATTTTGCATTAGATAGAGCATATTGTTGGGAAACATAAGAAGACGATGAACTTGAACCCCCATGTCAATCAAATTAGGCAAATACAAGGATTCTTCAATGGGAACATATGAACCATCAGTTCTCGAAGGTAGAAGGTGATAGGAATAGAAGGCATGCCATCTTCCATAATTTCACTGAATGTAAGAGCTACCAAAGTAGAATTAAATGTCAAGATTGGAGCATTTGTTGATGAAATAGTGCGAAAGGGAAGAATTTCACATCTCAAGAAAAAAAAGACATATTGCTCAAGATCGAACAATCTCCAACCTTTTTGGCCAAAATGATAACCCATAAACTTACAACTATGACTATGTGATATAAACTTGTCACCATTGTGTTAAAGGTTATGAGCATAACAAAGTGATCCAGACACACATAGATTAGCAATTGGCAATGCTCCTTAAAATAACAATGAACAAGTGATATTCAAGATATATCTATGCTTTCGTTCGGTGCGACTATATTATGTTGTGGATTCCAGTACATGAAGTTTCGTAAGGATACTTTGATTAGCAAAAAAACTCATGCCTACACAAAAATTCGGTGTCATTATCACTATAAATCATCATCCTTCGACTTCAACAAGAATTGCACAAAATCCTCACTATCCCTTTTACTGTGCCTATTAAGTTTTTCATTGATTATCCTATTAAAAAATCAGTCCATCCATTAAACCGGTCACATTTATGCTTAAACAATCCTTGCAAGTTAAATTGGCTTAAACCGATGAAAAAAATCAGATATATTGAGAATCCCACTTTATCATTCATCTTCAACACCAATTCTTTGAACTCAACCTTGAGTCTCTCCCTCTCTCTTGTTTGAACCGTCGCACCCCACAATATTTCTGTTACAATAGTATATATCAACATAAATATATATTCTTCGAGGTTTATCGGGGCTTCATTCTGAGATAACTTTAATGAAACTTAAATTTTTATCGCGTAACATTTGACTAAAATTTAATCCTAACAAATCTTTCCTTAATAATAATAATAATATAAACTCCAAAATAACCTTCATTCAATTCATATTTTCGTTCAATTTAATTGGTCGAAAACATAAACTTCTAATTAGTCAATACATTATAGATAGACTTTATTATTATTATTATTATTATTATTATTATTATTATTATTATTATTATTATTATTATATCACACAAGATTAAATATATATAATAATAAAATCAATAAAACACTAGTATAAATTTTTCATCATTATTATTATTATTATTATTAATTATCATTGATATTACTACTATATTATTATTAGATTTTTTATTACATTAGATATAATTGTTATTAACATTTTATATTATTATTATCATCATTATATATATTACTACTATTATTACTAGTATATATTTTTCATCATCATTATTATTAAATATTTTTATTAATTATTATTGATATTAATATTACTATTAGAGTAAGTTCAAAAATACACATAAACTCCTATTAAGACTTCAATACTACCACTCCCTAAAAAAATCTCAACTTCAAATATATCTTTATAATATTGATAATTTTATATTGTCCTTGTCCTTTAGCACTTCGATTAACCTCTCTTATGACGTAAAAATTTTGCTTCTTTCACATCAAATTCACCGCGAGTAGCTTCAAATCAACATCGGATGTGAAATAAGTAGCTTCAAATTAGCATCAGATTTAACGTGAATAGGTTGAAATCGTTTTTTGTCAATAAAAAAACTCGGAATTAAGTACGTTCTGCAGAAAAACCTGGTATATAGTGAGTTTTGATCATAGATTTAAGTTTATTTTTAATTTAAGATTAATGTTTTTTGTGGGGAGATAATGGTATTTTCGTGTTTTTTTTTGTGAGCCCGAGTGAGTAGTGAATAGAATATATAGATTCAACTCTCCCTTTGTCAAAACGAGTCTTACAGTATTGTAGTCAAAACGAGTCACTGAGTGAAATGGAGTGAGTCAAATGATCGCATTGAGTCACAGGGTCGCATTTGTTCACATAGTCGCATTGGATCATAATTGTACTGGTCACAGAGCCATATTGAAACACATGGTCGCATTGGATCATAATCGTACTGGTCAAAGAGTCATATTGAAACACATGGTCGCATTGGGTCATAGAGTCGTATTGGGTCGCAAAGTCTCATTGAGTCGCACGTTCGCACTAGATCACAAAGTCATATCGAACCACATGGTTGCAGTGGGTCATAGAGGCATTGAATCACAAAGTCTCATCGAGTCGTACGGTCGCACTGGGTCACAAAATCATATTGAAACACATGGTCACAGTGGGTCACAAAATTTATCATCTTTTTATATTTTTGTTATAGGTATAATGGATTCAGTGGATGAGAAATCATACTGATTTATTTTTTATATGATGGTAAATGGGAAAAACGTAAATGAAAATTTGAATGGATTGGTAGAGCACAGGAAAACCAGAGAGTATTTTCTATTATCCTCCAATTAGTGTGGCATACTAACAAGTTATTGATGAGTTATGCGCAGAGATGATGGTGGAAAAAAATACAACAAAGTTAAAATTAACCTATTTACCCAATATTTGTCAAAATAATAAGTCGACATATATATAATTAATGAAAAATATCTTATTTTTTATATATTCGATTGCATAAAAAGGAATTCGACCACTAATATATGTGGAGATAGAATCGGAAAGTGTGAAGTGTGAAATGGAAATTGAAAGGGAAGTTGAACCTCTTACTCCTGCTTTTGGAAGTATTGCTAGATGAGGTGAGAATGAAGGTGTTGTAGATTATGAGACCTCTATTATTGTAGGTTCAAATAACAAAAGTAGAGTTGGGAGTAATCCGACGAAAACAATAAATATTTGGATTTAGATAATTCTGATAGTAAACATACCAACGGGTTAAGAGAAGATGGTGGTTCTGCCGTAAATATGGTCGTTCATGAAGTTATGGTTTGTGGCGGTAATAAAGGTGATACCTATGTGCCAACATACCATAAGGATGGTGATGGTGATGGTGAAAATAATTTGAAAATGGTAGTTTACGAGAAGTCAAACAATCGAAATTTAGTTTGAAGATGGATTGCAACTTAAATTTTAGATATAGAACATCGAGTTCTGATTCGAAGCTATGGGAAGTACGATACAACTTTGCTGAAAGTGGTTGTAAGTGGAAATTAGACGTGGCAGCAATCCTTAATTCCAAATAATTTAGTGTGAGAACACACTATTCCATTCATAAGTGTTCACTTTTATCTAAATCTATAGAAGTTACAACGGATACAGCGTAATTGGTTAAATATTATTTGAATGAGGAATATACCGGAAAATATGAAACATCTCCAATAAAAAAACTGATGACTCGTATAAAAGCAAAATACGGTGCCAATGTATTATATTTGATGGCATTAAGAGGTAAATGCAGTGCTCAAAAGAACATTCGTGGTGATGACTTTGATCATTATAGGAAGTTTCTAGGGTGGTCGTACATGGGTATACGTTGCTATTTTGTAATGCTTATCCATTGCAAAGGGCAACGAACATATCTATTACAATCCTTTGACATTTTTCAACGAAAGATATCCGTTAACATCCCGTTGAAAATTACTACGGATGGTGGTTTTCAACGATCGATTTCCAATGGCCTAGTATCTGTTGGAAACGGTCATTTCCAACGGATAAATTGCCTTTCCAATAGATATGACCGTTGAAAACGGCTTGTTTTTTTGTAGTGAACTTGACGTTGTTGTTATTACTATGGATTTATTATTAGTGTTAAGTGCTAACAAAATAAACCGAGTTCATACACAATTATTATTATTGTTATTATTATTGTGACCAACCTTTTTGACCTACCATTTTGACCATTATGATCGATCTTTGTGACCATTGTGACCGAACTTTATGATCATTGTTATTATTATTGTTATCGTTATCATTATTTTAGGTTGCACACACGTTGTACACTTAAAAAATATGAATCAAGTTCAAACTTAAAAAAAATATGAATCAAGTTAAAAAAAAATAACCGAGTTCAATTGTGAGATGATAGGAGGCATTTCTCTTCGGGTACATCAATACTTACTTCATTCGCAACTGCATCTATAACAATCGTCTCACGAATGGAAGAAATTTTAGCGTTGTAAATTTTAGAGAACTTCTTCCCGATAGAGTGACTTCTATGTATTTGAAGGAGAAAACACCATAGTCATTCTCGTTTTTATTCTTGACAGATCTTCATAATACTCGTAATATCATATATCTTCTCTAGAAGTCAAGGAATGGAACCCTCTTGCAACATTTTGGGAAAATCTCTTCTTATAATATCAACTATCGGATCGATATGCATCTCCTTAACATTTTTTTGGCCATCATATACCGTGATACATCGGCTCTTCGAATCCACTTTAATTACTACCCAATCATAAGTCATATATCGATTTGCAGGTGATGAAATGTTAAGAACCGAGAGCAAGACATCGTAATATGTCACCATCTTCGACATGGCTCTCATGCTATATGTACCTTCCAAATAGTCCTTAAGAACATCAAGCAGTTCTTCCATATCATCTTCCATCCACATCATAAGCGACTGAATGAACAAAATATCACAAACGTAATAATTCTTTAACACATAATGCATTGGATATTTCCGGATGCGGTTATGAAGCTCCAACAACACTTCATCCAATTGCTACAAAAAATTGACAAACATGAATACATATGACCCAAAATGACATTTTGTGCCATTTATGACCTTTATGTGATTTGTAACTTTTGTGGGTTTTGTTAACTTTGTGACCTTTGTGTAATTTGTGACCACTGTGAGCTTTGTTAACTTTGTGACCTTTATGACCTTCGTAACCTTCATGACTTTTGTGTTATTTATAACTTTGTGACCTTTGTAATCTTTGTGATTTTTGTGATTAAGGGTTAAAAAAACATATGTCATCTTCAAACCATATGCAATCCTTTAGTATTGTATCCCACAATACTAGATCCCGGGGATAGCCTATTACTAATTTCTGCTAACACTCTTGGCGAGGTTTTATCATGAATTTATATAAACTAGTCAACCAGGAACTACTGGTATCAATGAACAAAAGATTTTGGAATATCATGCCCAGTAATGACCTCTTCTGCAGTAATAGCTTTATTTACCTATCCCTCGCCATCTCCCTTTTTCCTCTCACTCCCATATCTACCATGATCTACTTGATCATGTCTACATACTTCGAGTTCACATTGGATATAACCCTCTTCGTGCACATCCTTGGATACGATGAATAGGTATCCATAACATCAATGTACCATCCGTTATCGTCCAAAATATGGATGTTTCGTATGGAAGTAACTGAAACATTAAAACAAAATGATAAGAAAACAAAAATTACGAAAACATTTACGTTATTCTAATAATATATACAACTCATCGTAAGTGGGATCATGAAACCCACAATGTCATTTTGGTTTTGATAATTTCCCACTAACGTGCTTATGGTAAGTATCCACAAGCTTCTGAAATGGTTAAAGCTCCATGGAAAGCCTTCACAAAATTCTAAGTCATAAACCATATCAATCATATCATGGTTGATAGAATTGTCTAATGAAAGCTTGTGATCCAGAACTTGCCAAACCACCATCAATGTTGCCAACCTCTTCCGGTCGGCGAAATTCTTTGCTTTCACAAGCTTTTCACTCAATAGTGCGACGGTCACCTTTCCATGACAAACTTCTTCAGCCCAAATGTATCACACTGTTTCGACTCCCATCCTCCGAGATAGGGTCTGCAGTTTAATCCAATAATTTATACATGCTCCACTATAGAGTACCTGATCAGAATACTATTTAACACAAACCACATCTCTTTATTGTTTTAGACAATCACTGAGTGATTTAATAGGATAGACATTTAAATCTTCGTAAGAATGAAGTCACGTTGGTAATGGAATATATGCCTAAATTGTGATTCCTTGTTGAAGTAATGTCACTCATCTTCACTTAACATTCCTCTTAACTTCTTTATTGTTTCGGAAGGATAATATTTGGTGGAAATCTTTGGCATTTTGTCCATGTGCTTGAATTCATAGAGAAACTTCGGTTTTGGTGGCACTTGCAAAAAGACTAATTAAGAATACGTTAGACTTCTGCCAACACACTGAGACCCATATGATCCTTTACGACTCAAGCGACTCTTACAACTCAAGTGATCCTTAGGAGTAAGGAGACTCACTGAGACCTATATGACCCTTTGTGACCCAAACGAACCTTGTGATTCAAGCAACTCAATGAGACTCTTGACACTCTTTGACTCAAGTGACTCACTGAGACTCTTGAACCTAGACTTATGACCCTCTTCGACTCAAATGACTCACTAAGACTCCTGACCCTCTTCAACTCAAGCGACTCATTGAGACTCATACCCATTTGAAATCAACAAAAAAATTCGTTTTCAAAAACCTATTCCTTAATGTATTTCATCTGCAAAGTAAAACCCTAAAAACTGATCCCCTCACAGACGTCAATGAAGATGACTTGTGTTTTATTCTTCATTATTGATCCTTGTCATTACTTTCTTTCTCTCTCTCTTCAAAATTTCTTTGCTATCAACTTCGAAATTTCCTTCTTCCTCACTTAGAACTCGATCTTTGCTTTCAACTTTGGAGTCGCATCTCGTTCCTTGTTTTAAACTTTGAAATAGGTTTAGTTTCGAAATTTCGCCAACCATGTGTGTTCTCACGTGCAAAAAATAAGCGCACATTTGTCTTTTATCTATCTTTTTTAATTCTTAAGTTTTCGAGGGTACACATCAAAGCAAAGATGCCCTAGGAGCGCATCCTTGTTATTTTCGCCTTATTAACATTATATAAATTATTCTTATTATTGTTGATATTATTATTAATTTGGATTTTATCACACGTTTTTATCTACAATATGCACAATGCGTGTACAACATCCATTTTAAATTATTTATTAAAATTATTTTTAAAACGACATTTGACACGATCAAACCCAGTTTACCGACGAGATGACCCAGTCACACCCCGTTAAATCTCCCACCATGTTTCAGATCGGGATGTATAGTGAATCCAATACTCAGCATCTTAAGTACACACACCTTCCTGAGCATACACCCACTACAAGAAATTTGGTAATTAGGGACTGAATATTCAATCCCTAATCCGTCGGGAAAGGGAATTCGGGACGGATTAGGGACCGCGGTCCCCCGTCCGTAACTGAGCGTCGCGAACAAGGTTCCGTCCGCAATCCGTCCGCAAATGCAGACGGTAAAAAGAGTTCGCAATTCGTCGGCAATTTCGGACGGTAAAGGAAGTCGCGACCCGTACGTAAAATTTCCCTCGGGTCGCGACCCGTGCGTAAAATTTCCGGACGGGAAACAGTGCCGTCCGGAAATAAAAATTTAAATTATAATTAAAAATTAAAATTAATTAAAATGTTTTTAACAATATTAAAATTAATTATTTACAAATTAGCGGGTGGCAATTCGAAATCATCGTCGTCGTCGTTGTTTTCGGCCATATCCCAGTTAATATTGGGCATGTGTTGTTTCATCATCCTAAGCCATTGCTGACGTTCCCTTCTTGAATGTTCAGCTTCTCTGGTTGCCCGTTCAGCTGCCCGTTTAGCTTCTGTTCGCAGAGCGTTAAATGATGCATTTTGTTGTTCTAATTGTACAATTTTCTCTTGCATCTGCGAGATCGTATCCCGAAATTCTTGGGTCGCGACTTTTTCTTTACCTTTGGAGGAACTCGCATGTTTCGATGCCATTTCTCCAAGGCCAAATAAGCGACCTTTGTAAGGTGTTACATGCTGCAAAAAATATTGAAATTTAATTTAAATTTGTATTATTATAACAAAAAATTTATTGTGATATTATAATAAATTTACCTCGAAATACATCTCGTTGTATTCCTCTTGTGTAAGAGTGGGTTGCGTCCCATCTTCTCTAGGCGGGATTTGGGACAGTCGTTGTGATGCCATGTTCACAACATCGTCGTGAATCTGTTTTGCTCTAGCATCTACCCACGAACCGTCAGATTTTTTCTTATGTGTACGTTCCAACAAATCAACGTACGACGGCTCACAACCCATCTCTTTCGCCTAAAACAAAGTTACAAATCATTTTATACATATTTATAAGATTTAAATCATAATAAAACTTTTAAAAATTTTAAATCTTACCATATCTTTATAAACCTCCGCGAATGAATGGGAACCAGCAGTATGCGCACTTATCCCATATCCCGCTCTATCAGAACGACGAGATCGACTAGCGCGCTCGCTTTTCTCCTTAAATTCAGGAGTGTCCCAATAAGCAAGCAGCTGTTCCCAGACATTATCAGGGACCCAAACGGGTTTGACATTCTTTACCTCCCAATCAGTATTCATTTCGTACATAAGATTTTTCAATCGTTTTGCCCCATGCTTCTGAAATTCGGACTTCACTCGTCCGGTTATTGCAGGATCCCAATAAAATTTTTGCTGCAAAATAATGACTTAATTATTTGGTTTAATATTATTTTAAGATTAAAATTTATAATAAAATTAATACTTAAAAAAATATACCACGAACGCTTTCCACCATCGTTCCTTTACTTCGGGATCAGTTCGGGTCCAATTATAAGAAAATCGATCATAATCGGCTTTAATTATTGTGGTGATATGCCGATTAAGTTGCTTCCGACCAAACCTAAAAATAAAAATATATTAGACTTAATAATTAATTATAAACATAATTAATTAAAATTATGTTTTATATATATACCAAAGTTCTTCGGAATCTGAATCCGGATCTAAATGAGGAAGTCTCCGTCTTTCCTCGTCCATTGCTAGAAGCTCCTCCACTGTGGGTTCCGGACGACTTAGGGACCGACCGACAGTCCCCAAATTTAGGGACGGATTTGGGACTGTTTTATTAATCCGTCTGGAATTAGTCCCTAATCCGTCCCTAAATTTAGGGACGGAT
>CM071872.1:3155198-3169951 GCA_036759665.1 Gynandropsis gynandra | reverse complement strand
AAACTCAGGAGAGCCCCAATGGGCAATCAACTGTCTCCAGACATCATCAGGGATCCAAGTGGGTTTGACATTCGTGTTCTCCCATTCTTTTCTCGTTTCGTATATAAGATTTTTCAATCTCTCTCCCGCATGCTTTTGAAACTCGTTTCGTATTCGATCTCGACGACGATGCCATTACAATTAGAAACGATAACAAGATATAAAGAGAAATATATGAGATTTGTGTGTGAGAAACGGGTAGAAGAGAAGGGATTAAATAGAAAATTTTAAGACCGATTCGGGACGAATTGCGGACTGGAATGAATATTTCCCGGCGAACCGTCCCTAAGTCGTCTGTAATTAGGGACGAAATCGGGACTAATATATTTTCAGTAGGGAAATTGCGGACTGCTGAGTCAGCAGTCCGCAAATTTGCGGACTGCTCAGTCAATAGTCCGCAATTTCCCTACTGCAGTGATTTCAGTCCCTAATCCGTCCCGAATTCCGGACGACTTAGGGACCGACCAACAGTCCCCAAATTTAGGGACGGATTTGGGACTGTTTTATTAATCCGTCTGGAATTAGTCCCTAATCCGTCCCTAAATTTAGGGACGGATACTTCAGTCCGCAAATGCAGTCCCGAAATCCGAATTTTCTTGTAGTGACCACTATGGTCCATATGAAGAACAAATTAGATCGACCCCACCATACGTGTTGATGGCCCCCGCCACATGGACATCATGGTTCGCGAAAATGATCGCATGGGTTTTGAGAATCTCACGCACGACTTCTAGAGAAGAATCCACTAAAATGATTTTGGCGCCAAGTCAGAGTTTAAAGATGGGACTGTATTGGGAGATATTATAATATCTCCGAGATTATGAAGAGTTAATATCTTAGAGATATTAGAAGTTAGTTAATATCTTAGAAATATTAGGATAATTTTTTTATTCATTATAATAAACATAAGAAGTTTTTTGTTGTTTTATAATCACAAATCTTCAATATTTAAATATCCCTACAATATAGGAGTTATTAACAAACTTTAATATATGTAAGATATTAATGGGACATCGTTGTGTACAAGACCCAGGAAAAAATTCACCGTCGTATGGCTCATCGGGCGATTACTAGCGATTCCGGCTTCATGCAGGCGAGTTGCAGCCTGCAATTCGAACTAAGGAGTTTTTGGAGCTAGCTCACCATCGCGGGATCGCGACCCCTAATGCCCCTGTATTAGGAGTTGGTATAAATTCCTAATATTTTCTAAGATATTAACTAACTCATAATATATCTAAGATATTAACAATACATAACCTCGAAATATCATATCTCCTAACACCCCTTATCAAGTTAGAAGGTGCAAATCGTGAACACCCAATTTGAAAGAAAAACGTCAAACATTTTCTTCCCCAATGCTTTGGTGAAGATCTTGGCGAATTGATTTGGTGTAGTCTAAGTAGTTGAGTATCAACGTAATCGAATTAGTCGGATAGCTCATCGTAAAAGTCGATAAGCAACAATAACTAAATGGTTTGCGACCGAATCGGACTCATCGAATGGATTTTTTTTCTCTGTCTGTTGGAGTTAGAGTTGGGTGACTCACAAATCCAAGTAAAAAGAATAATGAGAGACATGTTCAATCGTAACTTTCTTGCACTTCATGATTTCAAAAGCGGTTATCTACTCAACCGTTAGAATCATCTATTGTATACTCAATTGTGAGTCATCTTGCGTCAATATATCCTAAAGCGGGATCATCAATAACAAACATTAACAAATTTCTAATATTGTTAATCCATAATTCATAATCTTGAAGATGTTATCTATTTAGTATAAAATATTAACAAACTTCTAATATTTTTAAAATGTTAAGAAACTTGAAGATATTATCGTATTTTCTAATAAATTGTATTTATGGTAAATACGAGCGAGACACTGGAAAAAGATACTGAGCACCAGGATGGGGAGGTTTCCAAAGAAAATGAAGGCCCGGAGGTCCCTTTCGGTCATTTTGATTTGATATATGTTGAAAGCAAAGGCGGCGCATTCTATGTGCGATAAGAGCGTTCGATCATGGTCTCAATGTGTTTAAGATCTATTATTTTTTTAAAAAAGAAATTAATATTTAAAATAATTACTAATTTTTATGATACATGATTTCTTTTTTAGTGTTTTTTTAGTTGAGTCTTAGTGTATATATGTATGTAATATTTAATGTCCCGTGACTTTGTTTTTATTTTTAAAAAATGTTGAAATATAAACAAATATATAAATATCCGAATCGAATAAAGTGGGATTGAATCGGTCATATTTGGAGGAAAGCAAGCAAACTGGTTTATTGAGAAAATCACAATGTTACAGATAAAGACTAAAATCAGACAACCTTAAAACAGGTATAAGGACAAGTGAGTTCTTCAAAGTCAACGCAATTCCACATTTCTCTTCGATCTCCAATCGTTGACCTTCTGGAAGCTTCCAATGAAAGGAATGCAAAAGAGTGGCGAGGTTGTACAAAACTGTCCTCTCAGCCATAACTATTCCGACACACATTCTCCGACCCGATCCGAATGGAAGATAACTGAAATCATTTCCACTAAAATCATAAGACTTGTAAATAAATCTGTCAGGATCGAACTCCAATGGGTTCTCCCACAAACTTGGATCTCTATGGATGGCCCAAACGTTGACGAACACTTGAGAGTCTTTGGGAATGGTGTAACCACCGACCACGGTGGTTTGGCTTGGCCGATGAGGAACGAGAAGAGGTCCCGGTGGGTGAAGTCTTAGGGTTTCTTTCACAACAGCGAGTAAATATGGGAGTTTGGTAATGTCGGATTCTTCTACGATCTTGTCTTTTCCTACAACTTCATCTAGTTCTCGTTGAACCCTCTTCATCAATTCTGGTTTGCTTAAGAGTTCGGCCATGGCGAACTCTATCGTGCATGAAGATGTCTCCGTACCGGCGATCACCATGTCCTGATCAAAAGCAAATTGATCATTTTCTTTAGGGCTGAGCAAATTATCAAAATTTAAATTAGAATATTTATGGGTTTGAGTATTGAAGTTAAAATGCTTCTGATTTTGGATTTGGGGTATGATTTTATAGTGATTAAATATTAAAAAAAATGTGAAACTTACGCAATACTTTTTATCTTTTTATATAAAACTGCACATAAATATAAATACTCACAATTAATTAGAATAATTTAAGGTTTTGGACTTTCGAATTTTGGTGTCACGTTTTTCTGCATTTGAATTAAAAGTAATGATTATCATTAACCCTGTAGATTGATTTGGATTCAAAAGATAATTATCTCATGTCCACTTCTACCATTTTTAGAGTTGTTAAATGGGTTATCGTTCACCCTTATCTACAGTAAATTGGTTTCAAGTAGTGTTCGATCGATTACGTATTAATCAATATTCGATTGATTGGTTAGGACATGTATTTCTATTATTATAAAATTCATAAATGAAGTAATTAATCGTAGGGTTACCATTGAAATTGAAATGGTTTAAACCTTCAACGCAATTCCTAAACACTTTTATCCTAAAATAAATGAGATCTTTGGCTAAAATTTTTATATTGGAAAAAATTGAGAATAAGGATTAGGCCAACCCATATGGGCCACAATCTAATATGCAAGCTAAAAAAACTTATCAACTATTTTTTAATTTTCATAATATTTTATTATAAAACCCATTATAATACAGTTTTTTCTAAAATTGAAGTGTTATTTTATATTTTTAGAAAATTTAATTATATTTATATTATATTTTTTTTCCAAATGAAAAATTTGATTTTTAATATTGAGATTTTTTTTAAATAAAAGTTACAACCCTTGATTAATCCTTATATTTTGGAAACTTGAATTATACTAAATTTTTCACTAGGATAATGAAAAGAAAAAATGGCTCAATCCATACTCTTAACTAGGGGTGGACAAATAGCGAATATCCGTAAATATTCGACTATTCGTATTCGTATTCGTCGAATATTCGATTTTACTATTTGTATTCGTACTCGTAAATGCGGATATTCGTAAATTCGAATATCCGCAAATATTCGCATATTTGTCGGATATCGGTATCCATAATAAAATCAAATTTTTTTAAAAAAATAATTAAAAAATTATAAATAATTTACATTTTAGTCTTTAAATTAGGTTAAAACTTTTATAATTTACATTTTAGTCCTTAAATTTTAAATATAATAACTATTTCTTTATATATTTTATATTTGATCTGAAAATCAATTATAATAAGGTTTTTTATTTATAATTTGATCTTTAAAATTAATTTTATTATGTATATATCTATATATTAAATAAATTATCTATTTAGTACTTTTATATATTTTGATTTGAAAATCAATTATAATAATATTTTTTTGTTTATAATTTGATCATTAAAATTAATTTATTATATATATATATATCTATATATTAAATAAATTATCTATTTAGTACTTACGGATACGAATACTTACGAATAATTGACTATATTATTTGTATTTATCGAATATCTAGATCCTGATATTTGTATTTGTATTTATTCATACGAATATTTGTTTTTTGAATCGAATACAATTCGAATACGAATCGGATACGAATACTTTAAATATTTTGTCCAACCTAATCTTAACCCATTTAGCATCGCTTATTATCATAAAAAGCTTAATCCATTTTGTTTTTTAAAGACGGGTGAGGAAACGTACCATAAGCAAGGCCTTCACATTGTTCATTGACAACGGCGTCGTTTCGTCTTCATCTTTCAACTTCAACAAGAACTGTAAGAAATCCTCACCGTCCGCTTGACTCTGCCGATCCAATTTCAGCCGTTGATCAATAACCCGATCAATTACCCGGTCAAGCCGCTGGACCAACCCACGCATCCGCTTACCCATCCCCTGAAGATCAAACCGGCGTAATATGGGGAACAGATCGGAAATATTGGGACGACCCAATATGTCAACAATCTCCGACACCAACTCTTTGAACTCAAACGCAACAATCTCTCTCTCTCGCCCCATAACCGTTGCACCCCACAGCATCTGCGTTATTACGTTTAGTAACGTCACAAATATCTGCTCTCCGATGTTCACCGGCGACCCGACCCGTGCCTGCTCCGACAGATACCCGACTGTTTGTCGGGTCTCGCAACGCCGGAGGCTGTAGAAGGAGTCCAACGTGGCGTGGCTTAGCAGCTTATGAACGCAGACCTTTCTCAGCATTCGCCACTCTGGTCCGTACGGAGACCAAGCTATGTTCACACCACCGTACGATGCGATCAGTCCTGCGACGGGGACATCACGGTTGGCGAAAGTGACGTCATGGGTCTTGAGGATCTCACGCGTCACCTCCGGGGAAGAAGCCACGATAGCGATCTTGGAGCCGAGACGGAGTTTGAAAATGGGACCATATTTTTGGGCGATATCAAGGAAGTAGATTTGTAAGTCTGGCTTGAGGAAGGGGAGGTTCCCGACGATCGGAAGGCCCCAAGGACCCGGCGGAAGTGGTGGTCGTTTGGGTTTGGCGTGAATCCAGAGGAACCAGAGTACTGTTATTACAGTGATGAGAATCAAAACGGCGACGTATGGCATGTCTGAGAAAAACAGAGGATGACACTTCGTCAGATCGGCTCTTTGTTGTTTGTTTCATTTGGTCAACGGAAGTGGCCCGATAGATATTAGCATAGAGATCACTTCGAAAGTTGATTTCTTTTTTTTTATTCTTTTTTTGTCCGATAATTGAGGAATCTGACCTCAAAAAATATCAAAACAATAATTAAAAATATATAAATTTGGTTATTCGATGATCCCTTATCATGTATCTTTAAATCATAGATTCAAATTCATGTATATCATTGCCCATTTATCATATACAAATCAATCTATCTACATTTTATTATAAATTTAACTCATTTCTAGATAAACTCTCCAATATCTATCCTTTACATACTCAAGAAATAATGATTACTAACTACCAGCTATGTGTATATATATACCAATCTATTTTTAAATCTGTAATTTTCCTATTGAACATTCAAATATTTAACGATTTTGATGCCTTCAAATATTACATGCTAAAAAACCAAACAACTCTGTCGAACAACCATAAGAACAGAAAAGATGGCTTCTGCAATAACATTGGAGTAAGGTTCAACTTTGTTTGAACAATCCAAAACATCCTCAGGCACAACAAAGTGAATTCAAGACTTATGTTGTGTACTTACGACAGTAGATATGTAAATTAGTTTTACTTAGATCCTGCAAATTTGCCCATCATCTTCGCAATAACTGGTGCTACCTTCGGATTCGCTTGATGCTTTGCCAGATTTGCCGGATTCTTCATCACTACAGAACCATCAAGATCACATGTAAGAAGAGTTACGACTCTGATTTGTAATTATGTAACACTCATTTACATCAAATGATCTAAGTGCCCATGATTTCTAGATCAAAGGATTCATCAGATTTGGATGAATGAAATAAAGATGATCATCCATCTCTGCTATGTATATTGAACAAGCTATCATATGATCATACAGGAACTTCATCCAATACTATGCAAGTATAGTAATTTAAGCTCGGTGGCGGATGAAATGACATACCATCTTGGAGAGCAGCCATTACTTCTGGGTCGCTAAACGCAGCCATTAGTTCAGGGTCCTATTCGAAGAGCGTTAAAATAATTGAAATCACAACCAAATCAAGTGCAACTTCTATACAATATGCATTTATAGGACTGTACTTGTAAGAATCAATGTTGGAATTCATTACAGTTGCACTCACATTCAATATTTTACTGAAGTCAACATTTCCGGGCATCCCACCAGGCATAGCTCCGGGCATACCACCAGGCATACCTCCAGGAAAACCACCAGGCATACCTCCCGGAAAACCGCCAGGCATACCTCCTGGAAAACCGCCAGGCATTCCTCCTGGAAACCCGCCTCCAGGTTGTCTGCTAGATGATGATTGTTCTTGCTTCTTCGCTCTCTCGTATGCAGCCTAAAGGAAACAACGGTGAGAGATTCGATGAACCCATTATTCAAACAAACTTAGAAGATAATAAAACAATGAAATCGATCGAATATTTTTAACTAATATTTGGTATATAGAGCTACCTGTGCTTCAGCACGACGACGTTGTCTCTCACGTTCAGCTTTTCTATCGTCTCTTTCCTTGCGTAACCTATCATACTTCCTACGGTGCTCTTCAATCCTATGAGCATTTGGTTCGACCTGCAAATAGAAGAAATTATGACAACATATCTCCATCTATCAAAGAAATAACTCGATTTCATTACCGAGTAGAGCAAATAATCTGTTATGCAACATATCTTGACTTGACGAGGACCAAGGTTCGTTTATGTGCATTTAGTCAAGAAAAGTGAGTGAATCATTCTCAAATTACGCTAATCAAATAATCAAATGGAATCATTTACAATTACATCATTGCATAAAGAGACGTACGAAATACCTTTTTGAGCACAGCATTAATTTCCTCATCATAGTCAATTGTTGATGCAAGGTGAAGGTCTTTTGCAGCCTTTTCCCAGTGGCCAAGCAAGGCCTGAGCCATACCGCGGGACTTGTACCCCTTAGCAGAATCAGGATTAATCTGTGACACAATTCAAGAACGCAAAAATTTGTCTAACCATACCATTCTCCTCGTAATAGTTTATGTAGCAGAACCGTAATGAACGAAACCTCTTTTGACAATTAATGTAATAATTTTATTTGTTTGTCATAATCTTTTGCCGGAACCAATTTCTCTAAACTGAGAAAGCATGTCTAAATTGCATAGATAATTGAACCTCCAAAGCAGCATTTGCATCTCGAATGGCAGCGTTTGGCTTCTTCAACTTAACATAAACACTAGCTGAAACATAATGTAGAACAGTCAAACGCTTCTGGCCGCCACAAGAATGATCTCATTGGAAAAGCTAAAAACAATATATTTTCGTACGCACCTCTGGTGGCATACATAATAGCTGATGTAGGATTCAACAAAATTGCTTGCGTAAGGTGCTCAATTGCTTCATCCAATTTACCTGCACAGAAGTAACACATAGATCAAATCGAAATGTTAACAACGGAGATGTAACCACACGAATGTACCTTCGGAAATGGCTTCCATGGCTTTGCCCTTGGCTTCCTGAGCAGATTCACGACTCTCATCCGTGACCTCTACCGATGAATCTCCCATCTACAGTTTCCAATCAAATTGCCCTAAGCTAAATCTATAGAGGCAAAGGACAATTACTGAATCAAAACCGAGATTTTCGAAGGAATTTTACCTTTTGAGGAGGATCATTATCAGGCTCAACAGTTTCTCCTTCGAGCTCAACATCAGATTCAACAATCTCGTCCTCCTCTTCTTCCTCAACCTTCTCTTTTTGTTCTTCAGTTCCATCCATATCTTCATCACTCTCCTCTACCACAAAACTCTACATTCAACAAAAAACAATCAATCAATATACAATTTGCAAGATATGGGCACGAATATACACTCGTTATAAGGTAATCAAACGGAATACCGCTTTGGAATCTTTGCTTTCATAAGCAGCAGGAGGTAAGTTAGCACCAAGACTGAAAAATCAGAGTACTTTACATGAGATACAGAAACAAAACCCTAAAATGGGAGAAATATCGAGACTTTAAAGGTCAAACCGAGACCAAATAATCTACAGACATCTGCGAAACAATGCTGGGGGAAAAGGGGCATGAAGAGCAACAACGATTAAGACATAATCGGTTAGAGAAAGATGTCGCTTTCGGACAAAAGGCAAGGAAATTGACAGGAACGAAAACACAGAGGTAGAAGGTACCTTTCGAGATAGTCACGGAAGAAGGAGAGAGAGGGATCGGAGAGTACAGAAGGATTGGACTTGCATTGATCAATGAAGTGCTTCAGTTCGTTCAGCTTCGTCGGATCCATAATCAGCTCCGATCGGAGAGACGGCGGTTTTTAGGTTTTTCAGTGATTGGATTTCGAAGAGAGAGAGATAGAGAAGAGGAAGGTAGTTCTTTCTAGTAGCTTCTAGTACTTCAAAAGGATAAGGATCTTCACCAAAGCAACACCCTTCGATACTTTGATCCGACACGAAGTTGTTCTACTGCCTTTTCGATCTTCCTGAAGCTAATTCCGGTGACTATTATAATTGATCGAAAAACTGGAAATAAAAATATATATTTGTTAAAATACGAATGTTCAAATTGAAGGTTAATTATAAAAAAGATTAGCAAAATTATCTTTTTAGTCTCTTTCCAATTTATTTTATTTTATTATTTACTTTGTATATATAAATACTATATATATTTTTATATATAATATATACTATTTACTCTTTAATTATATATATTATTTATTTGTTAATTATATATATATATATATTATATGCATAATATATATATACTAAATTATTTAGGTATTAATATATTTAATAGTATCCAAAACACAAGACCAAATAGAAAATAATATTGGTCATGTATAATATTTTAAACTATTGACTTTTTAAGAAAATTAGGGTTTGATTGGTGGAACGCAACGTTTGCATTTGCATTTGGTGGCATTTCTATCAACGATTGACAACGTTTTGGTTAATTTTTTCTGAATGGTGGAAAGACTGCGTTTTAGGGCGACTGCGATTAAAAGCGAATGACAAATTGTTACGATTGTGTTTTGAACAAAATTACTAAAATAGACATTTATTAATAAAAAAATTATTTAGATTTGTTGTTTAGTGTATACTTTATAATTATAAATTTTCAAATATTTTAAATAAATTTAAAATTTTAAAATAATTTTATCAAAACATCATCAAATATTTTCATACACCCATATATATATATACACATATTTATATATTTTTGATAAATATAAATTATAATAAATCATTAAAACAAAATTTGAAATACATATTAAGCATAAAACATAATATCTAAAAAATAGAAGGATATTTTCGTAATTTTATTAAAAACGCACCGAAACGCAAATGTAACGCAATATAATTCTGCATTTTTAAATTTTGTATTTCGCCACGTTAGCGGACGACTAGTGACTCCACCACTCGATTTTAATGTTTGCCCGGAGTCGCCACAATACACAATCGCCGCGTTTACGGACGACTGTGACTCCACCAGTTAGGGTCTTAGTGACACTTTTCTGATCATTGGATTAAATTCAGTTACTGTTAGGGGAAAGGTCATTTTCTGGGTGTTGGATATATGTTAAATCAATCTGAACCATTTATTTTAGGATGCATTTTTTTTATTCTCAGCCATTAGATCATCTTTAAATATTACAGTGCATTATCCACCATTGGATCATTTCATTCAATTATTATAAAAGAAATTTTTTCAACCCCAGAATATCAATCTTGACCGTTCATTTTAGGGTTGTGTTTAATGGTTATTTCTCTCTATCTTCTTGCAATCGAGACTCCGTTTGTATACTCCTCTCCCCTCTCTATCCTCCAATTCGGGTTTACTGGTGTCTTCATTGTTTTTTTTGTTCTCTATTGATCGATTCGTCCATATTGCATTCTCATTTCTTGCGGTCGATTCGTTTTGATGTTTTCTCTTTCGATTTCATTTTGTTAGCTCGTCGATTGCTTTGTTTTTCCCCTCATCTGTTCTTCGAGTTGTTTGTCGATCTGTGATTTCGTCCCTTTGGTTTATTTTTATGTGGTTGTTTTGTTGTTTCGGGATTGCTTTCGTGCATTGTTACTGATTTCTCAATGTTTTGTCTTGGTATTTCCTTTCAATTTAGGGTTTATCGTTTGGTTTTTTTTATTGTTTAGATTTTTTGATTCTGTGTTTTTAAAACTGTCGGTATTTCTCCGGTCATTCATTCTTTCTTAGGCTTTAGTTCCTCGATTGCTTTTTTTCCTGTTTCGTCTGGTCTTTGAGTTGTTTATGATATGAGATTCGTTTGGTTGAATGGCTGCTCTGGGTGTTTGATTTTTTAGGATTTCTCTTCGTTATCGATTTCTACCTTTGTTTAGTCTTGCATCTTAGGTTTATTCTTGCTTGTCGATCTGTGATTTCCTCCAATTGGTTTGTATTTATGTGATTTTTTCGTTGTTTTGAGTTTGCTTTCGTATATTGTTACTGATTTCTCATTGTTTTTTCTCGTATTTCCTTTAATGTTAATTCTTTCTTAGGCTTTAGTTCCTTCTATGATAATTTGTAAGCCATTTACCGATGCAATGGATTGATTGGTTTCTGTTTTTTTTTTCCAATTTAGAGCTGCTTGTGTAATATTTTTTGTTCTTGATCTAACTGTTTTGTGTTGCTGCAGGTGTTGGTTTATTTTTTGTTGATCATCGATTCTTAGAGTTTGTTTCCTTCATTGATAGTTCGTATGCAAGTATTGATGTTATGGATCGATTAGGCTGTGTTAAATTGGTATTTGGATTCGATTTAAGCCTTCTTGTGTGGGTGTTTTGGTTGCTTAAGCTATTGACCCTTTTGTTATTTCGGTTGTTGATTTTTCTTTTGTTGTTCATCGATTGTTAGACATTACTTCATTGGTTGTTGCAGATGATTGTTTACATGTTTGATAGCTATATTATGGTTGTTTGCATGTTTGCTATAAATGGTTGTTCGTTGCAGATGGTTGTTTGCATGTTTTTTGCAGATGGTTATTTGTATGTTTGATAGCAATGTTAATTGTACTTACTATAATTGAGAAATATGACTTATTTTGTCTTTTAGTTAGATATTATCTCTGTTAGGTCATCTTTTGTCTTCTATCTTGATATTCTTGGCTAGCTTTGTTGTTGTAATTTATTCTATCATTTGTTTAATTGACATCTGGTGGTAGCATTTAGGTGTTGTTGTTTCAATATTATTGGATGAATTTATGGTTTCCGATGTTATTTCTTTGTTTTATAGCCACATAGAAGTTTTTTATTGTGCATCATATGCAGATTATGTGACATTTTTGTATAAATACTCACTGTTTTAGTAGTTTATTGTTGTGAGATATCTACTCCCTTTTTTCTTGGCAGATATAACTTTTACTCTTACTTTTTCCTCATTATTTATTAGTGTGTTTGTTTTTGTTTTCACCATGTTTATTCCCTTGTGTGATAGTGATATACTCACGAATTGTCTTGCAAAGTTAGAGTTAGAATTATTCGTCTATGGACTTATGCTCCTGTATCAGTTCGTGACTCTTGCACAACTCGTGAAATGATTGTTTGCGATGAATGTGTACAAATTTTGTTTTAGGTGTATAATTTCGTTATGAAGGGATCTAACTACAAAAGTAGTTTTTTTATATTTCAGGATATGTATTTTTTTATTACTAGAAAGCAAAGAATGTTTGAATAGTTGTTTCATTTTGGTTGTAAAGCAATCGTACACAAGTATCTGTGAGGTCTATGTATTAGACTAGGCATCAACGATATTTGATTGAGGGTGCTTGCTGTATATTTGTGAATTTTGGCATATGTAGAAATTATTGTGAGTATGAAGTTAATGCTTCTAAGATCAAGATCGCTTTTAACTCGACAACTATAGTTCGACCATATGAAGATTTATCAAACCACAATAAGTTTTTCAATTTCGCAAGCTTCGCTGATATCATATCTAGACATCTTGATGAAACAATTCCAATAGGTTAGTTTTCCTCTCTAATCTTATTAATATTTTGTACTGTTATAGCTAGATGGTTTTTTTTTAATTTATCATATTGCATTGGAGAACTTGTCATATACATTACTATTTTTTGTTGTAGTGCTTTCTATTAGTGTTAGTATCTGATTATTGTTTCTTAATCTTGTTGTGTTATTATCTAATTATTGTTTTATCTGATTACTGTTTTTTAATCTTGTTGTCTCTACAATAGTGGACATGTCTTTGAATGCACATTATGGGACAATTCCACTGAAGAACTCTATACTTACATACACGTGCATAACAAAGGTCTTTTGGTAATTATCTGTCAGATGTTCAAGATAAGTAGCTGGAAAGGTATGTTTTTATTTGTTATACTTAATGATAAATTAATTTATTTGTTCATATTAACTCTTCGATGTTGTTTTGATTTTTTTTTTGTACAGATTGTAGAACGATAAGAAATGTCCAACATTCCAGTAGTTTTTTTGCTGAATGAGGAATTACCTTCAATTGTTGTGCTTCGTCGTAACGAACATGAGGTTATATTTGCTCTATTAAGCAAGTTTTCAATCTATTTCAGTTATCTGTCATTGACACGTTGTTATGTGGTTTTAATGAATCTTTATGTTTATACAAACTAATTATTGGTTGATAGGCCATTTTCGGTGGAGACTATCCAGAAGAACGACTATGCGCAATCAGCAATGTTTGTTTAGACTTTCTGCACCGCCAATGTACTCTCGTGTTTCATTTGCTCAGGGATACCAACGAGGTCCGACTATCATATTTTGAGAAAGAAAAGTCACGACAAATCTTGAGATAAAATTCGCAATCGCAAAGGTATATGTATATAATTTTCTATTATATCAATTAGCACCAATAAGTTGTTTATTTATAAGAATCTTGTATTTTTGCATAACGATCTCTCGACCCCTCCATTGGTTACATCCTCACTCGGTTCCTCATCGGTAAGTCTCTCTTAATCGTATTCCGTTCACTACAAGCTGGTTTTGGCTATATAAACTACACTTATCACTATGAGTATATGAGCAGACACTCCCACTTTCCGTTAAAGATGATTCTCTTGCTACCGCTTCCAAAACGTCGTCTTCAATGCACTCTTTAGGAAAACGCCATACTGAGGATGTAGATAGCTTTTTATCTTCGCAGTCATCATCCAGTAAAGTAAAGTTGAGCACTACAAAAAAAACACGGTATTTCCAACGGACGGGGCAACGGATCCGTCCGTTGGAAATGAGAACCAACGAATTGCAACGGATGTGGGGAAATTGCAACGGGCCAAAATCCGTTACGAATCCATTACAATTTGCAACGGATTTGTAACAGATATCCTCCGTTAGAAAGTCCGTTGGAAGTCCATCGCAAATTTTAACGGATGGCAACGGAAACCATCCGTTGGCAGTGTCCGTTGGAACGTCCGTTAGAAATCATGCCTACGGTCGTCCGTTGCAATTTCTAACGGATGCCCGTTAGAAATCGCAACAGATAACCGTTGATTTTGTTAATTTCGAGGGCACCGGTTTAAATAAATTCACGTGAACCTGCAACGGCTATCCGTTGCAATTTCCAACGGATGTCCGTTGGAACATGAACTGTTTAGATCTTACCAAAGAGTGCATCAAACCATCAATAACAAAAACATTTTCGAAAAAATGTCGTCGTCTTCAAATCGAAATATATATAGATCAAGGGAGTGGATGTATAGAAGAAAAGATCCTGTAACCGAAGAGATTACGCAAGAATTCTTACACGGATTAGAGCAATTCATGAGTTTTGCATCGATGCAGCCTTTGTGTCAAGAACGTGGGACAATGTTATGTCCATGCAAAAGATGCAAAAACATGAAGTATCGAAGTCAAGAAATTGTTTGCAAACATCTGTATAAGGTGAGATTCGTTGAAAATTACGAAATTTGGTTTTTTCACGGTGAAGATTGCGGTGTTAGAGATAGTGTGCAAGATGCACAAGTACAACGAATTGAAGAAGCTATTTATGAAGAATCAACGACCAATCCATATGTGGAAATGGTGTCAGATGCTCTTCCTGGAGTTGTTAATGAACAAACGCATGAAGAGATGCCGAACATCGATGCACATCGATTCTTCAACCTATTGGAT
>CM071872.1:3082393-3149935 GCA_036759665.1 Gynandropsis gynandra | reverse complement strand
TGGAATGCATTTCCCGCCAAATCTTTACCGCCAGTTTGCAACGGCCGTCCGTTGCAATTTCCCGCCACATGGCAACGGATGTCCGTTTCAAAAATGATTTTTTCCCGCCTAATTTGCAACGGAGAGCCGTTGCTTTCCAACGGCCGTCCGTTGCAAGCGTGCAACGGTGATCCATTACAACAATTTCCAACGGGCTTCCGTTACTATATTTCTAACGGCGGAATCCGTTGTCATGTCGTTGCAATTTTGTAACGGATAATATACGTTGACACGCCGTCGTGAATTGCAACGGATCCTCATTTGCAATGAACGTTTCGCAACGGACGGGAATCCGTTGGCATCCGTTGGAAACGGCTGTTTCCAACGGATTTTTGGCGCTTTCCAACGGATATGTCCGTTGGAAAGCGCCAGTTTTTTTGTAGTGATTTAAAGACAAGTGTCGGGCAATGGGTTTATTGGATGATGACAAATAGTACATAGATGCCATAAATGATACAAAGAACTGGGCATCTCTTTCGTATCTACGAGTATTATTTGTGGTGTTATTGACATGCGAATGCATGTCAAATCCACAAAACGTCTAGTATACAGTCTGGCCATATCTTGCAGACTATATTTTGTATAACCAAAGAAAAAACTTCCGCCTTCTAGGTAAAATCTTTTCAATTATTTACATATTACTACTTTAACTCATTGAATACTGACATTGTTTATTTTTAGAACTTAATATGACTGCACAACAACTTGAAGAGTTGACTCTTATAGAAATCGAACATTTATTACAGATCATGGTAGATCTCTAAACCATTTTCCTCCAATGTCATTTCCTAAAAATACTAAAAATAATAAACTATTAAACAAATTAATTGACGAAGAAACAACGTATGATTTACATAAGATAAAATAAGACACATGCGACTAGAAGTGCAATCAACTAATGAACAACGTAACATTTTTCTCACTATTATGGAATCTATTTTTTTAACCAATTGATCAATCTTTTTTTGTATACGGGTACGGTGGGACTAAAAAATGTTTATATGGAAAACAGTATCCACATGTGTACAAACAAAAGGAGATATTGTGCTTAATATGTCATCAAGTGGAATTGCATCATTATTATTACAGGATGGACATACTGCACATTGCAATACCAATAGATATCAACGAAGACTCTATTTGTTCAATTAAATCAGGTAATGACTTAGCAGAACCAATTAAAAAAACAAAACTTATTATTTGGGACAAAGTTCAATTGATACATAAACATTTGTTTTAAAGCTCTTGACAAATATCTAAAAGACATAATGAGATCTACTAATAATAATTTATGTAAAAATCCTTTCGGTGCGAAAACTGTCATATTTGGTGGTGATTTTTGTCAAATTTTACCAGTTATTGCTAAAGGAAACAGACATGATATTGTGCGAGCGTCGATAAATTCCTCTTATATATAGAAATATTGTCGAATTCTTAAACCAACAAAAACTATATGGTTGTACATAAATACTAATGATGATATCAAAACTGCATAAGCGTTTTCAGATTGGGTTTTGAAATTAGGCATGCTTTATTATCAGAACCTAATGACATTGAAATTAGATATCCCTTTCGATTTATTTATTATGCAAAATATTAACCTCATCCAATGTCTCATACACCATGTATACAACGGTTTAATAGAATATTACCAAAATATATCATTTTTCCAAGAAAGAACAATATTGTGCCCAACGAACGAAATCGTCGATGAAATTAACAATACATTGTTAAATATAATGCTTGACAATTATGTAAAGTATCTAAGTTCTGATATGCTATGCCATCAAACGAATTTGACAACAATAATGAATTATATGATACAGAAGTTCTTAACGCAATTAAATGTCTTGGAATTCTGAATCATATCTTACAATTGAAACTCATAATCTCTATTATGTCAATGCAAAATATTGATCAAACACTTGGTTTATGTAACGGAACACATCTACAAATAACTCAATTAGGAAAGAATATTATTGAAGGTAAAATGATTACTCGTAACAACGCATGCCAAAATGTATTTATTCCAAGATTATCCTTAATATCGACAAATACTTCATTATCTATTTAGTTTAAAGATAAAAAATTTCCGATCATACCATGCTTTGTTATGGAAATCAACAAAATTCAAGAAAAAATCCTAAAAAAAATTGGTATCTATTTACCTCGTCCTGTATTTACTCATGGTTAATTATATGTCGTTGTATCAAGAGTGAAAAATAAAAACAGATTGAAAATATTGATTCTTGATGAAAACAACAAACCAAATAAAGAAACAATAAATATTGTTTTTAAAGAAATATTTTATAATTTGTAATAGTTCATCAAATATAATATATATCATTTATTTATGTAAGGAGTTCAAATTTCCATTCTATAAATGATAAAAGTGTTTAACAATCTCCTGCGAGTAAGAATATATATATATATATATATTACATATATTATTTTTATTATTAATAATATTATATACATGTACTTCTACATACATGATTATATATATCATAGTGCGTACGTATTGTATATATTATATATATATAAGTTTAAATAATTATATTATGATATAATACATAAAAATATATATCTTTAATTTTATACATATATATACATCATCTATGTTTAAATTTTTAACACGTTATCAGTATGATCGTTTTAATTTATTAAGAAAAAAAATAATATTACACGTAAAATTAATGTATTATTTTTAATTTCAATTTTTTACAATCTCGATTTTCAATCGCTTTTGATTTCAATTTAGATTTGATGTCAAGTAAAAAAATGTATATATCTCGCAAATTATATATCTCGGTCATAATATAAATTCAAATATATATCATATTATAAAGACATCATGGACTAAGTTCCGGTAATATATTATATTATATGATTTCGTAGGCTAAGCCACTGATCAATAATATTTATTTGTTGTTTATTTTTACGAGAATGGCTATACCACCATTTTTTAAGTTATATTTATTTATTTTGTTAGTTATTTTGTTTATGTGAAGGATGGACAAAAATCACCCCATTATTTATTTAACTTATGTTTTTACTATTTAATTTTTAATTAGTAAAATCAATCTAAAAATGAATTATTTATAAATATAGATGGATCTAACACATTAATCATATTTTCTTTAATATTTTTAATTTCATAACTTATATTTATTTACCTTTCTTCAATGATAATAGTTCTTCGTGTCGAACTTGGTGAATCTCAAAATCACGACATTTGATGCCTTTGGAAAAAAACTATACGACATAAGTATTTGATGCTAAAATGCATCTAAAAGGAAAAAAACTCATTGCAACGATCAATAAAGATAATAATTCCTTAGAAGAGGAAAAGGCAAAAGCCATAATATTTTTACCCATCATATTGCCGATGGATTAAAGAATGAATATCAAACAAAGGAAGATCTCGCAGATTTCCACCTCGCAGATTTATGGAAATCTCTTAAAGATTGATTTTATCACAAAAAATATGTGATCCTCCCAGAGGCGAAGAATGATTGGTTGAATTTGAGATTCTAGGATTATAAATCCGTGGACGAATATCATTCTGCGATGTTCAAATAATCTCGAGATTGTCGCGATCGTGGAAATGGATATGGTAGAGGACGAGGTAGGAGCAATCCACCAAATAATTTCCGTCGCGGAGAAAATAAAAGGAAAGATCATCGAGTGATTTAAAATGAAAAGGTGACTAAAAAACGAAAAGATACAATATGTCATCGATGCGATGTGAATGAACATTGGTCCCAAGTGTGTCGTACACCAATATATTTTGTTGATTTATACCAGAAGTCACTAACGGATAAAGGCAAAAATGTTCAAACGAATTTTATCTCTATTAATTTCGATGATTTCCTGGATGACGACAATGGTGGAATGCACCTAGACAACACAGATTTTGTGTATCAACCTGACAATAAAGATGAAGAAAAAAAATGAGATATCAACATGAATTTCTTATGTTATCATTGTTTCATTTTAAGACTTAGCTTGTTTTATTATTTTCAGATGTATTTTTCTTTCGTTGTTTGTTGTTTTATATTATCTTTTATTGTAATATTTTGTTACACCGTTATAAATTATATGCAATGTTTGCTTCATATTTTCACGTTCATTCATATCTTTTATCAGATCAAAGTAACACAAAATATGTTACGATCAAATATCAATGATGGAGACATATGTTGAGCCGAATGTGCTACGATAAACACACTATTGAACGATAAAAAGTATTTCTCCAAGTTGAGAATACATGAATCCAGTGTCAATACGATATCTGGAAGTGCAAAAATAATTGAGGGATGTGGAGAAGCACTCTTTATAATGTCTAGAGGGACAAAATTTATTATACAAGATGCATTATTCTCTCCACAATCCCAAAGAAACTTATCGAGTTTCAAAGATAGGCGTAATTGCTATCATGTTGAAACAATGAATGATGAAAATCGAATATCTTTATAGCACGATAATGGTTTCTAAAAAGAAACATAATGTGGAAATATTACCAGCTTTATCCTATGGATTATATTTCACAAAAATAAGAATACTCGAATCATATGTCACATTCAACCCAAAGTATGAAGACATATTCACTACAAAAAACACGCAATTTCCAACGAACGGGGCAACAGATTCGTGCGTTGATACGAAATGGAAACGGATTGTAACGGATTTGTGAGCACTTTCAACGGGCACAAATTCGTTGGAATCCGTTACAAATTTCAACGGAGGTTTAACATATATTGTTAATTTCCCCATCCGTTGCAATCCATTGGAATTTTTAACGGAATGTTAACAGATTTCTTCCGTTGGCCATTTCCATTGGAAGTCCATTAGAAGCCGTGGAAAAATATTTCAACGGGCATCCGTTAAAATTTGTAACAGATGCCAAGTACAAATGGCAACGGATGCCCGTTGAAATTGTTAATTTCGAGGTTCATCGGTGGAAATAAATTCATGTGAACTTGCAATGGGCATCCATTGTACTTTCCAACGGATGTCCGTTGGAAGTTGCACTATTCAGATCAAAACCAAAGATTGCATCAAACCATCAATAACAAAAATATTTTCAACAAAATGTTGGCTTCTTCAAATTGAGATATATATAGATCGAGAGAGTTAGATCGAGAGAGTGGATGTATAGAAGAAAAGATCATATAACCGAAGAGATTACACAAGAGTTCGTACACAGATTGGAGCAATTCATGAGTTTTGCATCGATGCAACCTTTGTGTCAAGAACGTGGGACAATGTTATGTCCATGCAAAAGATGAAAAAACGTAAAGTATTGAAGTCAAGAAATTGTTTGCAAACATCTTTATAAGGTGGGTTTCATTGAAAATTACGAGATTTGGGTTTTTCACGGCGAAGATTGTAGTTTTAAAGATATTGTGCAAGATGCACAAGTATAAAGAAATGAAGAAGTTATTTATGAAGCATCAACCAATCCATATGTGGAAATGGTGTCAGATGCTTTTCCTGAAGTTGTTAATGAACAAACGCAGGAAGAGATACCGAACATTGATGCACGTCGATTCTTCAACCTATTGGATTCGGCGAAACAGCCTATATATGAAGGTTGACGTGAAGGTCAGTCTCGCTTATCTTTATCATCAAGATTGATGAATATTAAAACTGACTACAATGTGACTGAAAATTGCATGGATTCATTTTGCAAAATAATGCGTGAATATTTACCAGAAAGCAAGTTTTGCGGTGCAAGCAGATTTCGGCCTAAAAAACCATCTTCACGTAAATATGTACCATACAAGAAAATGTTCTATATGCCTGTAGAAAACAGGTTGAAAAGGTTATTTAAATCGAAAAAACCACTGCGACAATGAGATGGCACGCAGAACACTCGACGACCGAAGGTATAGTGCAACATCCATCGGATGGTAAGGCTTGGAAAGATTTCAATGAAATATTTCCCAATTCGTGTATGAAATGAGAAATGTTTATCTTTGCCTGTGCACAGATGGTTTTAGTCCATATAGACAATCAGAAAGTCAATATTCTCTGTGGCCGGTGATTTTGTCTGTATAATTTTCCTCCCGAGATGTATTTAAAAAGAGAGGTAATATTTCTGACGTTGCTGATTCCAGGACCAGAACATTCGAAGAAAAGTTTCGATGTCTTTTTTGCAGCGATTAATTCATGAATTAAGACAGTTGTGGAACGAAGTAATTCTTACTTATGACGTTAGTACGAAGCAAAATTTCACATTGAAAGCGGTCTTGTTGTGGACAATTAGCGATTTTTCTGCCTATGAAATGTTATTTGGATGGAGCACGCATGGAAGATTGGCATGTCCATATTGTATGGTGGATACAGATTCATTTCAACTAGTACATGGTAAGAAACCATGTTGGTTTGATTTTCATAGAAGATTTCTTCCTCGTGGCCATGTTTTCCGGAAAGATAAAAAACATTTTCGGAAGAACGTGGTACAAAAAGAAGAGGCACCGTGCATGCAAACTGGAACACAAATCCTTTACGAAAGATTGAACACAAAGGGTGATTTACAAGAATCGATAGAATGCGGTGGAGATCGTGGGCATCGTAAACCAAAAGGTCAAGGTGAATGGCATAACTGGTATAAACGTAATATCTTTTGGGAACTACCATACTAGAAATCATTGATATTACGTCATAATTTAGATGTTATGCATATCGAAAAAAAAATTTTCGATATCATCATCAATACTATTTTGAATGTGGCGGGTCAAACTAAGGATATACAATCAAGAAAAGATTTGAAGTCAATATGTCGACGACCTGAGTTGGAATTAAGAGATGGAAGGTCACATGTCCCAGTATTCAGATTGTTTAGTCCGGCGAAAACGATATTATTAAAGTGGTTAAAAGAGGACGTTAAGTTTCAAGATGGATATGCATCGAACATTGCTCGGTGTGTGGATATTGTTGGTTCGAGGCTGATCGGGTTGAAAAGTCACGATTGTCACGTTTTCATGTAGCGACTCATTCCAATTGCATTTGCTGAGCTCTTACCACGGAATGTTCACGATGTTCTATACGAAATCAGTATATTTTTCAAAGATATATGTTCAAGGAATTTAAAAAGGTATGGCTTGGATTTAGTGAAAAACAATATCTCTGAAGTATTATGTACATTGGAAAAAGTTTTTCCGCGTTCATTCTTCGATGTCATGGAGTATTTGCCAATACATTTACCAGATGAGGCAATACTCGGTGGGCTAATTCAATTCAGATGGATGTATCCTTTCGAAAGGTTTTTCTTTCGTTTAAAGAAAAAAGCAAAAGACAAAGCAGAGGTCAAAGGATCTATTGTCAAACAATACTTGCTGGAAGAAATTACATATTTCAGCACATTTTATTTTGAGTCGCATAATCAAACGAAAGAACGACGTGCAACAGATGATCACACAAACTATTTGTATCAATATAATCCATAGTTTGGCACAATCCCTGAGATGTTTACACCGATTGGACGTGCAGGAGGTAAATCTGAGGAATATTGGTTAACGCCAAGTGAGTACAATCACATCCACACATATATACTACTAAATTGTCAAGAGTTATTACTGTTCGAAAGGTACTGGTACATATTATTCAATCTTTTAAATATATATGTATATATATACAATTTTAACGTATTTTCATTATACAGGACATTTGATGAAGAAGTACTTGGTATATATCCTCATCTAAATGCAAATTAACTCATAGATATGAATGTTCAACATTATGGCTCGTGGTTGAGAGACTACTCGTGTACATATCTATTAAAATTAATTCCATTTATTATAAAGTATTCATTTGTTTTATTATACGTACATGTGAAATGTTCTGATGAAAGACATCCTACGTGGTTCAAAGATTTGGCTAATGGTCCTACACGAAATGTCATGTGTTCACCAATCTTGTTTACTCGCGGCTACATGTTCCACACGTACGAACACGAAAAACATAGAAGCACATACAATTATGGTGTTTGCAATAATAGTGATATAGAGGGTGATAACTTCTACAGCATTTTGCACCAAATCATACAAGTGGAATATCTCGGTCTCGTTGGGTTGAAGGTGATGCTTTATAAATTTCAATGGTTCGACCCAACTATAGGACGTGGAATACGAATAAACTGTTGGGGAGGAATTGATGGCAATCCGACATGAAAATATGGTAAGTATGATCCATTCATCACAATAGATCAAGCATATCAAGTATGTTACGTGCAATATCCAACAACATTGAAACGTCGAAGAGAGGAGTGGTGGGCCGTAGTAAAGATCAAGCCATGAGGGATCATAAGCTCTGATAATAAAGAAGATCCGTTGCAACCCGATCATCCGCAACCGATTCGTTTAATTGATACAGATCGCGAGGAGATTCTAGCAAGAACTGACATATACGAAGAATTCATACGCGATTATGAAGAGTTGAACCGGAAGATGCTGAAGATGAAAATGGCGATGAATTCAATGAACAATAGAAGGAAGACTCGCCCATCGATGAAACTACTGAAGAAGAAATGTAAATACAATAATGTGTATGATGTGTAATAAATGTAGATGATGTGTAATGTACATGACGTATAATGTACATGATATATAATCAAACAATCAAAATTTTAATACAATCGAACAGTTTATATAAACGATGTTTAATGTATTAAAAATTAGAATTATCTAATACCAACGGGCATCCGTTGGAAATATTAACGGATGTCCGTTGAAACATGAAATCGCTCCCTACACTTAGAAAAATGTTCTAAGTTTTCCATATTTCTAACGGGTATCTGTTGGAACTTTCTAACGGATACCCCTTACAAATATTCCAACGGGCATCCGTTGGAACCTGTAACGGTCAAAAACTTCTAACGGGCATCTGTTAAAATTGGCAACTGATACCCATTAGAAATTTTGTAACGGGCGTCCGTTACAAATTTTCAACGGATGCCCGTTGCAAAGTGTAATGATGCCTACCCTAGTTTGCAGAAATACCAACGGGCATCCGTTGGAAATTGTAAGGGATGCCCGTTGCAAATGGAGACGAGCCGCCATTTCACCGTCCGTTGCCTCGGGAACACACATTTCCAACGGATATCCGCTAGAAATTCCAACGAATGCCCGTTGGAAAGACAGAATGTCGTGTCAATTAATTGCGTCCATTCAGATGACGTATTCGTTGGAAATTTCTATATATAAACCGTTGAACAGTTTCATTTTCAACACAAACCAAAACCTCAAAATCCTCGCAAACTTTACATTTCACACACAAACACATTTACAAACACTAGATAAAAAAATGAGGGCTAGACGATTTATAAGATCGGGAGGAATGTTGGCTGGTTGTGCAGGAGCTCCTCCCCCGCCTACACCACCATCATATCGTCCTCCTTCACCAATATCGGCACCGCCGATATTTGATGAAGAGGATGATATGGTAGATATCGATTCCTTGATCGAAGATTTTGATGGGCGTCCTACCCTTCCGATTATCGATCCCGAACGTCCTGTCGGGACGTTATGGTAAAAAAAATCATTTTTTGCATTTATATTATTGTAAGTTATAAATAATATCTAACTTTTTAATTTGATATGACAAGTTTGATGTGGATGATGTCATCAAGCACACGAACAACGACATCATCCAAGGGTTCTTACAAGACCGATTATATTATTCCTGGCATGTTACGCTAGAAGTCGTGCGCCAGCGATGGTGGTGCACTTTTATCGTAAGTTTTAAATTAAATTTCATTTAAAATTATTAGTTATATATATATGTTATAAAACTAAAATATTATAAATTATTTTGCAGCACGCATACAGATGGCGAACAAAGGATACAACACGCATCTACACAGCATCGGTGCACGACATGCAGGCTCGAATGCGCTTTATGATGAACAACGCCAAGCGCAACTACTACACCAAAAATCACAAACCGAAATGGGCGACGGACGGGGTCTTCAATCAAATGATTCAGCATCAGGAGTCCGCAGACTTCAACGTCAAGAGCGAGAAGGCCAAAAAATGTCGGTACGACGAGAAGGTTTCCGGAGATGGTCTTCATTGCCATACTTCGGGATTAAAATCATTCCTGAAGAGAAAATACGAATTGGTAAAATTTATTATTACTTATTTTTTTTTAAATATTTACATAATTAAGTTTATTTTATATTTCAGATGCAACGGATAGGAAGAGAACCAACTCTTCTTGAGCTGGTATTGGAAACCCACGCCAAGAAGAAGCCGATCGTCGGGGAAGAGGTCGACAAACCCGAACTCGTCGATCCTCGAGTGAAGAGAATCATGAAAGCTATGACGGAGAAGATTTCACAAGCTTGCGGTTCGACTCACGACGAGCTGAGTCCTTTACAAAAGGACAAAATTTATTTAGAGGTAAAAACTTTTTCTTTTGTTTTTCGATTATCAATAAAATATTTTGTAGAAATCTAACTCTAATTTTGTTTGTCTTGTAGTCGGTTAAACTGTGGGCGTCTATACGGTCTCGGGGCACTTCAAAAAGATATCGTCGATGACGACACGACGGTACCTCCCGCATTCCAAGAGAGTTTCACACAACAACGGCGGATCGAGAATCTCGAATCATAACTTCAAGAAACTCGATCCCACGTAGTGCGAAAAACCTCCCAAATACAGCAGTTGGATAGCGTCATTGAGTTTCTTTTCGGCCAGGTGAGGGGATCAACGCTGCGACAAGAAGCGGGTCTCGATTCGGATGCAACGCCATCTAGAGGTGGTGGTGATCGTGGAGATGATATCGGCCCAGCCGATCTAAATGAAATGTACTAGGATTAGTTTTAGTTTTAATTTTTTTGTAAACAATTTTAATATTTTAATTAAAAACTTTTTATTTTTAAAAATATTATTATTTTTGTTATTTTTTTAACCAAGTTTCCAACGGATGCCGTTTGCAATTTCTAACGGGCATCCGTTGGACGCTATTTTCCCGTCAAATGGTAACGGACGTCTCTTGCCCTTTTCCGCCAATTTGCAACGGACGTCCGTTGCTCTTTCCCGCCAGTTTCCAACAGATGCCCGTTTGACATTTTAAATTCCTGCTCATTTTTCCCGCCTAGATGGCAACGGACGTTCGTTAAAACATTTTAACAGATATACGTTATCATGTTTCAACGGGCTTCCGTAGCAAATTTGTAATGGGCATCCATTATAAAATATTTCAACGGGCGTCCGTTACAATGTTTCAACGACGTCGTCTGTTGGCGGTCCCGTTACACTTTTGCAACGTATATTATCCCTTGCAACTCCGTTTCGAATTGCAACGGATTCTGATTTGCAACGAACGATTCCCAACGGGCTCGGATCTGTTTCCGTCCATTGCGGAACACCTATTTTTTGTAGTGATTTAAGATTTGGCATGATCGATTGGGTCACCCTGGCTCAACAATGATGCAGAAAATCGTTGAAAATTCCAATGGTCATCCATTAAAATATGAGAAGATATTTAAATCTCATGAGTTCACATGTAGTGCTTGTTCTCAAGGAAAATTAATAATAAGACCATCATCAGTCAAAGTTAGACATGGATTACCATCGTTTTTAGAACGATTACATGGGGATATATGTGGACCTATTTATCCACCAAGTGGATCATTTCGATACTTGATGGTATTAATCGATGCTTCAAGCAGATGGTCACACGTTTGCCTACTATCAACCCATAATGTTTCATTTACGAGGTTTATTACTCAAATAACAAAATTATGAGCTCAATTCCCCGATCACCCTATTAAAAAGGTGAGACTTGATAACACTGGTGAATTTATTTCTCAAGCTTTCAATGACAATTGTAAATCGATTGGTATTGAGATTGAACATTACCACAAGTTCATACACAAAATGGTGTGGTCGGGTCATTGATTTAACGCCTCCAACTTATTGCTCGATCATTGCTAGTGAAAACGAAACTCCCAATTTCTGTTTGAGGATATGTCATTTTACATGTTGCATCATTAATTCAAATAAGGCCAAGTGCTTATCATAAATATTCTCCATTGAAATTAGAAAATTAGCAAGAACCAAATATATCTCATCTACGTGTATTTGGTTGTGCAGTGTATGTTCTCATTGCTCCACCACAACGGACAAAAATAGGTTCAGAACGCATATTGGGAATTTATGTTGGATATAATGCACCATCTATCATTAGATATCTTGAACCACAAACAGTGATGTTTTCACAGCTCATTTTGTTGATTGTCATTTTAATGAGAATGAATTCCCGCCGTTAAGAGGAGAAATAAAACAAGCCTCACAAGATCTAACATGGAAAATACAATCATTGTTATATCTTGATCCTCCTACAAAACTATGTAATATGAAGGTACAAATGATAATACATTTGTAAAATATTGCAAATCGACTTCTAGATGGATTCAATCATACAGATCCGGTTAAAAAGTCATATGTACCGACTGCAAATGCACCTGCTCGTATAGAAATACTAAACATGCATGTGGGTGAAAGAATTTCAAATGAGTCTATAACGCGCTTGAAGTGTGAACGACCACTAGGTTCTAAAGATAAAAATCCTCAAAAGAGAAAGAAGTTTGATAATGATGTTGATTCTCATATCATAGAGAACATCTAAAAAGAAACAAACGAAGAAGATAATCTTTAGAATGAAAATCATGAAAATAATCATCAGCATATAGAGAACAATGAGATTTTCATTTACTATATCTATGATGAAAAATTATAAGAAGAGATGAAATAAATGACAATGATAGAATATTCTCTTTCTCTGTATCCAAAAAAAACTAAAAATGATAGTGAAGATCCAGAACCAATGTCAGTGTTAGAATGTCAAAAGAGACATGATTAGATAAAATGGAAAGATGCTATGTAAACAGAATTAGACTCATTAAATAAAAGAAACGTATTTGGATCCATCGTTCCAACTCCCAATGGTTTTAAACAAGTTGGATGAAATGGGTTTTTATACAGAAGAGAAATGAAAATAATGAGGTCACAAGATATAAGGCACGCCTTGTCGCACCAGAGTTTTCCCTGAAACCTGAAATTGATTATGAGGAAACATATTCTCCTGTTATGGATGCAATCACATTTAGATATTTGATGATTTTAATAGCATCCAACAACTTAGACATGTACCTTATAGACGAGGTTGCGACATATCTATATAGATCTTTGGATAATGATATATACATGAAAATCCTTAAAGGATTCAAAATGCCGAAAACATCAAACTCAAAATTTTAAAAAATATGTGCAATCAAATTGCAACGATCGTTATATGGACTGAAACAATCTGGACGTATGTGATACAATCTTCTAAGTGAATATCTATTAAAAAGAGGATTTGTGAATAACACTATTTGTCCTTATGTATTTATTCAGAAAACAGCTAGTGGATTTGTGATTATAGTTGTTTATGTGGATGATCTGAATATAATTGGGACTTCAAAGGATATTGAAAATGCTCAAAATTATCTCAAAGAGGAATTTGAAATGAAAGGTCTTGGACAAATAAAGTTTTGTCTTGGTTTACAAATAGAGCATTTAAAGAATGATATATTTGTACAACAATCAAATTATAAAAAAAGAGTATTAAAACACTTTAACATGGATAAATCAAATCCATTCAACACTCCAATGGTTTGTAGATCTTTAAATGTTGAAAAGGATCCATTTCATTCTTTTGAAAATAATGAAGAGATACTTGGACCAGAACTACCATATATGAGTGGAATAGGGGCTCTCTTTTATCTAGCAAATTGTACTCGTCCTGATATAACATTTGCTACTAATCTCTTGTCACGATACATTTCATCCCATACACGTCATCATTGGGCATTGGTTAAACATATCTTTCGATATTTACAAGGGACTATTGATTTAGGATTATTTTTATCCTAGAGATTCATTTGAATGGTTTCGCAGATGCATGGTATTTATCAGATCCTCTTAAAACTAGTTGCAACATTTTCAATCATGTTGAAGTCATAGCACTTCATAAAGCAAGTAGAGAATGTGTGTGGCTCAGAGCTTTAACTCGACACATATAGGAGACATGTGGATTATCAACTAATATCAACCCAACGATACTATATGAAGATAATGTCGCATGCATTGCTCAAACAAAGGAAGGGTATATCAAAAGTGACAGAACAAAGTATATCCCTCTAAAAAATTTCACGTATACTCAAGAACTCGAAAAAAAGAAAGAAATTGATGTTCAATACATCGATCATGCAAAAATGTAGCCCACTTATTCACAAAAGTGATTCTTATTTCAACATTGAGAAAACACATTCGGAATATCGGGATGCGTCACCTTCGAAGCTTATGAAGAAACAAAGGTTGACAATTGATTAGGAGTTTTTATGACTGCACTATTTTTTTTTCATCGTGATTTTTATCCCAAATAGTTTTTCCATGATAAGGTTTTTAACGAGACAGTCAATAGACATTAAAAAGGAGTGTTAAAATATGAATGTCCAAATTGGTAGTTAACCCATATCATTTTTTATTCTTAAAAATTGATAATTTTTTCCTATAAATAGACATTTCTTCTCCATCTTGTAAACACATCTAAAATTATAAGAAATCTCATTACAAACGCAATATTATCTCTTCATTCTCTCTCTTCAATTTGTTTTGGTAATTTCTATTTTTATTTTATTATTTACTTTTTATATATAAATACATTATATTAAGTATATACTATTTACTCCTAAATTATATATAAATATATATATATACTATTTACTAGTTACACTACTAGAAAATTTAATTTTAGGGACAGAATTTGGAGACCGACTCTTCCATTCCTAAATTTAGAAACGGATAGACGGATTTGGCACCGTCCCTAAATTTAGGACTTCAAAAACCGTTTTAGGGACGGTTTGGGGGCGATTTTTCGGAAAATTAATCTCTTAGTCCCTAATCTGCTCCTAATTCATGTATAAATAATCTTTTTAACCCCTCAACCATTGATACGTTTTTCATAAGCAACTCTCATATTTTTCACCCTCTATCTTCTATAGTGTTTGCGATATAATGGCATCTTCATCAAGATCGAACATTTTCGATTCTAGACAATGGATGTATAGAAGAATTGATCCAGAATCTCAAAGCGTATCGAAAGAGTTTATACAAGGCGTCACACAGTTTATGACAATGGCGACGAATCAACAAGTTTACAAAGAAACGGGTACGTTGGTTTGTCCATGTGTGAAATGCAAGAATGAAAAATTTGTTAATGAGAGAACTGTTTGGAAGCATCTTTATTTAAGAGGATTTACCCCGAATTATTTCATGTGGTTATGTCATGGAGAAAAATTTGCACCACGATCTAGTAATGTTGTGGAAAACTTTAGGGGCACTATACATCATGATGAATTTGAGTCTTCTCAAGATGTAGAAATGAACCCCTATGTGGAAATGGTGCAAAATGTATTCCGTGAAAGAAACGAAAATATTGAAGAAGATCCGAATGAAGAAGCAAAAAGTTTTTTTGAAATGCTAGAAAGTGCTAGGAATCCACTTTATGATGGTTGTAGGAGTGGTTTATCACAGTTATCTCTGTCTGCACGTTTGATGAATTTGAAGACTGAAAATAATTTGTCTGAGAATTGCATGGATTCGATATTGCAATTAGTAAGAGATTATTTGCCAGAAGATAATAATGCAGTAGACTCCTATTATGAGACAAAGAAGATGATGCGATCTTTGGGTTTATTGCCATATCAAAAGATTGATGTTTGTCAAGACAATTGCATGATTTTTTGGAGAGAGACATCGGAGATGAGTAATTGTCTATTTTGTGGAAAAGATCGGTTTTATTTAACAAAGAATGGAAAATCGGTTCCATATCGTCGTATGTGGTACTTACCAATTACAGACAGATTAAAAAGATTGTATCAATCTGTGGAGACCGCAAGCGACATGAGATGGCATGCTGAGCATTCAAGTCAGGAAGGAGAGATGTGTCATCCCTCAGATGGTGAGGCGTGGAAACACTTTAACAAGGTATACCCTGATTTTGCGGCTGAGAGTCGAAATGTCTATTTAGGTCTTTGTACCGATGGTTTTAATCCATTTGGGATGTCTGGAAAGAATTATTCATTGTGGCCAGTTATAGTGACACCTTACAACTTACCACCGGATATGTGCATGAAACGGGAATTTTTGTTTTTAACAATAATGATTCCCGGGCCTAATCATCCGAAAAGAAGTTTGGATATATTTCTTCAACCACTTATTGAAGAATTAAAAGAATTATGGAATGGAGTTCAAGCGTACGATGTCTCGAGGAAACAAAATTTTATGTTACGAGGTGCTCTCATGTGGACAATAAGTGATTTTCCAGCTTATAGTATGTTATCTGGATGGACAACGCATGGTCGATTGGCTTGTCCATATTGCATGGAAGAAACAGATGCTTTTCAGTTGAAACATGGAAGAAAGACGAGTTGGTTTGATTGTCATCGTCGTTTTCTTCCTGTTGATGATGCATTACGGCGCAACAAGAGAAATTTTAAAAGGAATGTAGTTGTGCGGAAATCTCCTCCTCCAGTTTTGACCGGCGAAGAGATTTTGTATGAACGACTTCTTGCTTTGGGTATTCCGAGGAGTATAGATTGCGGAGGGAACAATCATCCGAGAATTGGTGGTTATGGAATTACTCATAACTGGTACAAGAAGAGCATATTTTGGGATTTGCCGTATTGGAAAAATCTGAAACTTCGCCACAATCTTGATGTGATGCACATAGAGAAGAATTTTTTTGATAACATCATCAATACAGTACTGAATGTCACGGGGAAGATGAAAGATAATATTAAATCACGCAAGGATCTAGAAGAATATTTCTCACGAAGGGAGTTACATATAGGTGATGACGGTAAAGCGCCAGTCCCGATATTCAGATTGTCAAATGATACGAAATATAAATTGTTGAAAGAAGATGTGAAATTTCCCGATGGCTATGCGTCTAACATTGGAAGGTGCGTTGACATTCAAGGAGGAAAGTTATTAGGGTTGAAAAGTCACGATTGTCATGTATTCATGCAAAGACTTCTTCCGATATGTTTTTCTGAATTGATGAACAAACATGCACTCGAAGCAATTGGAGGTATGTGGTTGATTTTATATTAATATGTAGTGTGAATATTTGTTAAATACACTAATAATACTTTAATGTTACAGGTGTTGGCCTATTCTTTCGAGATTTATGTTCGAGAAATCTGAGTATGGATGTAGTTCGTCGACTGCAAAATAACATAGTTACTGTACTATGTAATTTGGAGAAGATTTTTCCACCATCATTCTTCGATGTTATGGAGCACTTGACAGTTCATTTACCGCATGAAGCCGCACTAGGAGGTCCAGTTCAATTTCGTTGGATGTATCCGTTCGAGCGATTTATGTTTCATCTGAAGAAAAAAACCAAACAAAAAGCTCGACCGGAGGGTTCAATTATGGAACAATATGTCAATGAGGAAATATCGTTCTTCACTTCATACTACTTCGAGCCACATGTTCAAACGCGGAGTAGAAATCCAGACAGATATTTTGATGGTGGTGTGGCGTATTCATATCCAGTACCAGATGTTCCGGACATATTTTGCGGAATTGGTCGATATGCTGGTAAGGGGAAAGATATATGGTTATCACAACGAGATCTCCATATCGCACATACATATGTTTTATTGAACTGCGAATGTCTACAGCCTTTTGAAAGGTAAAATCCCATAATTAACTATGGTTATCACAATTACAATTTTGTTTATTGTTGTAATATTTATAGAATTTTGTTTCTTTTTATAGGACATTTGAGGATATATTGAAGAATACATATACGAACATTGATGATTCTCAGCTCCAAGAACTTAAAGAAAAAGATTTCTCGACATGGATCAGACAATATGTAAGTAATGAAATTTTACATAAATAACTTTTATAATATTCTGACGATGTGTCTAACATGTACTGCAGGTTGAGATGGGCAATCACCCGTTGTGGCTACGAGATCTTGTCAAAGGACCGATTGTGAAAGTTATGAGTTGGCCTATGTATTTTACACGTGGTTATAATTTTCACAATTACGATCATGGGAAATTGAAGTCGACGATGAATTATGGTGTATGTGTGAAAGGTGAAAGCTATTGTGTATCGGTCGATGATCCAGATTTTTATGGGATTTTAAAGGAAATTTTGCAATTGGAATATCCAGGTATAGAAAACAAGTTTAAAACAATTTTATCCTTATACCACATATGTCATTTTGGATATTGATTCAGATTTTGATATTTTTTGTAGGTTATGTCGGTTTAAAAATGATGTTATTTCGATGTAATTGGTTCGATCCAATAATCGGTCGCGGAACAAGAGTAAACAACCGTCCCCAATCCAGGGGATTGTTTGGGGACTACATTTTCCGTCCCTAATTGGGGACGGATTGGGAACTGAAATTTCCGTCCCTAATTAGGAACGGATTGGGAACGGAAAAAATTTGGAGTCGCGCGATTGGATACTACTCCTGGTCGTTCCTAATTCGTCTCTGAACAGGTTTAGGGACGGATTAGGAACCGATTTTTCGGTCCCTAAAATTAAATTTTCTAGTAGTGTTAATTATATATATATATATTATATACATAATATATATATATAAATTATTATTACATATAATGATATATATATACATAAGATATATATATAAATTACATAAAATGTTATATATATATATATATTATATACATAATATATATATATAAATTATTATTACATATAATGATATATATATACATAAGATATATATATAAATTATTATTACATAAAATGATATATATATATATTATTCTTATTATTAATAATATTATATATTAATAACATTATATACATGTATTATGTACATGGTTATATATATCTAATATTATATATGTTATAATGCTTACGTATTATATATATACTAGTATTTATTCTACGCCATGCGCAAAAAAAAACAATTGTTAAATTTTTTATTTATATATAATTATTTAAATAATATTGAATTTTAAAATCAAATTTTTTAAAAAAACTTTTTATGTATAGATATAAATATTTAAATAATATTGAATTTTAAAATCAAATTTTTTAAAAAAACTTTTTATGTATAGATATAAATATTTAAATAATATTGAATTTTGAAAATTTCAATATTTGATCCAAGATAACTTTTTCCTTGTATTTTTTTTTAAATTAATTAATTTATGAATATTATAGTCACATACCTAAATAATAACAACAAAAAAATTAATATTAATATTAATAAATAAAATAAAACTCTTTTTATTTCTCTCCTGAACTCCCACGTCTTCCTACTTTTTTTTCCCTTTCCTCTGACCTTTCTTTCTCTTTCTTTCCTCAAAACGAGTCGCCTCCCTTCCCCAGCCGTCTTCTCTCCTCTAGTACTTCGCGCCTCCTCTCCCTCAGCACCCTATCTCGCCTACCCCGCACCCCTCGCCTCCCTAGCACCCGTCTCGCATCGCCTCCCATCGCCTCCCTCGTCCGTCTCGCTTCGCCTCCCACACTCTAAATAGAGAGCCGAGAAGAGAGAGGAGAAAATAGAGAATCGAGAAGAGAGAGAGGAGAACCGGTTGCAAGAGGTAGATAGGCAGCCGAAACCTTAAAGGGAAAATAGAGAAAAGAGAGGAAAAAGATAGAGAATCGGTTGCACAAGAGAGAAGAAAAATGGAGAAAATATCAATTAAACATGAAACATAAAATGGACGGTCAGGATTGTTTTGCTATATATCTAATGGTTGGAAATTTTTGTTTTGATTAAAACAATCTAACGGTTCATATTGATTTAGCGTACATCTAACGGCCAGAAAATGGCCCTTCCATTAACAACAGTAAAATTTGAGTTGATGGTCAGGATAAAACCAACAAATTAAAAAAAAATCTAAAGGTAAAAAATGTTAGAACCAAATAAATTCAGATGTTATAAAATACACAGATTATAAAGAATATTAAACTATATTGAATTGAAAAACAACAATTTAAAGATACCAGAAATTTGAGATGATCGAGGTCTGCAGTTGCAGTGTTCTAAGACAGAAATTTGTTCTCTATTCCGCCTTGAAGATTCAACGATCGCAAGAGAATTATCTTTTGTTGAATGTACTATGTTTTCCTCAAAAAGTTTTACGGGGTTGGAATGAATTTTTTTATACTAATTTCCAATGATCATATGGTCATACATATGGATTTCTTGGGCAGTGTTGTAAACGTCGCTAGGCGCTAGTCGGACGATCCCTCAACGCCTAGCGACTAGTCGGATTAGTCGATGATTAATCGGTGACTAAGCGTTTTTAATTTTTTAAATGTTTTATAAATTAGATTTTTAAAATTATATAATAACAACAATACATATAACATTAACAAAATGTCATATATAAAATAAAAATAAGAAGAAATTTTTTAATAATATTTTATATATAATATCTATTATAAATAGTTTAATTACAATTTAAATTATAATAATTATAAATTATATAAAAATAAAACTCTCTTTCTCTTTTTTCTTCCCATCTCTCTTTCTTCTTTCTCCAGATCTTCTTTTTCTCTTTCTTCTCCAAATCCTACGCCATCTGCTCCCTTCTCTTCTCTCTCCAACACATCTCCATCCCTCTAATTAAGTCATACGCCATCTTCTCCCTTCTCTTCCTCCTCCTCCACTCGTCGGCTTCTCTCTTCTCTTCCTCCTCCTCCAGGCGTTTTCTCCATTCTCTTACTCCTTCTCCTTGCCAATCGGCCGCCCAGACACGAAGAGGAGAGAACGACCGTGAGAGGAGGAGCCAACGCCACAAGGAGACAACGACCGTTGGGGGAGATGTTGTTTGGCGAACCTTGCAGCAGGTGACAAACGCCTGGAAAAGACGAACGACGAGGAGAGAAAAGAAGAGCGCTTGGGCGGCGATTTTTTCATACTTGGCCGCCCAGACGGCGATTCCACAGCGCCTAGGTGCTAACCGAATAACGTGCCGATTTTAGGGTTTTCTGGGCGGCCCCTTACCGTCGAGCGCCTAGACGGCGACTAATCAGCCGCCCAGAACGATTTTTACATCACTGGGTGCAAGCAATAGACACGACCCTATATGAACGCAACCTTACAGATGTGTTCGGAGCGTGTGGAGCCTTCGGGAGCGTGCATCGAATGGACGTAATGGTTCGTCGAACGGACACAATGGTTCGTGGACGATCACAATTTTTGATCGAAAAACCTGGCCTGCTTCAACCAAGAGCCCCAAGCCCATCTTTGACATTTATATATGTATATTTGTACACACATGTCAATTATTCATCATATGACCATTTGAAAGCATTAATTGCATGAACACTTATATAGTGTTCATTTAATGCTTCAAATTCCAATGTGAGACTTATTTTAATAAGAACATGTGCAATGCACATATACCCCACACACATGTGCCACATGTACCAACAAAAAATATGACACATGACCAATATCACTGTTCACTTGGTCATGTGTTTTATTATATATTAAAGATATATTAGTTTAAATAATTATATTATGATATAATATATAAGAAATATATATGATTAATTATATATATATATCTATGTTTAATTTTTAACAATATTCAATATATTTTCATTTTAAAAATACCTTGTTATTTAGTATTTTTAAATATATAAATTTAAATTGTAAGTACTATACATTTCAACTCTATATTTTTTTAATTTATCAGGAAAAAATTTTGATCCAAAAATATTTAAATTTTTTTTCATTTTCTTTTGAAAAGTTTTATTATACTGAATACCGAATATTACCATTATCAAAAAAAGACTATAAGAGTTGTTCGCAATATAATACAAAATTTTGGATACGTTAATATTATATTTGATTTTCAAGATTTTTTTGCTATGTTATCATTAAAATAATATTGAAGATTTACATGATCTAAACTATTTAAAATATATATATATATATATATATATATATGAAATATAACAAAATATACTTGCTAGTTTTTTATATAAATGAATGTTTTAATTTAATAGTCTATATATAATGTAATATGTTATATTTTTCCCCACTTTTTTCAATAATTAGTTTCAAATTTATAATAATATTATTAGAGTTGTTAAAATATCTGGAATATTTGTATTTGATTCGTATTCAAACAAAAAAAATTTGAATATTTAAGGATCAAATACAAATAACAGAAATGAGATATTCGACAAATACAAATACAAATAAAAATAATATATTAATTATTCGAACTATTTGTATATATAATTATCAAATAGATAATTTATTGTATATATGGATAAATTTATAACGAATTTAATTTCAATAGATCAAATTGCAAATAATAATATTTGTAATCTAATAATTTTATTCATAATATATATATATATATTATAAAAGGACTAAATTGCAAATACTAGATATATAACCTAACTCCAACTAAAACAATGTCACTTTTCTTTCTCTTCTTTGCAAACACACATAGCTCGACGATGTCATTCGTGTCGCTTCTCTTCTCTTCGTGGATCTGTACACACACCTCAGACTTATCTTCTTTTCGTATGCGTCATTTGTTCAGTGTATTGTCTGTTGGTTTGTTCGTCCGTTTCTCTCTCTTTTTTTTAATTTAAATTTTGGTTATTGATACACGAATACCTAAAATTTTATCGATATTTGAATTTATGAATACGAATAATAAATTTGAATATTTGTCGAATTTGAATAGTTAAAAATTTGGAAATATCCGCTCCTTTTAAATATTAAAGCTAATTTTTCTTTTTACAAAGAATAAATATAAATACTATGCTAATAAAAATCTTTATTGTTTTGTTGGAAATGGAAAATCCATGATATATTTAAAAATAAAATGATTATTTTTATATAGTCATATTTATAGTATATTATTGGCAAGGATAAAAGTATTTGTTATTTGGTTGCAAAAGGAAAAAATCACGGAATATATAAATAAAAGCAAACCATAATCGATGGTAATAATCCAATGAAAAGTTACAACAAGAAGCCACATAAATGAAATAAAAAATTACAAATGATGTCGGTCCGTATTTAAGTTTAATAAAACACCATTAAGAACATACTCGCAAACAGAGCCATCACACCCATTGACGATACCTTGGTCGCTGCTCCTGTTCCTGAACAAGTGATTTTAAAATCGAGTATTTACCATTTAACCTCTATACTTCTTTATACTTTCACCAAAAGCTCAAAACTTTCTGTCCTTCTATTTCACCCTCATTTCCATTAATTTACGATTGCTCATGTTTGGAATTATTCAAAGCATAGCAAATTATCTCTAAATTAAATCATATTTTAAATTGGCTTTCATTTTTCCACTCGAATCGAATATGCGCTAGTTGTTATTAGGAATAGAATGCAACTATCAATTCCTTGTTAACATTGCATACCACAAGAAGAGTTTTATAGATTTATTATATTATGTTATATATTTTATATACAATTTTGGACATGCCCTTTTATTACAATCATTTTTATTCATATATTTCTAATCGAATTTAATTTTTAGAATATTATGATGAGATTTATCGACTTTCATCTTAAAAACAATGGTTATAGGTGAATTTACCAATTCTTTATATATGATCATAAATCCTTCCTAATATATGGAAGCAAGATTCTTAACAATGGCAACTCTAAGATGATAATATATTAAAAACATAATAATTCTTTTGATATGGGTTTGAAATGAAAGATCGGATGTAACAAAACCAAATAAACATATAAATAATGATGATGATGGTGATGATGATGATAATAATAATAATAATGATAATGATGAAAATCATGATGATCCATAGAAAATAAGGAAAAAAAGAACGTACCACTACAGGAGAGTTTGTCGGGAAGAGCACATTGGTTGAAAATACTGACAAGGAAAGGCTGAGTGATATTGGCGTATTCGTTATCTTTCACGAGTCCATCGCAGAGGCAACGCACCTGCGTCGTGGTCGTGGCCTTCACCGAGTCGCAGCACGCTTCCGTCGGCGTCGCGGTCACGTTGAAGAAACAGTTCGTCACGAAGGGCATCAATGATAACGCACACGCGTTATTCGGCTGCTGTGCCTCCACCAACGACGGAGTTATCGACACGGTTAGACACACCACAATCACAACCGCAACCGCTCCGGCCCAAGTCGTCTTTATCAAAGCCATGATACAAAGAAAACGAATCACTAACGTTAACGCTGCAGGTCTTGTCTTAGTTATCTCCCTGTCTCCTCCTCTATGACTTTGTGCACGTCTTTACGAGTATACGTATATATATATATACATATGTTCTGCAATGTGCATCGCATCATTAATCACAATTAACATATATTAATTTAATATCATACATATAGTTGACCAGAAACGCAGCTTACGAACAGATCATATCTTCTTATCATATAATAAACTGAACATATTTTATATATTTCATTATTATTAATCATATAATTAGCCGTCTTCGTATCATTCGGACCATTGAATTTAATTTTATATGTGCATTTTAAAAAAAAAAATTATAATGATATGAGGCAAAATGGTGTTTCGACTTTTATAAGTATAAACTTCGTGAGGTGCAGTTTTACTGGCAAAAACGTGACAGCAATTATTGTCTCTCGAATGATTTCAGTTTTATTAGTCTTTCGACATCATATTCCTTTTGTATAATTGTTTGTAAGACATGTATTCAAAATCAAACAAGAGATGAACCGGTTGTTGAGATTTATCTCGGTGAAAACCAATATCATATTCTAGATCCGTTCATGTTAAAACATTGAAAATATACAATAATAGATATGTGAAAACGTACCTGTATCTATAACACAGATGTGGATATGATCGTCCAGATCAATACATACAAGAGCGTTTTAGTTTTTGTCTTTGTATGCTGCACACGATAAAAGATGTCTACCGGGGACCATAACCACTATTTACAGAGATAACTCTAAGATTTTAGTTTTCTGTATTTTTGCTTCAGTACATCATTAAAATAAAAATTACTTTTGGGGTTCTACACATCAATGCCACACATTATAATCGATGCATTAAAACCCAATTTATATAAATTTTATTTGATCACTTTTAATCAGACTTTATTTTAAGACAATCTCCAATACATAATTATTAACACATAAACCCATAATTGGACTTTGATTCAACAATCTCTCATTTGGACTATGTATGTGACCTTATAATTATGTTTTGTGTAATATCTGAATTGAGCTGATTTTTGTTATCATTATTGAAATGCATCTAAGTCAATCTGCCATCAATCATACCAATATAGAATCAAAGTTGTATTTGTTACATCAATCATAACTCGACCCATCAATGATCACATATACTATCACAAAAGAATGACATGGATTATGATGTGGATGTGAAGCATGGAAATTTCATGCAGTGTGATTATAATACGACAATTTCCAACTGGTCTACCTTAATACCTAAACCTTATTCAGAATGTAAATCGAAGACCCTTTAGAAACTTTATTTCTGCAGAAAAATATTTTAAATCGAAAACTGAAAATCCAATAATCAAATATAAAAAATGTATCTATCAAAAGCATCCAAAAATATAAACTCCCACTAAAACTGAACATCCTCAAATAACTGGACATTCATACGAGCAGTGTGCTCATAAAACATTTTGGGTGGCAATTCCTTAGTGAGCGGATCTGCAACCATAGAGTTTGTCCCAATAGCTCTATAAAAAACTAAACTATCTGAATTCTTTCCTTAACCACGAGAAACTTGATTTCGATATATTTTGACTTCGTCGAGCTTCTATTGTTGTTGGAATATAACACAACTGATTTATTGTCACAAAATAGCTTGAGTGGTTGTTCAATACCATCAGTATTGGCAGACATGTGACAAAGTGTCTCAGCCATATCCTATTATTGGATGCCTCATAGCATGCCACAAACTCTGCTTCCATAGTAGAAGATGTTGTAAGAGATTGTTTGGCACTCTTCCAGAAAACAACGCCTCTATCTAGTAGGAACTCATAATCGGATGTAGACCTCAAATTATCTTGGCATCCAACAAAATCAGAGTCTGTATAACCAACGATCTCAAGCTTGTCTGACCTCCGATACGTGGAACATGTAATATTTAGTTCTCTTCAGATATCGTAGAACCCATTTGAATGTTTTCCAATGGTCTCTTATCCTGGATTGCTCATATATATGCCCGCATCTCAACAATATCTAGTCGCGTACACACCTGAGCATACATCAAACTCTTAACTGCTAAAGCATAGGGAATCTTCTCCATTTCATTTCGCTCGAGATTATTCTTAGTACATTGATTGAGATAAAATTTGTCTTTCTTAACCACATGGGTATATCCTGGTTTACAGTCTTGCATGTTGTACCTTTGCAATACCTTTTCGATATAAATTTCTTGTGATAGTTCAAGAATACCTCGAGAGCAATCCCGATATATCTTGATCCCCAACACAAATGATGCATCACCAAGATCTTCCATCTCAAAATTCTTAGTCAGAAATATCTTGGTGTCATGCAGTAAGTCTATATCATTACTAGCAAGTAATACGTCATCGACATATAAAACCAGAAAACTACATTTACTGTCACTGAACTTATGGTATACACATTCATCGGCTAGATTCATCTCAAAATCAAACAAGATGATCACCTTATGAAATTTGAAATACCATTATCGCGATGTTTGCTTGAGCTCATAGATGGATTTCTTCAGTTTGAACCATATTCTTTGGATCTTCGGTCACAAAGTTTTCTGGATGCACCCATATAGATTGTCTCATCAATGTTTTCATTGATAAACATTGTCTTTACATCCATCCGATGTAACTCAAGATCAAAATGGACAACTAATGCCATTACAATCCTAAAAAAGTATTTCTCTAAAACTGGAGAGGAAGTCTCTTATTATAATCAATGCCTTCTTTCTATGTTAAGCCTTTTGCTACAAGACGAGTCGCGAATCTTTCCACATCACCTTTTGAATTCCTCTTGGTTTAAAAATCCATTTGCAATCAATGGATTCCACGCCTTCAAGTAATGAAACAAGATCCTATACATCATTGTCTTTCATAGACTTCACTCCTCATACATGGCCTCTATCTACTTATGAGAGTTAGAACTTTATATCGCTTGATGAAAGGTGAACGGATTATCTCCATCACACCAATGTCTACTTGAAGTTCTTGGAGATATAAAACATAATCGTCTGACATTGCATTTCTCTTCTCTCTAGTAGATCTTCTTAATGGTATAGTTTATTGAGGTGGTAGAGTTTGTTCTTCAAGAACACTTTTCTTGAACAAGAGGTTCCCTGAAATTGTCTTGTTTTATAATGTCGTGAGCTATGGCAAGTTCAAGAATCTGGTCAATGCCAATGACATCTAGACGAATATCTATGTAGTCCTCTTCAAAAACAATGTCTCTAACTTTATCTTCCCTCAAACTCGACATCCTCAAAGAATCAGGCATTTCCCGTATAAAAAATCTATTAAATGTGGGATTGCAAAACTTGTATCCCTTTGACCATTCAGAGTAACCGACAAATAAGCAATTGATCGTTCTTGAATCCAGTTTCATTCCATTAGGGTTGTAAGGCCTAGCCTCAGCTGGACATCCCTAAACATGAAGATGATTAAGACTAGGTTTTTTTGCTTGTCCAAAGTTAAAAAGGGGTTCTAGTAGTCGCTTTAGTAGGAACTATGTTAAGGATATAAGCTGCAGTCTTAAGTTCTTCGCCTAGAATGACAAATCATACTCCTCACCATGTTTTAAGCGCTCTGTTTCGCCTTTCAACAATACCATTCATAGTGGGTGAACCTGGCATAGTATACTGAAGGACGATACAACATTCCTCTAGGAACATAGCAAATGGTCTTGGATGTTTGATATGATCGTGGACAACGTTGAGGATCCCGACATGAAGAGGATGCCTCAATATTACAAGAAGGTCCCATGACCCGGGCTAAAACAAGAAAGGAGGACGCGACCCGTGCTGTGGCAAGCGAAGGGGACGCGACTCGTGCTGTGGCGAGCGAAGAGGACGTGACCCGTGTTGAGGGGGACACGACTCGTCCAAAGGATAGAAAGGCGGATGCGACCCGTCCTAAGGAGAGAAAGAAGGAAGCTGGTCACGTGATTCGTGCTAGGGCTAGAGAGGAGGATGCCTTAACCATACCAGCAGGTCCCGTGACCCGAGCTAAAGGTAGGACGCTCAAGGAAGCTATTGTGGAAATTCTCACGACCGTACAAGTTCAAGACGAGTGCTCAAGTCCACATGGAAGCTCCAACATCCGAGTCATACTACAAGCCGAAGCATATCTCGCAACGATCAACAATTAGGGTAAGTGTTTCGTGTGTGCTCTTTTCGCATTGTTGGTTTTATCCCATGTGGTTTTCCAATGGTGGGTTTTTAACGAGGCCACGACTCACTTCCATTTTCCTAATTGTTGACCCGAGACTTCATACGTCGATCGTATCGAAGTATTTTATTTGAATTTTTTCTTCACTTAAATTACAAGTCTTGCATGGCTTGCATACATTTATTGTAGCATTGAAGTCTTGCATGACTTCTTCTTCTTTATATGGCCGGCCATGCCCTTGTAGAACTCACCTTTGCTTCAATTTGAATTTTGAATTTCTCTTTGATAATTTCTCCATTGTTGGTGTGTCATATCCAGAAAATGCTGGTGTGTAATATCCAACACTAGTTCGTTCTTCATGGGTGTGTCATATCCTCGAAGACAATCTCAATAAATCGAGAGCCTTTCGTAACTCTCGTATGACCTATCGTTCCACACGCCTTATGTACAGGAGTTTTCCGGCTCAGTTGCAGCAAGGATTATCCATCATACTTCTGTTCTAGAGTGTCGTTCCAGCGAGGATCGCATCAAGGGGTATCAGAGCTCACTCTAGAAAAGGTTGGTTCATCTTTTTGGCTGTTTGTTTGTTCATAACCAGTAGCTAGTGATTGAACCATGCCTAGTTACTGTTCGTTGTTACGTATCATTTGTGTTACGAGTCTTGGTTGCTCGTGCACTACGTGTTCTGCTTGTGGGCTGATTTTGTGTGTTACTGGTCTAGACTGTCCGTTGTGACTGATGTGCGTATAATCATCAAAACGCAATGGGAGATAGTGGTGCAAAAACTAGCCGAGTAAACAAGATGTTGGTTGAAGCTCTTGCGGCTCGATTGGAGCAAACTCTTAGCACCGAAATGGAAGAGTTTTGACAGAAGATTCATCACGAAATTCGAGCCCGACCAACAGTAAATCCTACTCTTAATCAACGAGAAAGGATTCAGAAATAAGATGACAATAACTATTATGAACGAGGCAGTTCATCCTCGTCTCGAAGTAGTCAAAGACGATGCCGAGAGGTGCGGGAACACAGGGATGAGCCGAGGGACGACCTTGCTGGGCTTAAACTCAAGATCCCTCCATTCCATGGCAAGACTGATCCGGACGCTTATTTGGAATTGGAGAAGAAAATCGAACTCGTGTTTGGTTGCCAACACTACACCGAGACCAAGAAGGTTAGGGTTGCTGCAAACGAGTTCTACGATTACGCTTTGAGTTGGTGGGATCAGTTAGTGACTTCTAGGAGGCGTAATGGAGAGGAACTGATAGAGACGTGGCTGGAATTGAAGGCCATAATGCGTAAGCAGTTTGTTCTAAGTCATTACCACCAAGAACTACATTGAAAATTAAGAAAACTCACTCAAGGGAACCGAACCGTGGAGGAGTATTATCAAGAGATGGAGTTGCTGATATTGAGGGCTGATATTTTGGAGGATAGGGAGGCTCTAATGTCTCGTTTCTTCGGAGGTTTGAATTTGAAAATTCCAGACAGTTTGGAGATGCAACACTACGTGAAAGTAGAAGAGATGCTCCATAAGGAAATTCTGATCAAACAACAACTCCAATAGAAAAGGAGCTCTCGTTCTAACTTTGGGGTTGGAAAATTCAGTCATCAACGGGAGGAAAAGGCCGAATTATCAAAAGAGAGACAAGTCTGTCCCAATGGCCAAAGACGAAGTAAAAGTGGTTCCAGCGGCTCAATGAGACAAAGGAAAAGCCGAGGCCACTACATCGAGGGCTCGAGACGTGAAATGCTTCAAGTGTCATGGAAGGGGTAATTATGCGAACGAATGCACAAACAAGGGAGTTATGATTGTTCGTGAGGATGGCGATTTTGAATCCGAGGATGAAGTATCTAAAAATTCGAGCGAGTAATATAAAGGACCGGCTAAAGGAGAGTTGTTGGTAGCACGAAGATCTTTGAGTGTGCAATCTAAGTCTGAAGAGCATGAACAACAAGAGAATTTGTTCCACACCCGCTGCCTTATTCAAGGAAAGGTGTGTAGTATGATTATACACGGATGAAGTTGCATTAATGTCGCAAGTGCTACCATGGTCCGAAAACTTTGGTTAAAGGTAAAGAAGCACCAGAGGCCTTATAGACTCCAGTGGCTCAATGAGGACGGGGAAATGAACTTGACCAACCAGGTGATCGTGCCTATCTCCATGGAAGCGAGCCATATCCTTCTCTGAAGACCGTGGCCATCAGATCGCGAGGTAAAACATGACGGTTTTACTAACAAGCATTCTTCCGAGTTTAATGGTAGGAAAACTATTCTTATTCCTTTGACGCCAAGAGAAGTGCAACAAGATCAAATTCACCTAAAATAGAAAGGAGAACGCGTACAAAAGTCATCGAACTTCTACGCTACATCGGGTGAGATCAAGAAATCTCTTCACTCTAATCAATCGGTATTATTATTCGTGTTTAAGGAAGGTCTTTCGAGCTTGAATAACCTTGCACCGGTGCTGCCAAGTGAGATTACATCTTTATTACAGGATTATGAAGATGTTTTTCCCGAAGACAATCCTACGGGATTACCTCTTATACAAGGCATCGAACATCAAATAGACTTCATTCCCAGAGCTGCACTCCCAAATCGACCAGCTTACCGTACCAACTCAGTGGAGACTAAGGAGCTGCAAAGGCAAGTGGAGGAACTCATGGCCAAGGAGCACATCCGAGAAAGCATGAGCCCGTGCGCCGTACCCGTTTTACTTGTGCCCAAGAATGATGGCAACTGGCATATGTGTGTTGATTGCCGCACAATCAACAACATCACGATGAAGTATCAACACCCTATTCCTAGATTAGATGATATGCTTGATGAATTTCATGGGTCTAGGATATTTTCTAAAATCGATCTTAAGAGCGGATATCACCGAATTAGAATGAAAGAGGGTGACGAATGGAAAACGGTATTTAAAACTAAATACGCATTACATGAATGGTTAGTGATGCCTTTCGGATTGACAAATGCACCTAGTACTTTCATGTGTCTAACGAACCACGTTCTTAGAGAGTTTATAGGTAGATTTGTAGTGGTCTACAGTAAAAACTTAGAAGAACACGTTGGTCACCTAGAATCGATTCTAGAGGTATTTAAAAAGGAAAAACTCTACGCTAACCTTAAGAAGTGTACCTTTTGTATAGAGAACGTTTTGTTTCTAGTTTTTGTTGTAAGTGTAGATGGAGCCAAGGTGGACGAAGAAAAGGTTAAAGCGATTCGGGAATGGCCGAGCCCAAAGACCGTCGGGGAAGTCTGAAGCTTCCATAGACTCACGAGGTTCTATCGTTGCTTCGTAAAGGACTTTAGCACTTTGGCCGCCCCTCTCACCAAAGTCATCAAGAAAAACGTTGGATTCAAGTGGGGAGAAGCATAAGAGGAAGCGTTCTAAACGCTAAAAGAGAAGCTTACTCATGCCCCTTTATTGATTTTATGGGATTTCTTTAAGACCTTTGAAATCGAATATGATGTGTCCGGTGTAGGTATTGGTGCAGTTTTGATGTAGGAACGGAAGTCAATTGCCTATTTCAATGAGAAACTTGGAGGTGCAACCCTCAACTATGCCACCTACGACAAGGAGCTGTACGCGCTTGTGAGAGCATTACAAACTTTGCAGCATTACTTGTGGCCGAAGGAGTTTGTGATACACATCGACCACGAATCGCTCAAATATTTAAAGGTCACAAAAAACTCAGCAAGAGACAAGTGAGGTGAGTCGAATTCATCGAAACATTTCCTTACGTCATCAAGTACAAGCAAGGTAAGGAAAATGTCATAGCGGACGCACCATCCCGAGGGTACACTTTGCTAACTACTCTAGATGCTAAGTTGCTACGATTTGGGCAACTTAAAGAAATATATGCATCTGATTTGAAGTTCGGAGAAGTGTACAAAACGAGTGAAAAATTTGCATCAGGTCGTTACTTTAGGCAAGACAACTTTTTGTTTTATGATAATCGATTATGCGTGCGTAACTGTTCCATGCGAGAATTGTTTGTTAGAGAAACTCATGGAGGTGGTCTTATGGGTCATTTTGGGATTGCGAAAACACTTAAGATATTACAGGACCACTTCTACTGGCCGCACATGAAGAGAGACGTTGAACGAATTTGTGAAAGATGCTCACGTGCAAACAAGCTAAGTCTAAGGTTCAACCTCACGGTTTGTATACCCCTCTACCTATCCCGACCCACACTTGGACTGATATATCTATGGATTTTGTGATCGGGTTATCTTGGACTAAGATTGTAAACAATTCAATCTTTGTGGTTGTAGACAGATTTTCTAAAATGTCACATTTTATAGCATGCCACAAAACGGATGATACATTGCACATAGCAGACCTATTCTTTAAGGAAGTAGTCAGGTTGCATGGCATGCCTAGGACAATAGTTTCCGATAGGGATACAAAGTTACTTAGTCACTTCTGGAAAACCCTATGGTCGAAGCTAGGAACCAAGTTATTGTTTTCCATGACGTGTCATCCACAAACTGATGGTCAAACCGAGGTAGTTAATCGAACCCTAGGAACTCTTTTGCATGCAATTGTTAAAAAAACTTGAGAACATTGGAAGAATGTTTACCACATGCTGAATTTGAATATAATCATGCTATAGATTATGCTTCCAAATATTCACCATTTGAAATCGTTTACGGGTTCAACCCGCCTCACCTTTGGATCTAGTGTCGTTACCTTCGAGTGATCAAGTTAGTCTGGACGGAGAACAGAAAGCTAAAATGGTACAAAAGATCCAGGAGAAAGCTAGGAAGAACATAGAGGAGAAAACAAAACTCTATGCGAAGCAGGCAAACAAGGGACGGAGGCAAATGATTTTCGAGCCCGGCGACCAAGTGTGGATCCATTAGCAAAAGTAGTGATTCCCGAACGAGAGAAAATCAAAGTTGATGCCCCGGATCGATGGACCTTTCACCATGAACAAGAGAATCAGAAACAATGCTTATCAACTCAACTTGCAAGGTAAGTATAATGTGAGTTCCAATTTTGATGTTACTGATTTGGTGCCTTTTGTCGCAAATTAAACAAATTTGAGTAAAAATCCTTTTCAAGAGGGAGGGGATGATATGATCATGGATAGCGTCGAGGATCCCGAGCATGAAGAGGACGCCTCAATATTACAAAAAGGTCTCGTGACCCGAGCAAAAGCAAGAAAGGAGGACTCAACTCGTGTTGTGGCGAGCGAAGAGGACACGACACGTGTTGAGGAGGATGCGACCCATCCAAAGGAGAGAAAGGTGGATGAGAACCGTCCTAACGAGAGAAAGAAGGACGTTGGTCCCGTGACCCGTGCTAGGGCTAGAAAGGAGGATGCCTTAACCATACCAGCAGGTCCCGTGACCCGAGCTAAAGCTAGGACACTAAAGGAAGCTATCGTCGGAATTCTCACGGTCGTGCAAGTTCAAGATGAGTGCTCGAGTCTACAAGGAAGCTCCAACATCCGAGTCATACTACAAGCCGAAGCACATTTCGCAACGATCAACAATTAGGGTAAGTGTTTCGTGTGTGTTCTTTTCCCACCGTTGGTTTTGTCCCACGTGGTTTTCAAACGGTGGGTTTTTAACGAGGCCACAACTCACTTTCATTTCCTTAATTGTTGACCCTAGACTTCATACGTCGATCGTATCGAAGTATTTTATCCTACGTTTATTTTGAATTTTGAATTTTTTGTTCATTGAAATTACAAGCCTTGCATGGCTTGCATGCATTTATTGTAGTACTAAAGTCTTGCATGGCTTCTTCTTCTTCATATCGCCGACCATGCCCTTGTAGAACTCATCTTTGCTTCAATTTGAATTTTGAATTTCTCTTTGAGAATTTCTCCATTGTTGGTGTGTCATATCCAACAATTGTTGGTGCATAATATCTAACACTAGTCTGTTTTTCGTAGGTGTGTCATATCCTCGAAGACGATCTCGGTAAATTGAGAGCCTTCTGCAACTCTCGTGTGACCAATCGTTCCACACGCCTTGTGTAGAGCAGTCTTCCAGCTCGGCTGCATCAAGGGTTATCCATCATAACATTGTTCTAGAGTGTCGTTCCAGCAAGGAGCACATCAATGTTAATCTTATGAACCGTCATATCTACCATAGTATTCACCAACACAATCAGATCCGACACTTTTGATTCTTTTTCCAAGTTGATTTTCAAGTTCAGCTTTTGAACACGTCTAGTGACTGTGAATTTTCATGGATGAGATATATGTAGCCATATCTAGAATAATCATCTATGAACGATATAAAATATAGTTGATCGTTACAAACAGGCTAGGAAATGATTTATAAATATCTGTAAGTATAAGTTATAAGACGTCTGGAGCCCTGGTTGCTTAAAATCTTCTTTTGTTGGTTTGTTTTCCTTTATGTAATTAACACAGACGTCAAAATTTGTGAAATCCAACACATTAAGGGTTCCGTCTAACAGAAGTCTCTCTATTCACCGACCATTTGGATATATGACCTAATCGCTTATGCCATAAGACAGATGAATTACCATCGGTTAATTTTCTCTTCAAACCTAGAAAACAAGTATAAAGAGATTCACTAAATGAAGCAATTGAATCAACCAAATATAGATTATCATAACCAAATAAAGAATCAAATAGTTTTGAATCATGAAACAAACTGAATTTTTGGTTTCCAAATGAACAAGAATAACCGTATCCAAAGCATAAACATAAATCAAATTCCGTCTAAAAGACGGTACAATAAATGTTTCATCAAGATCAAAATAAAATATAGTCTTTAATAATCTAACTTTTCCAATTGCCTCGACTTCAACCTTCTTTCCATCGCTCACATAGATGTATCTTTCAGCATCATTTGGTTTTCGACAATTCAGGCAATCCTGCATGGACACACTGATGTGAGTTGTTGCACCCGAATCTACACACCATGTGTCTTTGGATACCGAAGTAAAATTAACCTCAGAATAAACTAGACTAAGAAGTGTACCTTTCTTTGCATGCCAAGCATGATAATTGGTACACTACTTTTTCATGTGCTCTTCAGCTCCACAATAGAAACATTTATTGTCTTGCGAATTTTTTGTTTCTTTTGTTCTTTCTTCTGCTTATTTTAAATGCAATTTTATCATTCTTTCTTTTCTTTCCCTTGGGTTTTGGGTTAAAGGAAAGGTGGACACTTTAGTCTTATCTTGCATAAGCTTGTTCTCTTCCTGAACATAGTGTGGTATGAGCTCATTAACAGACTAATTCTCTTTCACACAGTTGTAGATTATATTGTGTAGGTAGAGATATCAAGATAAGATACAACTGAAACTCCTTGGAGATATCTATCTTAAGTGCTTTCAGCTTGGAAGAAAGATGGGACATCTCCAAGATGTACTCCCTGATATACTTCATTGAAACGATTTTTTTCAATAGTATAATATTTTCATCTTTATCACTCTCGACAAACCTCATTTGAATTTCCCCAAAGAAATCGTTAGTCGTAGTTATGGTCTCACATGTTGTGTCCCTAAATACCTCCGAAATGGTTTTCTACATGATCATCAAACTCATGCAATGTGACTTCTCCCACTTTTCCATCTCCCTATTGTGATCTGAGTTACTCGTATCCGTAAGTGGAGGAAGAGCATTAAACCTTATCGCATAGTCGAGATCATAAAGTCCGAGAACAATTAACAAGTTCTCTTTCCACGACTTAAAGTTACCACCATTCAGTGTAGGAATGGATTTGATGCTGGCATGTGCGTGAAATGAAATAATTCTTTATTTTTAAAGAATAAAAAATTGAGAAACTTAATACAAAGGCGGAAAAAGAAATAACAAAACTTGGTCACAAGCGAACGATGAGAAAACATCATTTTGAATCCATTCAATTTGAATTGGTATTTTCTTCATAAAAATTATCCAAGTTTTCAGACTTTTATTATAGTAGAGAGAGACCCACTAGGGTACTAATTTTTTCTTTTTCATTCACTCGCATTTAATCTGAAAAAAGAGAAGGAAAAAGAGCTTCTTCGATGGATACCTCTTGGTATTGCAACATTGTCCATAGTTGTATCCAAAAGAAAACAATGATCACATAAGATTAACCAAAAAACTATAATAATAAATTCAAATGAGGTAAATCCCATCTCAAGATATTGTTCACTCCATTAATGTCGTGCCTTTGGGCAAAACACTAACTTGTAAGTGATATCTTGATGCAGTAATCGGATATTGACGATAAAAGAATATATCGAACAATAAATTTTCCTTTGGATAAATTTAGTGTTCACACATAAACCAAATAATCATCACATATTCAATATCACATGTATGCACATAATTCAACCAAATGTTTTACCTTCCTTTCTGCGGTAAACATCGACACAAATTATATACCTAATATCATTAGTTGTGAAACTGTCTTTCTTCTACCGTTTTTATCAAAAAATTATATATATATATATATATATATATAATAATCCTTGCAAGGTTGCTTCTGGTGAAGCCACCTCAGCAAGGATTATCAAATGTAAAAAAAATAAGTTTTTTTCTTGGGATACCCAAGGTTGCTTCTTCTCTATTTCATTTAAAATTTTAAAATTATTCATATATATTGGTATATACATATTTGTTAATATATATTCATATATATTGGATATATTTTGTTTATATCCATATTTTATTATATTATTTGAAATAACATCAAAGAGTTATATATATATAATATATGTTAATATATATCATATACATTGGATATATATTTTTTCAAAAATACTATTTTAATATTTTTATCACTTCTCACGCCGCCACATCTTCTTTCAACTTTTTATGTTTTAGTTCAATTGTTTTATCATAAATTATATATATATATAAAGAGGATGTTGTCCTCTTTTCTCCTTAAGCCACCTAAGCATCTTCATCATCAAGTTAGTTTTTATATAAAAAACAAATATTAATTATTTACATTAATTTTACATGGTACATTTTTCAATTTTTTTATAATTAATATAAAATTTATCAAATTATTTAATAATATTAATTATTCATCAAGTTGATTTTTTCTACAAAAAACAAATATTAAATATTTACATTAATTTTACATTTATGTTACATTTTTCAAATTTTTTATAATTAATATAAAATTATCTAATTATTTAATAATATTAATTATTCATCAAGTTTTTTTATATAAAAAACAAATATTAATTGTTTACATTAATTTTATATTTATGTTACATTTTTCAAATTTTTTGTAATTAATATAAAATTTATCTAATTATTTAATAATATTAATTATTTTGTCTTCCACTATCTAATTATTTTTCTCTTTCATCAAAAAATTAATGATATTTTTTATTGAATTTAATTAGTGTTTAAGTTATTATTTTGAATTCCTTCTCTTTACATCATATCATCAACTTCTTTGTTTTATTTTATTGGTTTTAAATCTTTTTTTCAATATGTGTAAATGCCGATGAAATAATAATAAGACTTATAAAAGTTATATATGAAAAACAGATCATTGTAAAAGTTATTTGTATGCTTTAAAACAATATTTTATATATATATATATATGTAAGTAATATATATATGAATAATAATTTAATTAATGTTTCAGTTATTATTTTAAAAGATGATACATTCTCTTTGCACCATGTGAGTTATTATTAACTCGTTACATTAATTTTACACTAGATTATAACCCGCGTTATGCGCGGACTGATTGATTTAATTATTTTATTATTTAAAATTTATATATATATATATAATGGCGCATAAAAATTTATGGAGTTAGAAAAATATTCATGTGAAAATACAACGGAAAATAAAATAAATTAACAATTTTAATAGTTATTGATTCATGAATTAAAAATAACAATGTTAACACATAATTATTTTTAGATCTAATCTAATTAATTTAGAATTTATATCAATGATAAGATTTAATATTCGGAAATATAGCAATATTTTGATCATAATATATATTATGGGATTCAATTCAACACGATAATCTTGATCATGATAATTTCCTTCAAACCCTCATATTACTTGCCAAATATTATTCGTCTGACCATAGAAGACATCGATGAACAATTTTTCAATGATTTTTTTTCCAAATTTTTCTGTCTAATCGGTTTCAAAAGCTTGATTATAACCGTATAACTTATTATATTAACATCACAGAAACACTTTAATAAACATTAAATAGATTTAGGAATTCGCGCAATGCACAAATTGATTTATATAAGTATATTATTTTCCTATTAAAAAATATTTAAAAATTAAAAAGTTTTCGTTTCAATATGTATGTTATTCAAGATGACAAATTGAACAGAGAAAAAAAATTAGTAATGTGAAAAACTAAAAAATAAATTTTTTAATGTTTATTAATATAATAATACTAAATCTTTATATTAAACAAATAATGACATGAATATATAAAATTAATAAAAGAAAACAAGAAAATAATTAAAGAAAACAAAAAAATTATATAAAAACCAAATTGTTTTATAAAAAACAAATTTGATGTTGTGGATGCTTAGGTGACTAAATTATTTAATAAAATAAATTACTTAATTTTTCATGAAATTATTTTGTAATCAATTATAAATATTTTTATATCGTTAATGTTTTTATTTCATCTTTCGAATAATTTTAGATTATATTCTAATTTTCATTATGTTTTAATAATTTAAAATTTTGAATTTCTAATAAAATATTTAAAAAATAATTATTTCGTAATTTTTTTCAAAACGTTATTAAATTGAAGATATTAATCAATATTTAAAACCGAAAAGAGAAGGAAGTAAGCAAATAGCAGAGACATGACAACGACACTTTTGCCATAGCAAAAATTGAGAAGACAAAGCTGATAAATATAGTGAGAATATTAACCAAACAACGATAATAAAAATTAAGTTAAATTTAATTTTTGTAATATTTTAAATATTTGAAATAATTAAATGTTTCTTAAAATTGTTATGTATTTTTTGTTAAAAAATTTAGTTATTAAGATTTAAATGTTTTTTAAAATAAATATATTTTTTTTCATTATTTTGTTACCTTTTTAGAATAATATATCTGTAATTAATGTTTAAAACACGAAAATTAAATGGTCTAAAAATTAAAAATAATTTAGTTTATTATTTTCAAGTTTTTAGTTTATAGTTCATAAATTTATTTTTTCTTAAAAGTTTTAAAATTTTTAAGCAATTTCTATAAGCTTAAAATATTTTGAATTTCAAAAATTTTACAAATATTTCCCATTTTAAAATAATAAAATTTATTTTGAAGTTATATTTATTTTTTTAATAATAACAACAATAATAATAACTGTAAAAAACTACTCATCACACACGACATTTTTCTTTCCCTTTCTCTTTCCCGATTTCTTTCTTCTTCTTCCTTATCTTCCTTTTCTTTTTTCTGCATATTCCTCTTCCTTTCTTCTCTCTGCTTTGACTCTGACCCATATACTCTGTTCTGCCCCACCAACTCTCTTTATGTGGTTTGAGGGTTGGCTAATGGTTTGACACCCTCAAGGGTTATGGTTTCATCACCCCGATGACGGCGACGACAATCTCTTCGTCCACCAATCCTCCATTAGATCTGAGGGTTCCGCACTCTGATTCCAGAATATGTTTCACGATGAAGAATGAAATTTAGATTTGTTATACAAATTGTAAGTTATGTTAAAATATTTCATCAACAATTAAAACAACAATTAGGCTCATAAAATTAGATTAAATATCTTATTAAATAAATAAAAATAAAAGAGTAGATTATCAATAAGAAGCATGTAATGAGATTATAAACTCAAATAAAATAATAGTGTATCAGTAGAAAAATATATAAACAAAAATGAACAATCAAAACAATAAATATATGAATATAAACTCAAATAAAATAATAGTGCATCACTAGAAAATATATAAACAAAAATGAACAATCAAAACAATAAAGATATAAATATAAACTCAAATAAAATAGTAGTTTATCAGTAGAAAATATATAAACAAAAAAATAGAAAAAATATATAAATATGATCTAAAAATGAACTACAAGACTAGCAACACATGTAAATTACATACATTTTCATTGATAAGAAACATATCTAAACCAATAAGTTGACCCCTTTTTTTAAAATTCTGAGCCTCCCAAAAACAGAATAATTTTGCTACAATTATCTGTTACTACGGTCAATCAATAGGTCATTGAAACCAATGTTATTGGTCGTAAAACGGTTAATTTGTAGTTTAGATGTATTCATTGGAAAGCTAAAATGAAACTTTTTTTTAGATTTTTTGTTGCTTAAAAGATTGAAAAGGAAAATTATGAGATGTAAGATTGAGAATGTAAGATGTAATATATATACTAAAGGTTAGAGCATTATGGGGTGAGTTATTAGTGTAGTAATAGTGTAGTAATAAGCAAATCAAATGATATAATTATTATCATAAATATAATAAAATTTAATTAATTTTATAAATAGGATCTAATATTATTATATATTTGAAAAATGCATATTTATTATATTATTATGTATGATTTAGAATTAATATAGTTATTCATGCAAAAACGGATGATTTAGAAAAATTTCAACATATTTATAAAATTATATCACAATTAGATTATATATTTGTGAATATATATAAAGAAAATAGTCATTGGTAAATAAAAAAATATAAAATACATATAATTTATAAGGAATGTAAAGTGTTTTGTACCTATTAATTTGGTCAATAGGTACTTTAATTGGTCAATAAGAATAATATTGATATTAAATACATGACATAAATACACTTTTAATGTACATTAGACAAACATTTTAGTGGAAAATGTTGTTATAACACAATTTAATATATAATTATTTATAACAATAACTATAACAAAGTTAATAATTACAGTTAAAATTAAAATATTAATTATATAAAATTAAAATTGTGAGAGGTAAGATTGAGAGATGTAGATGTAATATATATACTAAAGGTTAGAGTATTATGGGGTGAGTTATTAGTGCAGTAATGTCGTAGTAATAGGCACATAAAGTGATATAATTATTATCATAAATATAATAAAATTTAATTAATTTTATAAATAGTATCTAATATTATTATATATTTGAAAAGTGCATATTTATTATATTATTATGTATGATTTAGAATTAATATGGTTATTCATGCAAAAACGAATGATTTGGAAAATTTTCAACATATTTATAAAATTATATCATAATTAAATTAAATATTTGTGAATATATATAAAGAAAATAGTCATTGGTAAATAAAAATACAATATACATATAATTTATAAAGAATGTAAAGGGTTTTTTACCTATTAATTTTGTCAATAGGTACTTTAATTGGTCAATAGGAATAATATTGATATTAAATACATGACGTAAATATACTTTTAAAGTACATTAGACGAACATTTTAAAGGAAAATATTAATATAACACAATTTAATGTATAATTATTATAACAATAATTATAACAAAATTAATAATTACAGTTAAAATTGAACTATTAGTTATAAAAAATTCAAGGATTGTAAAAAAGGTGAAAAAATTAACGTGACAAAAAAATGTAATATTAAATAAAAAATATTTTATTTTAATAAAAACGTAAATGGTTTTTTACCTATTAATTTGGTCAATAGATACTTTAATTGGTGAATAGGAATAATATTGATATTAAATATATTATATAAAATAATAGTTTAGTAGTTATAAAGAATGTGTAGTGGAGAGTAAAATTAAATTATAAATTAGAATAGAAAATAAAACAAAAAAATTATGATAGTTTAAATAATTTTATTTCACAAAAGTATAAATTTCATTAATAATTTATTTATTTTTTTTTTTTGATTAATTTGTTTTAAAATAGGATATTTTAATTAATTTTAATTGTTATAGAATTTATATTAATTTATGAATTAATATTTTTGTATTTATTTTAATTTATATAAATTGTTTCAGGTTTAATTCTTTGTCTTATTTGTATTATTTAAAAAAACTGAAAATAAGATATTTATTTAATATATATATCTATATTTATACATATATTGAATATATTTTTTATATCCATGTTTTTATTATATTATTTAAATAATCAAAGATATATATACAAAAAAATCTTTGTTAAGAGAGGAAAAACTTTTTTATATATAGAATATATTAAATTTAAAAAGAACTACAATGGATATTAAATTTATTTAGTGGCTTTAACTAATTTTTAATGGAGAGTAAAACTTATATATGAATTATAATAAAAAATAAAAAATCATGTGTTGATGAGGTGGCACAAGGAGGAAACTCCATTTTATCCTACTTTTTATATATAGATTTATGTTATATTTTTCTTATTTTTTATAATTAATATAAAATTTATCTAATTATTTAATAATATTAATTTTTCATCAAGTTGGTTTTTTATAAAAAAAACAAATATTAATGGTTTACATTGATTTTTTACATTTATATTACATTTTTCAAATTTTTTAATTATTTAGTAATATTAATTATTTATGTCTTCCTCTATCCTATTACTCCTCTATCCAATTACTTTTCTCTTCCATCAAAAAATTAATGGTTATTTTTTATTGAATTTAATTAGTGTTTGTTATTATTTTGAATTCTTTCTCTTTACATCATGTCATCAACTTCTTTGTTTTATTTTATTGGTTTTAAATCTTTTTTCCAACATGTGTAAATGCCGATGAAATAATAATAAGACTTATATAAATTATATATGAAAACGGATCATTGTAAAAGTTCTTTGTATGCTTTATAACAATATTTTATATGTATATATGTAAGTAATATATATATATATATATGAATAATTATTTAATTAATGTTTCAGTTATTATTTTGAAAAATGATACATTCTCTTTACACCACGTCATCAACTTTTTTTCTTTCATTGATTTTATTTCTTTTTTCTTTTTAATAGAAAATATATGCAAATTTATATGTATTAATACTGAAGAAATAAAAAAGCTTATACAATAAATTATATATAAAAACGATCATTCTATTTTTTTTGTATAATTTAAAGCAATATTTCATATGTATATTTGACTATCTCATGTTACTTACATATATATATTTGACTATCTATATGTATTGAACTCAAATACATCAAAATAATATTATTTATGCAAAGAACTCATAAAAATAAATATTGAAATTTACAAAGAAAAAAATATTACATTTTAAACAACATGGAGATATAATTGACATAGGTTATATCATTTTTTAAAAAATATATTATAAAATTTATCATTAATTAGTGGTTAAAATGATTAATTTATCTATTAATGTTAAGTAATATGTAAAACTTTCAGAATAAAATCTGAAAATTTTTTACACTTTAAAAGTGATCTAGTTATTCATAAAACCTTATATATTCATGTTGTTAATTTTTTATTATAAAGATTTATTATTATTACATTAATACATATATATTAAAAAGTTTATTTTTTTAATTATTCACATTACTAATTTTTTATCTATGTTCAATTTGTGATTTCACATAACATATATATTGAAATGAAAAATTTAAAATATATATTTGTTAATAGGAAAATAATATATTTATATAAATCAATTTGTGCACTGTGCGGGTTCCAAATCCTCTTCAATGTTCATTGTTGTGTTTTGTGATATTAATATGATAATCTATATGGTTATGGTCAAGCTTTTGAAAGCGATTAAATATGAAAAAATTGGAAAACAATCATTGAAAAGTTGTTCATAGATGCATATCATGTTCAGACGAAGAATGTTGACAAGGAATATGGGGTTTGAATGAAATTGTTATGATCAAGATTATCGTGTTGAATTTCATCTCATAATATATATTATGATCTAAGTATTTATATATTTTCTAATTGTAAATAATATTATATCTTATGAAATAATATATATTATTTTATATTAAGATCTAAATTAATAAGTTTAGATCTAACAACAATTATATATTAACATTATTCTTTTTAATTCATAAATCAATAACTATTAGATTTGTTAATTTATTTTAATTTTTGTTGCAATTTCACATCAATATTTTTAACTCCATTAGTGTTTTTTATATACCATAATATATATTGAAATAAAAATTTTAAATAATAAAATAATTATATAAATTAGCCTGTGTGTAGCGCGAGTTATAATCTAATCTATATATAAAAAAGAACAACTTTCTTGGCTCTTCATGCTGTCACCTCATCATTGTTTTGTTATTTTATTTTATTTTTTTACAAAAATAAATAATATTTATTGTTTATATTTAATGACATTTTAAAACCTCTTTCTTCAATTAATGTGTAGTATTCTAAAAATTAAAAAGAATTTAATATTTCAATAAATTAATCTATAAATTTAATTTTAAATATAATTAAAATTAAATGGTTCAATGTTTACAAAAAATTGAATACAAATTAAAATACAAATTAAATTACAATTAAATTACAATTAAATATTTCAAAAATTAAATTACAATTAAATAAAATATTTACGTATTTATTTTTTCTTATTCACGAATTCTATGAAATATATTAATATTTCAAAATTTATATTTGATGTGTAGTTATATAACAAATTCGCGTACTTAGATGAAAGTTTGGTATAAAAATATGAAAATATTAAAGACTAATGAAATGAAACAAATGATAAAATTGATAATCGCCTATTATATTATATCTAAAATATTCGTTTTAAAATCGCATATTTTTTATATAACATTGATATCACTATCATATATTATTGAGTTATAATAATTAGATCCTACCAATTTTTTGATGATTTTAAACAAAAATTTAAATATATTATCTATTTTCGTAAAATGATATAGAAAATAAATCATCACATTTAATTTTTTATCTTTCTAAATAATGATGCATTTGTGATATATAAATTCCAATTTTATGATAAAAAATTGATAAAATTCTGTGCATCGCGCGGGTTCTATTACTATATAAATATCATCTAAATAGATGGTGTATGTTCATTGAAAATGGATCAAGACCGCACTACAAATATTTTTATATGTTACTTGGTTGATATTGTGATTCCTCCATGGTAAATCAACAACTATTATCATGTGTATCACATCAAAAAATGTTTTATCATGGAACAACATAATCATATCTTATGCAGATCATGGTTTGGAGAAATTCTCATTCGTTAATTATCCAAAATGATTGGATGTGGCATAAATCCGAAAAAAAATGAGTAGAAAGGTGTTTGTTTGGCTCTTTGAAGAAGTAGAGACAAAAGTTCGATTGAACATAGAATTATCATGCTTGAAAGTAGAATAATGAAGGTTATTCGGTATAAAATTCTTCTTGATTCAAGATTTTTGTATGTGATACTAAGAATTATGGTTTTATATAGTAAATAATTTGTTTTTCAAGTTGTTAAGAAGATATTGGAGTGGAAAGAAATGACAACATCAAGTCTATAACATCTCATAGGAGTTTAGAAGCTGTGAACATAAAGAATAGTGGAGGACGAGTGAATTATAAATTTGAACTAATTAACTATACTAATAAGGTATAATTTCGGTGAAATGATAGGAGAGGATGGAAGAGGAAGATGAAGATAGAAGAGGAAATGATTCATTTGTTCATGTGGATGATACGATAAATCCCTTGAAATTTCTTTGTCATTGCTCATAAAAAATATCATGATGGAGTTTTGATTTCATTTTTTATAATATTTTATATTATTATATAAACATGAATAATAAAAGAAAATTCTGAGAAAAATTGAAAAAAAATTTGGAAAAAATAAAGATTGCAAAGTTAATTAAAATTCTCAATAAACACCAAATATAATGTATCACCATATAATAATATATTATATGTTACATGTTTTTAATTTTTTTCACTCTACTATGAGTGAGTTGATTGAATCATTTTATTTTTTCATATGGTTTTAAGATATAGAAAAATATTATAACAATCATTTGTATTTTAAACAAAAATATTCACATATATAGTTCAATGCAATATATTTTCACCTCATTGATATTCTAGTAGCTTCATATTTTTTAAACTATCATGTGTTATTAAAAGATTATTTAAAAATGTATTTTTTTCACTTAATTTTATTATTAAACTAGATCAATTTTTTGTTATAACATTCTGATATTATTTATTAGCACTTATTACCTATTATTCAATAAAATAATAAAAAGAACCAACTTTCTTAGCTTCTCATGTTGCCACATCATCGCCGTAATCATCAATAAATTTATGTTTTTTAAAATTTTAAAATCAATTTTTTAAATATCCACTAATACACAAATTAAATCATGTATGAAATGTCCACTAATACATAAATTAATTAATATGTGATAACAATATTAACAGTAATCTTAATCTACATATTAGAAAAGTTAATACATGTATAATAAATTGATAATATTAAAACATTTATAATACATAAAAATTCTATATATAAAAAAGAGGATAAAATGATGCATTCTCCTTGCGCCACCTTAGCATTAATTAAATTCTTTTATACATTTTATTTTAATTTATAATTAAATTTATTTCTTATTATAAATTCTTTATAGCCACTAACCTAAATTTAATATTTATTATAATTATTCCTAAATTTAATATCCATTTTAACAATTTATAATGTAAATTAATTAAATATAAATTATATATATATAAGGAGGATGTTTTGCTGCATTCTCAGGCTGCTACCTCAGCAAACATCCTCCTTTTATAATTTTTCATGTTTAACTTAATTACTAAAAAAATAATACAATGAATAATTGTTACAATAACAATATCCATAACACTAATACATACTTATATAAAAATAATATGTACTTACATAAACTAAAATAAAATAATATTACTATCATACAATAATATTACCAATATATTGTTTACATGTTTAACTTAATTACAATAAAAATTGTTTACAATAATAGTACCCATAATAATTACCTAAATTCAATCAATTTAAATAAAATAAAATAAATATAAAAATCATTAATTTATAAATAGATGAATAGTTTAAATTGTATAACAACTACAATTAATTAAAATAAATTAAATAAAATTATAATTTGTTAAATATTTTTAAATTTTACAATATTAAACCATTAAGACATGGACTATAATACAATAATAATACCCATAACAATTATCCAAATACAAAAGTTAATCCAAATAATTTATATAAATGTGAATTTGTATTCTAATTAAATGACTATAATAAAATAATAACGGTTATCAATAAATTAATAATGATTATAATGGAGTGCATTAATCTCAACCATCATATCAAATCTTACAAATCTTTTTCTTTCTATCCAAACAGCGATAACATTAATTCAAAACAATTAATCCAATTTTTATTAATTAGATTTTTTAATTTTGAACTTCACCATCAATTATATTTATGACAATTTTCTAAATTTAATTGTTTTCTAATATTTATGTATTTTTGAAACATAAATGTTCATTGTACCTTTTCATCTTCCACCCTTTCATCATAACCAATAGCGAATTTACCCTTTCATATTCCAGCTTTTAATCTTCCAACTGAAGAGATGCAAGATAAAAGAAATCACCAGAGCAGACCATGGAGCTTGCCCACACCTGAAAATCACCTCCTTCGGTCTATTTTCTTCCTAATCTTGCCCTCAGCTCGACCATGGAGAGTGATCTCTTGCGTCGTTTTTATCCTCTCCTTTTTGTGTATTCTGCAGAGGATTTTCCTCCTCAATGCAGTTATCCTAGGTCTGCAACAGTATGGCTTTTCTATTTGACACGAGAACAAGAGATTAGGCGATTAAACCATAACAGTAGAAGAGAATCAATGCTTACATACATGAAGGGAGTTTATGCACCGTCTTAGCCAAACATCTTCGATGCGGCAACGACTCGCAGCCATAGAGAATCAATTTCTGGGCAAGGCTCCAATCATCAGGACATCTATCGAACACCTTATACGCCATATACTGTGACAGCAAATCTGCTGACTTTTCGCAGGAATCTCCAACGGAAGAAACCATTTCTATGATCCCAGTTCGAGAATCGATGCCCAAAGGGAGCTGATGATGTTGTAGGAACATTTTGAATTCTTGGGCGATATTGGGTCGAGAGATATCGATGGATTTGTAACCTAGGATTTGTTTCTCCATCTGGACAAGCTTACGTTGCGAAGAATCGATCTCACGGAGAATAAGCGAGAGATGCAGAGAAACGAGCGAAATGTTAGAGTTGTGGAGGTCCGACGGCGCGTGGGATTGGGAGTGGGATGAGAAGGCGCAAAGCGCGAAAAGGTTGGTCGTGATGACTGAGAATAACATGAAGAGGTTGACGGCCGAGTAGCGAGGTAGATCGTCGGAATCTGGGTTTAGGGTTTCCGTCACCGGTCTTGAGGGATACAGATCCTTAAGGAATAATTATGAATTAAATATTATTATATAAATACATTACAATTTTTTTAGTTTTTAAATGAATTTTCAGTCCATTAATTTTTTTATATAATTTGATGTATATATTGAAATAACAATTTAAAAATTCTAATTACTCTTTTATGTAGTAATTATTTATATATATTATATATATTAACTTATGTCTAACATATCAACTTTTATTCATTAATATTTAATAACATATTATATATATATATATATATGTTATTTATATATTTAAGTTACAGTATCAATTAAAACATTTCAGATTTAACTTTTTTATTTTTATTTTGTACATATTTTTTCGTTATACTTGATTGTATAGATCGAAAAATTAAATAATATAAATTTTAACTATTTTTTAATAACAATTCAAACCGGTTGACTAATTTTCATTAATTTATATACAAAATACGTTATCACTATCAATATTATACATCGATGATATAACGCTTTATTTGTAATATATAAATTGCATTTCTATAATACCAATTAATAAAAACTCGTGCATCGCACGAGTCCACTTCTAGTTTATATATAAAAAAGAGGATAAAATGGGGCATTCTCCTCGCGCCACCTCAATAACAATTAAATTTTTTATATTTTATTTCAATTTATAATTTAATTTTATTCCATATTATCAATTATTTATAGCCACTAACCTAAATTTAATATCTATTATAATTATTTCAAAATTTAATATCCATTGTAACAATTCAATTTTTTTTATAATTTAAATTAATTAAATATAAATCTATATATACAAAGAGAGGTTTTTCATCTCATAACAAAGAATATTTTTATTTTATATATGTCTTTGATTATTTCAAATAATATAATAAAAATCTATATATAAAAAGGAGGATAAAATGGTACAATCTCCTTGCGCCACCTCAGCAACATTTAATTTGTTTATTCTAATTTGTAACTTAATTTTACTATCCATTATAAATTAATAATATTTATTCTATCAATGGGTTATCCAATACATCAAACAGGTGTATAAATAGTAATCTCATTTTTTTGAATTGGCTTTTCTCTATTTTCCAAATATTTTTTTAAAGGTATGTTACATATGTTTCCATGTCTTAGGTCTCTTTAATATCAACATCTTTCAAAATTTATATGGAAAATAGATCGTGAACGTTATCAGTGAGTGGTTTTTAACGGTAATATTATACCTATAAGATGGTTTTCATTTCATACTTTTAATACATTTATCTTTGAACTATAAATTCATTTATAAATCATTGGTTTTTCAACAGATTTTTTTCAATCAAAACCAATATAATTACCAACCGAAGATTATTTTCTCTTAAAACAATCACATTAATATTCTATATGATATTCATTCTTCCTGTTGGTTTTCTATTAATTTCATAATCCTGTCAACTCTCTCATGAGTTATAACCAGCTTATAACACCAAATTTCATTCGTGGATCTTATTTTTAATCATCTCACGTTGTTTTCAATACATTACTATTTTACCACATTTATTTAAAAAAATCGCATAATTATTATTTGAAACACATTTCTTATTACAATCCTCAACTGCATAAAATATCATAAATTGAATTTTTATCGATGTCGCGCATCATGCGGGTTGATTTCCTAGTTTCAATGAATACACAATAAAACCTTTCATCTCTCATATCATTCTTTTGTATTGTTATAATTTTAATTTTATTATCATCAAATATATACATAATGAAGAAAAAACGAAATATTTTTTGAAATAACACTAAAAAAGAAATGTTATAAATGAAACGTCATGTTTAAAAAAATTAAATTAAATTAAATCTTATATATTAAAATTCAAGTTTTTGTTCAATTTTGGTGAAGTCACGTCAACATTGACTTAGCAGTCCAATCATCAATTCCATTTTTATTAATTTAAATTGATTCATATATAAAAGAAAACATGTTGTATTAAGAGAATAACATCAACAAATATTATCTCGATTTCTATTGTGATAGAATATTTATAAATTCTTAAAATATCGACTCTTTGGCCTGATAATTTATGAGATGATTATATCAAAATTTGGTTTTCTTGATCTTGCTATTGAACTATAATAATTACTTAGGCATTTATAATAAAATTCAAATATATTGATCATTTTTTCGTAAAATAAGATATAAAATATATACATCATCGATTACACGAGTCTTACACGAGTTTTTGATATGATGATATATTTATAACATACGAATTTCAACTCTATAACCAAAAATTGATAAAAACTCGTGCATCGCACGGGTTCCTTTCTAGTTAAGAACAATAATGCACTATTTTGTTAACACATAGTTAACGACCTTAAATAATAATAATGATAATAATCAAAACAAAACTTGCACCATAATGTACCATTTATCTTACTAGTGCATTATCAAGAAACCCTAAACTCTTTATATTATGGTGTCGTCGAAAAAACGGTTTACCACCGAAAAAAATAACAACGAGCATATTCATGTATATATACATCTGATCACACAAACATGTGAATACTTTAAAAGCATTAAGCAACTTTTTGTACGTACACATATAATAATACGAGAGCACAAATCTAAACTCTAAGCTAAATTAAAGCAATAAGTATCTTATCACGAGCCAATAAGTTGGACATATATTTACTTTAATCTAAATTTTATTATTTTAAGAAAGAAACCGCATCAACTATGGCCGCCTTCATTGGGCTTCTTCAACAATGAAACATTTACACATGTGCATATCTCATGAAACAAATTATCATAAAACTTATGAATCACATATTTCTAAATTATGGACATGGCCTGATGAGACGACAAATTATGCATATATTATAATATATATATAGGAAATCATATGTAAATAATAAAAATCAACGGTTCTATATCAAATCAGACATGACACCGTTTACGCACAAATATGCCAAATATTAGAAATTTGTTATACGTCCATATAAACATGTATAAAATCAATACGAATTTGAATTCAATAAATAATAATAATAATAATAATAATAATAATAATAATAATAATAATAATAATAATAATAATTGATAAAATCCTTATTTCTCAGTTATCCAACATGAATAGGCTCTGATGTCACTTATTGGGATTTATCCCGGTGAAAACCATCACTGTATCCCTAGATTTATTCATGCTAGAATATCGAGAATATAAAAAAATAGATTTACGGAAGCGTACATGTATCCATAGTGCAGATGTGGATATGATCTTCTAGATCAACACAATATCACAAGAGCGTTTTAATTTCTGTCTTTGTATTTTACAGACGATGGGATGTCTGACAAAATATGATATGTGCGACTCAGGGACCATAACCATTATTTATAGAGATAAATCTTGGGTTTTAGTTTTTTGTATTTATGTTTTAGTCCATCATCAAAACACAAATTACTTTTGGGTTTCTACACATTAAAGCTCCACAGTTGTGCATTAAAGCCCAATTTACATAAACCTTATTTGACCATTTTTAATCGGGTTTTATTTTAAGAGAATTTGCAATACATAACTATTAACACATAAGCCCATAATTGAACTTTAACGGTTTGGTCCGAGAGGTGGTCGGACCAAGCTCATATGGAGGACGAGTCCTCATGGGTTCATTGGACAAACCAATGGATGTTATTGTAACGTCCATACCTTTTATCATTCATGGATGTCATCTATAGAAAAATATAAAAAATTAACGATCAATATTGCAATTGACGATTTGTTAGGGATCAATCTCTAAACCCCTGTTGTACGCATTAGTCACATCACTACACCCATTCAATCCAATGTATGAGGCGTGGAGACTATTGTACCGTTTAAACCAATTATGTTGAACTCGGTGTGTCGTCGAAAATTGTTGTCCACAGAATAGAGTACGTGGTTTGTTGGTGCAAGATTGATTGGCTTAATTAAATGAGTCGCAACAGCATCGAAATAACCAAAAGAGAACGCAACGTATTCTTTGGCTTTTGTTTCATCTAAGACATCTGCAAAGATACACGAAATTGATTCAATGTATTATATATGTCTCATTTAGTATTTTTTATTACAAAATATCTCATTTCATTTTTTTTTTCAATGATCATTCTTCTTTTATATAATTTAATATGGTTTATTAAAATTATTTTTTAAAACGAATTTAAAAATAAATTGGTTGCATATTCAACAAATCCTAGTACGTGGGCTCAATTGAGCAGAATAACATATTTAAGGGGCTAAAAAAATTAACAAAAATGGTCACACAAAACGCTAGAAGGAGGGCTTGAACCTCCGACCTTGTGGTTAACAGCCACACGCTCTAACCAACTGAGCTATTCCAGCTTTTGATGTCACACATTATATAAACATTAATTAATTCTAAATGTATTTTATGATAATTTTATCTATATATCATTGGCATTAAATTTATGGTCTACTATGATTTCCTAGTTAATAATGTAAATATCCTTCTTAGGATAATAATTTTAAGTTAGATTAGAAAATATTTTGTATTTATTAGTTGAACTATTCATACTATTATGATAATATTGTTTTGTTTTATGATGTTTTGTATATTTAATTTGGAAATTAAAGTGAAATAAATCTATAGTCACTTTTTATAGTGTTCTAATTTAATGTTTTATATTATGAAAGTCGTTGTCCGAAAAGGAGACTAAATATAATAGTTGCTAGTATATATTGTTGAATATTGAGTTAATTCAATCACCATTTCTCATATTCCATAAAAGTTCTAATTGAAACCTAAATAGAAAACTTAGTTTACAGTTTTGAACTTAAATGTAGATTCAATATATATTGAACTTAAATGAAACATGGTTCCAATACTCGGTTTTTTTATACTTGGAATTGAATATTTTAAAATGTAACTAACTAAACAAACATAATAACCCTTAACTCTTGTCTTGAATTTACATTTATGTTCACCTTTGGAATCAAGCCATACACAATATATATTATATATATATAAAATATGAAAATTATGATTTTGTTTCAAACAAACTAATACCATTAATTTTGCACCAAACGATCAATTTTGTTTATGGTATATGAATATATATTGACTGTGTAATATATCGATATGGTAGTCTTGTACTCCAGAACAGAAAAACTACATATTCACACAAAAGTTTAAGAAAAACTAAATTTGTATCTGTGGACGTCGTAATCAGATATGTTTTTTTTCACGTTATAAACGGAAAGTCATATCAGATAATCTTGTAAGTCCGCTTCCTCCGGCAGTGATCCCATGCGGCGATTCTCATCTGAACCTTCTCAAAATCTGAGACCCGACACGGTATCGTGATCCGACCCGGTTGATTGAACCCGTAAACCCGCTCCGCTTGCTCTAGCAATTCCCCGAACAATGGGTGGTTGAAGTATAGTACCGGCACCACCACTCGACACGTGTCATCTCTTGATTCGCCCACGTATACGGCCAAATACCCCTTCGGAACAACCGCCGCCGAATTTGGATCCTTACCCAATCGGATCTGACCCGGAGCAGTGTCCTTGCCGCACAGTCTCTTGGCCCCACGACGGAGACACCTAGCCAAAGAGCAGAATCTGGCCACCGGGTTGAGAACTCGGGTCAGGCGATGGTGTTTCCCGGGTTTGATTCTTCTGGGTCGGACTATCCATTTGAAGATCTTAACGAATCTGTGTCCGATCTTGAAACCTCTGAGCCTCTTCATGAATGGTCGGATTAAGACAGAAGAAGTGAGAAGGAGAGAAAATGGGTTTGCTCAAAATCGAATCTTGCAAAGTGGGTTTTATTTGGAGATCCAGAGAAATGTGGTTAGCTCTCTGGTTATGTTGAAGCTGGAGATGATGATGATGATGAAAGATGATGATGATGATGATGAAGAAGAAGGAGACTGTTATGGCTTTGGTGTTGGGGGCCAACTCTTTTATAGACTTAAGCGACGACCGTTGAATATCAACGTGTGTGTACGTGTGTTATGTTACCACACCCAACCCGTAATCGCAACGACCCAATTGCAAGAGCGGAGCTCTACCAACTGAGCTATACGATAGTTTTCCAACTAAAATATGTCACAATTATTTCGTTTTCTTTTTAAATATTTTCATTTATCATATATATAATATTTTATTTGGTATAAAGTACTCGTTCTCCTCTTCATTTTGTTGAAAATATTTTTCCCAAAATATGCACATTCATTGTTCCTCAATTTTAAAATGTTTACAAAAAAATATTAATGGGCCAATCTATAATATATTTAGGGTGGCAGATATCCTTTATTATATCATCCATAAAAATAATTAAATTAATTCATCTTACCTATTACTGCTTTTTTACTATAAGTTAAAAAGAAAATATATATATAGAAAATGATTTCCATTAATATTGAAGTTGACTCAATGTAAATTATAATAATCACCTGCGTAATATGGTCACTGCATTTCACTTATATCATTTTTTCCCTAACCATCCCCGTACGTGACAAAAATAGACGATTTTTTCCAATAAAAAATTGTAAAATTGTTAATTATTGAAAATAATCATTTTTTCATTATTTTGTTGGAACATAATCGTAATAAGATACGTCGTATATATGAGCAAATTCAGAGAATGAAAATTTATGCAACATAATCAATGAATACTCTCGTCCATAAATTCTCTTACGATTTCTATAACATATAAGGCAACAAGTTTTTTTGTTCAACCTTACAAGATTCTCAAAAATATATTCATGTATTTGTTATATTTAAAATTTCTGTATAAATATAATAAATAAATGGAAATATATCATAAAAATATCCAACTATTTTATTTTACCCTATAAAACATGAATTATTATCTTTAACCTAAAAATCCAAACTTATATTTTTTTGCCTTAAAAACACTAATTTTAGGAATATAGTGTAGAAAATACTAAACTTTTATTTTTTCCTATAAAACACAAATTATTATTTTTAACCTAAAAATTTTGAATTTGTAAGTTTTATCTAAAAAAACACAAACTTATCAAATGAATCATATCCATACACAAACACTAACTCATGTTTTATAGGCTAAAATAAAATAGTTTGATATTTTTTATGCTATATTCCCTAAATAAATTAATATTCAATGCAGAGGCGGTTCTCACCATGTTCCATAGGAGCTATGGAACAGGGCCTCAAATCATTGAGGGCCTATTATTTAAAAAAATTAATAAAAATTAATAGTTATCCTTAAAAAATATAGAATTTTTTCCTACGATTTTTAGAAATTTTTATCCCAAAAAATATAAAAATTCTTTCCACCGTTCCCAGAAAACCCTTATCCCTGAAAAATATAGAAATTTTTTTTACAGTTTCCAGAAAACCCTTCCTAGAAATCCAGAAATTTTTTTACTCTCTTCCAAGGGTTTTTACTTGAGGATTCAAGCGTTGTTTCCTCTCGATTTCTGAGCTTCAGCCATCTGAGATCTTCAGTTTCGCTGGTATATGTTTCTGGTCTCTCGTCGTCTTTTTTTTTTTATTTTGTTGCGTAATCGGATGGATCAGCTTTTTTGTTTGATCTTTGTGGTTAGTTTGTGATATGATATTTGTAGAAATAGAAAAAGAATGACTAGCAATGGATATGAGCGTTTTGTTGAGTTAAAGTTACTTAGAGAATTTTTACCAAATGAAAAAAAGATAGGAACAATTGCTTTATTAGAATTATTGAAACAGTATAATTGTTTTCCGAATACAATAATTGCGTATAGAATCTTATTGACTATTCCAATTACTGTTGCTTTTGCAGAAAGAAATTTTTCGAAGCTCAAATTATTGAAGTCGTACTTGCGAACCACTATGCCACAAGAAATGTTGAATGGGTTAGCTTTAATGATAATTGAAAGTAGTCTCCTAGAGAATTTAGATGTGGAAAGCTTGATCGAATATTTCGTTTCAAAACATGCAAATAGAATAGCTCTTTTCAAATGAATGTTATAAATATTTATTGTATATAAAAGAAATTTTTTGTATCGAATATTTCGTTTCGAAAAGCCTATTTTAATTTTATGGCACAGGGCCTCTTCTCTAGTTGAGCCGGCCCTGATTCAATGTATAGTTTCATAAATATGAATTTGATAATTTGCATCTTCTAATATATATATATATATTACCTTACGTATATAATACTCACTCTATTCATTCAAAATATATATATATATATATATATGTATGTATAAATCAAATTTAGCAAATATATTACCGCCGAAGTATATAAGACGGATGAATATTATTATATTCTTTTTGTAAGTATCAAGAGTGTTGTATCATGCAACAAAGAGGACCCAAGTTAATTAATCTCTTATGATATTCTTTAAGCATTTCATTTAAAGGAATGCACTTCAAAAAGTTTTTTTAATTGCAATATTTTATAATCTTGACACATCTATAGTTAAACTACAATCGAAAAGTAGAGAATTGTACATAATAAAATTAAATATTTATTTTGAGAGAATATTGACACTAATAGTGATTAAAATGCAAAATGATATATAAGATTGTATAATATTTACGAATTTATTTTAAAATATAAAATAGGCTCCGTGATTTTTTAAGATCAATTCAGATTCGAGACTGAATAAAAATATTAATGAAGATTTTGTGTTTGTATTGTGGTAAGGGAAAATATAATCGGAAAATATCCATGATATATATATATATATATATAATGATAAAAACAGGAGCCATGCATGTGTGTTGGAGAGACATGGAGAGAGGATTTGGTCGGCAGTAGGCACGGCGCGTGCGATCTGTGTAACATGCTCAGATACACACAAAGTGGTCCTCTTTCATTTTGTTTTTCCAAAAGAAAAATTATTACTTTTTTCTCAATATGTGTTGGATAACAAATTTTAAACAAATTAACGATATAAAAAATAATAGAACGTTTGTAATTATATGCTTGCTATTTTATTACAATCCAAATAGAAAAAACAATTTTGTTTTTTTGTCTTCATAAGATGTTAGTTATCACTACCAAAATAATATATCGTTAGGTGTGCTTGTGCATGTAGACTAATTTCATTATTAGTAATATTTAACCGTTTACATAATGGATAGTATTAATTAAATAACGTTAAGAAATAAATAAATAATTAGAATAAAATGATTGACATTGCTAAATAAGACAATGACCAAAGATTTAAAGTCACAATGAATCAATTTATGTTTATCTTTTTTCAATTATCTAATTTACATTTAAATGCAAAAGCAATTTTTTTGTCATATTTGGATAGCATAGTTAATAATTAATAAGTGACATCCATTTAATTGGTAATAGGTTCCGATTATCCACTATATTAATTACATATACTTTATGATTTTTATATTATTTTTTATATATTCTTGAATTTGTTTTCGATATTCATTCAAAAATAAATATTGCATGTTTTTAGGTTATAACAAAATTGTAATTGCAAATCGTCAACCGATCGACCAGACACGCACACGTCTCCATTAACAATTTTCAAAATTATATTTTTTGTTTTCAATTATTAAAAGTATTTCATATTTATAAATAGGTTCCGATTATCCACTATATTAATTACATATACTTTATGATTTTTATATTATTTTATATATATTCTTGAATTTGTTTTCGATATTCATTCAAAAATAAATATTGCATGTTTTTAGGTTATAACAAAATTGTAATTGCAAATCGTCAACCGATCAACCAGACACGCACACGTCTCCATTAACAATTTTCAAAATTATATTTTTTTGTTTTCAATTATTAAAAGTATTTCATATTTATAAATGGTTTAGATTGATTTTAATATAAATAAATGAATAAAATAAAAGTAAAAGGGATATTTAAATATGGGGAAGGAAAAAAAGAAGAAAGAAATTAGGGACCTTTATTAAAGGGAAAGATGGAAAGTAACAATTTTATGTACTTTAGTGTACCTAATGGACGTATTCGGTACACAACATTCGTGATGTGTTATTATCTTACAATATACTTTGAACTTCCCCAAGATATATAAATTTATTCTCACACATGCATACATGACATTAATTATAACTAAATGTTTTATTCCATATGCCAAATTTTTACCATACCACTATTCCTTATATTTGCATATAACTTAGAGAGTTCAATTTTAAACGAAAATATATTTTATAAATTATTATAAAGTATTTTGATATATACATATGAAGGCTATGGGTTCTGTAATTCAATAAGTATTCTGTTGGTTCACGCCTCCACTGATACAAGTGTTTTTTTTTTTTTTTGCAGGATTAAGATTCGAACTAGATTGAAATTTTTATTTTATCATGGATTATTCAATGGAATTAAACTCTTTTAGTTTTCAGTAGAGATAAGCATAGAACGAATATCTAACTTTATTATTATTATTATTATTATTATTATTATTATTATTTAACAAATATTTAATATAATAATTTGTATTTGTTAAGGTTCAAGAAAGCGCTAAGCGGTCGGAAACCTAACGTCTAGCGTTTAGAACGGCTAAGCAGAGCCTAGACGATTTCTAAGTGCATATATTGTTAAATATGATTTTGGGTCTAATTAATTCCAAAAGGTAGGTCAAGAGTTTATGATTGTTCAATACCATATATAGAAGTTCAAAGTTTATGTCCTAACCGATGTGAACCAATTTATCATAACATTCCCCCTCACGCCCAGACTCGATACTCGAACGTGGACGTCGTAATCAGGGGCCCAATATCGGTATATTCAAATCTTGATGAATCTGGCTCTGATACCATGTCAAATATAGGTTTGTGTCTAACTAATCTGAAAAGCTAGCTCAAGAGTTTAGTGTTGTCTAATACCATATATATGAATCTCAAAGTTCATATCCTTGCCGATGTGGGACAACTTATCATAACATATATATATAATATAATTAAAATCTAAATATTTAATTCGAAATATTTATAACTACTGAATTTTATAAAAAACACAAATAAGTAATTTTTAGTATTTATAAAAACGTTTATATGTACTAAACTCAAAATATCAACTCAAGACGATAAAGAACGTCATAAAAACAAATTACCAAAAGGGGCATCGAATGAGGACGATGTTAGACCAAGGTGAGAGACGAAAGGGAGGGCGAATGCGAGAGATGAAGTCGAGGGTGGAGATGATACAAAGACGAAGATGAGATATGAAGGCGATGATAAGAAATCGTGGCAAAGAGAACATACGAAAGATGATGGCAAGTGAAAACACAATAATGATGAAGATAAAAGTGATAACGAGAGATGAAGACAAGGACGAAAGGATTGAGCAAAGCAATAGACGAGAGACGATATAATAAATAGAATAATACGAATGTGATGATGAAGGATAATGCGACAAAAGATAAATACGTGGATGAGTACCGGTTTTAGTTTTTTCTCTAAGTATCAAAATGACATCGTCTTGGCGTCAACATTTTTTGAAAAAAAAACGCCTAGACATTAGTCGGGCGGTCGAGGGACGCCCATCGCATAGGCAGACGTCTAAAGCGCTTTTTAAAAGAAAATATATTTGTAAATATTTGTATCCGAATCCAAAAATTATTAAATGTAAACCGAAAAACTTTCAAAATTGGTAAAGTTTAATTGATATATCTTACAAAGAGCAAGAACACTGTAACAATCAACTCAACGATCCGCCTTGCCATTCCATCGCCGCCACATCTGAGGAGGAATTGATGAATAAGTGATTCTGTTCAAAAAAGGAAGGACGAGAAAAAAAGGCATGAAAAAAAAAAGATAAATGAGTGGAAGAAGGCAAAGAAAGAGGGAGATGACATGAAAGAGAACGAAAAATATTTTTTTATTGATTATAACAATTTATTTTCATATAATTATTTTTATATTTAATAAAAATTATTTAGTTTATTTTGAATATAAATAATTAAAATATATGTTATTATTATTTATACTAGTAAATAAATCTGTGCGATGCACGATTTTTTATAAATTTGATATTATAGAAATGTAATTCATATATCGCATACAACGTTATATCATAAACACATTATATGGATATTGATGACATATTTTGTATATCATTTAACGAAAAATAATCAATATGTTTGAATTTTTATTAAAAAGTGCAGTATTTAATTTTGATGTTAATAAGATTAAAAAATAATTTTTTATATAATATTTTTAGAAAATGTTAATGTAACGAAAAATATATAACAAATAGAAGTCAAAAGAAATATTAAATTTGAGATGTTTGAAACGACAAATTAATTGGAATATCATAAACACACATATATATAATATTTTTATATATTAATAAATATAAATTTATATGATATGCGGGAATTGATATATACAAATATATAATTATTATATAAAAGAGTAATTAGATTTTAAGATTATAATGTAACAAAAGAGTAATTGAAAATGTTAATGTTACGAAAGATGTGTAAGAAATAGAATTCAAAAGAAATATTAAACCTAAGGTGTTTGAAGTGATAATTTAATTGGAGTATCATATATATATATATAATATTTTTATATATTGATGAATATAAATTTATATGCAATGCGGGAACTGATTTTTAAATTTATATATACAAATATATAATTATTATATGAAAGAGTAATTGGATTTTTAATTTTATTACATCAAGCACCGAAAAAGTTAATTGAATTCAAGTTGAAATACGTTTAACAAATTCACAAATTTTAAATTTATTGATAAAATAATATATAACATATATTTAAATTATAATTATTCTTTAAGGCTTTTTAAGTGAAAAGATGTATTTATAAGTAATGTTTACAATTAATGTAAGAACATGACCAATATATTAGATTTCTCTTTGTATAATCATATTATATCAGACGTTATTAATTTGGATGATATAATATGAATATTATTGTATAGAATCTAACAATAAGAAAATAATTATTAAAAATAAATATAAAATGTTGTATGTAGAGATCAGAACATTTAAGAATATATAGGGTCTATATTTTCTCTAACATATATTCTTCTTCTTTTAGGTCACGTTGAATAGCAAATCCCGACTCAAAGAACTCTCTTACACAACACATCAATATCATAGATCCCACGTTGTTTTGATGAACCTTATTGACAGTCATATTTTATATATTAGATTCTAAGGGAGAAATGGACCAGAACAAACCATTTGCATAATTCTCTCTCTAATACTATCAGTTAGCCAATATGCATTTTCACGTTGAAGTTCATGTCTATTTTGGTGTTCACACTGCAAATATTTGATAAACCTAAAGCACATGTAAGTGTCAATACATAAGTCATTCATAAAGAGGCAAAGAATGAAATGAAGCAAGAAAAAATCACCTTTGTTCACATCTTGACCGCTTGGACCACCGCTTCTAGCAAAGTTAACATTGACATGATCTGTAAGCTACATGTAATAATTTTTTTTTCAATGGGGAGGAAATATTCTTAGCTTTTTGCTACCATAGTAAAATTTAAACCATTAGATGCCTTAAAAAAGAACTCTATAATATTTTACATCACCCTTTTGTTTCATTTTGATCATCCTAAAACTCTCAAAAGCTTTTAAATAAGCTATACCTTATCACATTTTGCTCCACAAATCAATTTCTTCACAATATATACGTATCTGAAAATCAAATGAGAGTATTCGGTTATCAAGTGTAAATACAAAGTTAATGAGAATCCAATCTTTTACTTTATTGATGATGTTCTGTAATGAGATTCAGTCTCATAAGAAGTTTGTTCATCATTACCATTGATGAAGAGCAAACCATGAAACCAACCCACTAATTTATTAATAAACCTTTTACACTACAAAAAAACAAACCGTTGGAAAATTCTTTTTCCAACGGATGGCAACGGATTATTGCCCGTTGGGAATCGATCGTTGCAAATCGAGATCCGTTGCAAAAGTTTAACGGATAGTCCAACAGACTTGTCCGTTGAAATTTTTTAACGGAGGTCCGTTGGAAAAATTGTGACGGATTCCCATTAAAAATGCCAACAGAAACCCGTTACAAATTTACAACGGATGTCCGTTACAAAATTGCAATGGATGCCCGTTACAATTTTGCAATGTCCGTTGGTTGATATATTGGCGGGAAAAAAAGCGCGAATTTAAACTTTCCAACGGGCATCCTTTGGAAACTGGCGGGAAAGAGCGACGGACGTCCATTGTAAATTGGCGGGAAAGGGAAACGGAAGACCGTTGCAATTTGGCGGGAAAACGTTGCAACGGATACCCGTTGGAAATTGTAACGGGCATCTGTTTGAAACCTCGTTAAAAAATAAAAAAAATAAAAATATCTTTTAAACTAAAACGGTTTTTGATTAAAATGATAAAATTGTTTTACAAAAAACATTAAAATTAAACTATTCCTATTACAAATCATTAAGATCGGTTGCGTCCATATCATCTCCGCCACGATCACCACCACCTCTAGACGGAGTTGCATCTGAATCGAGCCCCGATTCTTGCTGCGGAGTTGATCTCCTCACTTGGCCGAAAATCAACTCAATGACGCTCTCCAAGTGTTGTATTTGAGAGGTTTGTCGCGCCATGTGGGCTCGAGTTTCTTGAAATTGTGATTCGAGCTCCTCGATCCACCGTTGTTGCGTAAAACTCTCTTGTACAGCGGGTGGTACCGTCGTGGTGTCCTCGACGGTCTCACCAACTACAAGACAAACAAAATTAGAGTTAGATTTTCAAAAATATGTTACTAATAATCGACAAAAAGAAAAAATTTTACCTCTAAATATATTTTGTCCTTTTGTAGAGAACTCAGCTCGTCGGGAGTCGAACCGCAAGCTTGTGATTGCTTTGTAATCTTCTCCGTCATAGCTTTCACGGTTCGCTCCGCTCGAGGATTGACGAGTTCGGGTTCGTCGACCTCTTCCCCGACCACCGGCTTCTTCTTGGTGTGGGTTTCTAATACCAGCTCAAGAAGAGTCGGTTCTCTTCCTATCCGTTGCATCTGTAATATAAAATAAATTCAATTATATAAATATTTAAATAAACAAAAAATTTAAATAAAAAAAAGTTTACCAATTCGTGTTTTCGTTTCGGGAAGGATTTTGATCTCGAAGTATGGCGATGCAGACCATCTCCGGGAACCTTCTCGCCTTAACGACATTTTTTAGCCTTGTCGCTTTTGGCCTTAGTTTCTACGGACTCCCAATGATGAATCATTTGGTTGAAGACCGCATCCGTTGCCCATCTCGGTTTGCGATTGTTGGCGTAGTAGTTTCGTTTTGCGTTGTTCATCATCAGGCGCATTCGAGCTTGTATGTCGTGCATCCATGCTGTGTAGATGTGCAATGTATCCTTTTGCCGCCATCTGTATGATCGCTGCAAAATAATTTATAAATTTTTAGTTTTATAACATATATACATGTATAACTAATAATTTGAAATTTAATTTAATCAAAACTTACTATAAATGTGTGCCACCATCGTTGGCGCACGACTTCTGGCGTAACTTGCCAGGAATAGTATAACTCGTCCTGTAAGGACCCTTGAATAATAGTGTTGTTTGTGTGTTTGAGTTCATCATCTACATCAAACCTGCAAATCAACAATAAGAAATTAGATAATATTTAAAACTTATAATAACACAAATGAAAATACTAATTCTTTTTACCATAACATCCCAGCTGGACGTTCAGGATCGATAATCGGAAGGGTTGGACGCCCATCAAAATCATCAATCAAGGAATCGATATCTACCATATCGTCCTCTTTATCAAATATCGGCGGTACCGATATTGGTTAAGGAGGACGATATGGTGTGGTGGAGGCGGGAGAGGAGCTCCCACGGAACCAGCCAACATCCCCCCCGGATCCTATAAAATGTCCAGCTCTCATTTTTTTCTTCTTTCGGATTGCAGAAGTGTTTGTGTGTGAAAGGTGAAGTTTGAGAGGATTTTGAGATTGTGAATTGTGTTGAAAATGGAACTGTTCAACGGGTTTATATATACAGAATCTCAACGGACGCAGCAATTAACGTGATGTTCTGCCTTCCCAACGGGCATATGTTGAGAATTCCAACGGATACCCATTGGGAATGTGTGTTCCCGAGGCAACGGACGGCTAAATGGCGGCTCATCTTCCTTTGCAACGGTCATCTGTTGCAATTTCCAACAGATGACCGTTAGAAATTCTGTAGACTAGGGTAGGCATCATTACATATTCCAACGGACATCGGTTGGAAATTGCAACGGATGCCCGTTGGAAATTTTGTAACGGGCATCCGTTACAACTTGCCAATGGACACCCGTTAGAATAGGTTCGACCGTTAAGTTTCCAATGAATACCCGTTGGAAATTTTGTAACGGGTGTCCGTTAGAACTTTCCAACGGATACCCGTTAAAAATGTGGAAAACTTAGAAATTTTTTTAAGTGTCGAGGGGCGATTTCGCGTTTCAACGGGCATCCGTTAGATAAATCTTATTTGTAATACATCAAACATCCTTTATATAAACTGTTCTATTGTATTAACATTTCGATTGTTCGATTACACATCATATACATTACTACACATCATGGACGTTACACGTCATTTACATTACACATCATCTACATTTATTACACATAATTATATTTACATTTCTTCTTCAGTAGATTCATCGATGTGCGAGTCTTCCTTCGATTGTTCATTGAATTCATCACCGTTGTCATCTTCAGCATCTTCTGGTTCAACGTCTTCATAATCGCGTATGAGTTCTCCGTCTATGTCATTTCTCGCGAGAATCTCATCGTGATCTGTATCAATTAAACAAATCGGCTGCGGATGATCGGGTTGCAACGAATCTTCTTTATCATCAGAGCTTATGATCCCTCGTGGCTTGATCATTACTACGACCCACCATTTCTCTCTTCAATGTTTCAATGTTGTTGGATATTGCACGTAATATACTTGATCTGCTTGATCTATTGTGATAAATGGATCATACTTACCATATTTTCGGGCCGGATTGACGTCAATTCCTCCCCAACGGTTTTTTCGTATTCCACATCCTACAGTTGGGTCGAACCACTGACATTTAAAAAGCATCACCTTTAACCCAACGAGACCGAGATATTCCACTTGTATGATTTGGTGCAAAATGTCGTAGAAGTTATCACCCTCTATATCACTATTAACGCAAACACCATAGTTTTATGTGCTTCTATGTTTTCCATGTTCGTACGTGTGGAACGTGTAGCCGCGAGAAAACAAGATTGGCCAACACATGACATTTCGTACGGGACCATTAGCCAAATCTTTGAACCACGTAGGAAGTCTTTCATCAGAACATTTCACCTGTACGTAGCATAAAAACAAAATAATACTTTTATATGCAATTAATTTTAATAGATGTGTACACGAGTACTTACGCAGTCTCTCAACCACGAGCCATAATGTTGAACTTTCATGTATGTGAGTTCATTTGCATTTAGATGAAGATATGTACCAAGTACTTCTTCATCAAATATCCTGTATATGTAAAGGATACATATATACATATAAATATGTAAAGGATTGAAAATTAATATGTACAAGTACCTTTCAACGGTAATAACTCTTGACAATTTAGTAGTATATATGTGTGGACGTGATTATACTCCTCTGGTGTTAACAAATATTCATCGGATTTACCTCCTGTACGTCCAACACTACAAAAAACACGGAGTTTCCAACGGACGGAGCAACGGATCCGTCCGTTGGAAACTTTTACCAACGGATTGCAATGGATGTGGGGAAATTGCAACGGGCAGAGATCCGTTGCATATCCGTTGTAAATTTCAACGGACTTGTAACGGAAAAACTCCGTTAGACAAGCCGTTGGAAATCCGTCACAAAATTTAACGGATGGCAACGGACAACATCCGTTGGCAACGCCCGTTGGAATCTCCGTTAGAAGGAGTTCTAACGGTCGTCCGTTGCACTTTCTAACGGATAGCCGTTAGAAATAGCAACTGATAACCGTTGATTTTATGAATTTCGAGGGCACCAGTTTAAATAATTTCACGTGAACCTGCAACGGACATCCGTTGGAACATTAATTATTTAGATCTTACCAACAAGTGCGTCAAACCATCAACAACAAAAACATTTTCGAAAAAATGTCGTCGTCTTCGAATCGAAATATATATAGATCAAGGGAGTGGATGTATAGAAGAAAAGATCCGGTAACCGAAGAGATTACGCAAGAATTCTTACACGGATTAGAGCAATTCATGAGTTTTGCATCGATGCAGCCTTTGTGTCAAGAACGGGGGACAATGTTATGTCCATGCAAAAGATGCAAAAACATGAAGTTTCGAAGTCAAGAAATTGTTTGCAAACATCTGTATAAGGTGGGTTTCGTTGAAAATTACGAAATTTGGTTTTTTCACGGCGAAGATTGCGGTGTTAGAGATAGTGTGCAAGATGCACAAGTACAACGAAATGAAGAAGTTATTTATGAAGAATCAACGACCAATCCATATGTGGAAATGGTGTCAGATGCTTTTCCTGGAGTTGTTAATGAACAAACGCATGAAGAGATGCCAAACATCGATGCACGTCGATTCTTCAACCTATTGGGTTCGGCGAAATGTTAAAACAATCGAACATGTTATATAAACAATGTTGACGGTCGCCCGTTGAAACTATTAACGGTTGTTGAATTCGCACCCGACACTTAA